>VXBL01000370.1:1395688-1430450 GCA_013400195.1 Aramus guarauna | reverse complement strand
TTTTTTTTTTTAAGAAAAGTCTATCATCCTGGAATTTACAGAGCCTTATAGTTGTAGTAAATGGTGTCTTTCTGCAACACCAGTTCAGGAGACTAGGGGTGAAAATTTGACTAGGATCCATTTCTGCACTTTTTCTCTGTCGACAGACTCTCATACGCAATTAAGACAAAAAGAGAAAAGAAAAAATAGACTGTCCTTCCAGGCCTAACCCTCCACCAATGGAGCAAACGAGCAGAATAAAAATCACATATCCTTACTTCTTTTTTGGTGTGAGGTACTTTGAGAGGTACTTCCTGCATTACATTTATTACTTGGTTGAGGTTTTGATGAAGAAGCATTAAGAAACTTGGCACTGATTTATTTTGGTATCTCAAGTGCTGAATCCAGCCAGAACAAGTATTCATGAATGGCAGTTTCAGACAAGGACTTGCATATTATTTCTTCAAAGACCAATGCAATGAAAATAACATCTTGGGTGAGGATAGGAGATTATTTTAAGAGGGGAGGTAACAACTGCCTAATCCTTTAAACAGCAAATTGTCAAGAAATGTTCTGTGGAAGAATCTGGCAAAGACTCTGGTTCACTATCTTCTTCCTGCAAGTGTAGTTTATGTCAACAGATACCTGCATTTTGCTTTTTCCTCAAAGAAAGAATGAAGGAGAGTTCAGGAAAAGGTCATTATATCCACTTGCTAGGGAGGAGTTACAAGCATAATTAATAGTGCCCAACTGATGACAGCTTTTAAGAAGAGGTGGAGTGGTGCTGCCTGTCTTGTAGGAATGCAGTGTAAATCATTGAACACACAGAAATGTTACTAGTAGGTGGCCTTAGTTCTTAGTTCTAGGTATTGCTTAGCTTTTGTGGACTCAAACCCATCTTTATGACCTTCCAAAATTCACAGACTGACATTTGGGTACAGCACTTGACCTAAATAGCAGCTTAGGCAGAAATAAGACTATGTGGTCCTACTCAGAAAGTCAAAAATCACTTTAGAAAATGAGAGTTTGGATTCTAAGACATTAAGAAACTCCCAAAAAGTTTATACCAAGCTTAGCACCACCCAACTTCAAAGTCACTGAGCTTTACATCAAAAATACTTAAATACTTTTGACCTATTGGCTTTGCAACAAGAATGCTGCAGTCTTGCTGCTGAAAAATAAAACTTTCATCAATGTATGGTGAATCCAGTCCAATTGCATGTGTCTTTCATGTCTTCTCACTATCTGAATTTTCATTAGTATATATTTTGACATTATTATAATCCCCATGGGGAAAATTATGAAAACTGTGAGTCTGGGATATTTTTGAAAGAGACTAACAGCTTTCTTTGTCTTTAGATCAGAGCATTTAACAAACAATGGGCTTGTAGGATAGGAGTTCTTGCGCATTAAAGTGATTGTGACTGACAGTTTAAAAATTACAGATAAGATCTTAGACTCTTTATTTGCCAATGAGACTCAATGCTAGCTGGATAGCTAATACTGAAACCCGAAAGTTTCTTTGAAAATTCCTGCTTTGCCCGTAGTGATGTGTTCTACCCACAAATAAATGTTTTCCTTTCTAGCACTTTTGCTGTCAGAGCCTAAAGCTGCAAGTGACCCCTGAGATAGCATTTCTTTTTTTACAGAGTTGTTGTATTTTAGTGGGATTGTTTCTGCAGGAGGCCTGGAAGGGAAGGTTCCAGCAACTGTGATTACTGGCTGTCCTCTGAAACCCACCTGATGCAGAAGTCCTTACCAGAGCACACAGGGTTTGAAGCTGGATTCTGAGGGAAGGAAGTATCAGGGTCCTTGTTTCTTTGCAGCCCTGCCACAAGACTGATGAGCACAGTTGCTATAAGAAGGGGTTAGAAACTTTGTTATTTTAAATTCAGAAGTCTTTGTGCAGTAGAATGTTAACCTCGAGACTGAAGAAAATTATATCACAAGGAAGAGAAGTCTGTGGTGCTTTGAAAAGCACAGACGACAAAGTAGGACAAAAATATCTGCTAATGTTAATAGACAAAAAAAATTATACTTGATCCTAATATGATTTATAATTTTAAAATATTAGTAGTAAAAATGCTAACAAAGATGTTACTGAGACATAGCATTAGGGTCTTTTACCCTATGGATGCCATCTCTAATGGCAGTCTCAGTATCCTCAAAGAGAGCAGAGTGCAGAATACGTGCTTTTTTCCCTCAGATCTACACAACTGATATTGTCATTATGGAGTGTCAAGAAAAAGAAATGGTAAGTGGTTATGAGAGAAGAAAGCAAATAAACAGAATTTGTCTTCTCTTTTTGTCTGTCTTTTCATTCTTTCCTCCTTTATTTCTGTCACTCCTTTAGATGGAGGAACAAAATCACTCAGTTGTAAATATACATATGTGGGTAATAGTTTCATTTCTTTAGTAGACAAGATATACAGATAAAGAAAATTCACATGCAGGGTGCACTGAAATCATGAGACTGTGAGTGTGGGACCAGGGTTAAAGGCACTAGGGTTAAAGGGGCAATCCTTTGGCCTCTGCTGGGATTGGGGTCCCTGAAGCAAGAGAAGAGGGCCAACAACTCATAGTCAACGTAAGCAGAAGAGGCCAATTCAGTTTCCACTGCAGAAGTAAGAAGGATGCATTCTGCTAAACTGCCAAAGAGGTAGGGTTTTTTTGGACAGCAGAGCATGGAAAGTTAGAGACAGGAAAAGCACCAAAGCACCAGTGGAGCTGCATGTTCAAGAATGAAAATCATAAGCAAGAAAAGCAACATTTATAAAGTCAAGCAGAAAGTGTCTAGTTACAAGAATAGCTGAGAAACAGACAAATAACAGGATATGGCTGGTAGAATAAATAGGCGAGGAGTCTACAGGCATTTCCATGAGTCACCGCTGGGCTACATACAGTAACCAAAACGGCACGGAGAAATGATTCAAGGGGATGCAAGGGAAGTGGATGCAGAAGAAATAAAAAGGAGGGTAAAAGTGTTGTAAGGCTGAGGAGACAGGGAAATGGATGAGGTGGAACGATGTCATGGAGAAGATACCTTTCTTGAACAGACATGTGGAAAATTGAGGTAGAAAATTGAGATTATAGTTCTGTTTATGATCTGCTGCCAGCAACTGCTTGTTTACAGCACTGAGGGTTAAGATGACAGCTGTACCTTAGTACAACAGGAAACCTTATTTCACAGTAAGTCTAATTGGTCTGGCAAGGGATCATGTCTGGTAGCAATGGAGATCTGAAGAGACTTTTTAAATCTAGTACACATCTGAAAAGAACCAAAGTGGAAAAAGAAGAATATATCTTTATTTTTCAGATTTTTGTTACTCAAAAAGAAAGATCATTTTTTCCAAGAATCATTGCTAGATGCCGGTGGAAGCAAACAAAATCAAATGGGCAACTTGGAAAACAAAGCATATTTTAAAATTAAGGATTTGCTTTTATCTTCACCAGGGATAAAAGCTGGAATTAACCTGAGCCTACTGTTACCATGTAAGTGTCTGAAATGAAATAAACAGTTTTCTGACTGAATGGCTATCCCCATGGCAATAGGAGAGGATCTTGCACATTAAAGACTGAAAGGAATGAATAGATGAGAAGGAAGCACGGTAGATCCTGACGCAGCCCAAGGTACAGTATGTATCCTTAGAACTGAGCTGTGAAGGATACATGCAGAAGGAACAGTCCTTGTATTTCCAGGGTTTATCAGTGATATGAGATAGGACTACACTGCAAGTCAGGCAAGGACAAAAAGAACCCTTGTTAATTTTAGAAGCACTAGGATTATTGTGTCTGGAGCATTAAAGGTGCATTATTTAATGGGTGTCTAAAACTTTTATTAATGTCTCTTCAGTTACATTTATTTTCTATTCCATGGCTCAAACACAGCCCTGGATAGATACCAGGATAAACTTTAAAGCCAACAGGAGCTGTGCCTATTTATTCCAGGGTTGGAAAGAGATCTCTAGATCCAGCTCTAAACTGAATAACCCTTGCAAACCTACAGCAGAGTTCTATATGAATTACCGATTTATTTATCTTTTTAGTTCTGCTGTAAAACAGGAAATGAGAAATAAAAATGTCATTGGCAACAACCAAATTCTAAGTTCTTATTTTGGCAAGAACAAAAAAAAAGATGTTCTGACACAGAATGTTCCCATTTGGCACAAACAAAACCATTAAGGTATTTGAAAGAAAAGCCAAAGAAATAAAACATTAGGTTCATAAAATATGATGTGGCAATTTCATGCCTTTTCTTCATAGGTTCAGGATTCAGATTTCTCATCTGAGCCATGACTGGCTGAATCCTCTCCTACATGCCCCATATTCTTGCAGAGCATCCCACTCTCCAGCCTGATAGGACAACTCTAGGTTGAACTTTCTCTCTAATCCCTGTTGATATTCTTACCTTCCATTAGAAAAAGGATATATATATATTCTTTATGTCACAGAGTATGAATGAGGGTAAATTGTTTGGTTGGTATATGCCGGGAAGGTAAGAGACCAGATTTCAGTTCCGTCAAGCAGAAAATTGAATTTAATTTGTGTCTTTAGTATCATGCATATTCCTGAAAAGTCATGAAAAGCTCTGGTTCTTGAGCCCTTGTGTGACTGGGGAACATTATTCCTTTTTCTTTTATTCTGATTTTGTGTGTCTGGTTCTTAAAGCAAACAACCCAAACAAATCAAAACCTTTCAATACAGCTAGACTGAATTTGTTATTTAAATTCAGGTGGATTGAAATTCTAGTTTTACCAATTAACATTCACTAGAAAAAACTCTACTCAGCTAGCGTTGAGAAGGAGTAAAGTCTCCCCAGATGATCTTTATAAATCTCTCCAAGCTCATATTCGGTGGGAAACACCCTGGTCTTGACCTCTCCTTCCCCTGCAAGGTCTCTCACACAATAAAAAAAGGAAAGGGGAGATGATGGATTTTCTTCTCCATAAGCAAAAGTATCCTCCAGAGTAACTTATTTTCCTGATCCTTTTAGCCCTTTCACTGTTAGTGAAAATGGAGTATGCTACCCTTCCATGGAGTCAGAGGAGGGTTGTGATAAGATGTCTCATGTTTTAAAAGATCTCTGGACCATCCTAAATTTACATACATTGCTAAAAGTAAAAAGCTGAAGCAATAATTGGCCTGGTCCTAATTTCCTCCACAGTTAGCAGTTAGTTGCACATTCAGTTTTAAAGGCAAAGGCTGGAAATAAAATAATCAATTTTGGTAGCGCTATAGGACATCTTTGGAAACTTCAGTGGAAAGAGCCATTCCCCAGTAATCCATAGATGCAGGGATCAGAATGAGCATTTCTTTTTCAATTGCCATGCGGGATCTGAAACAACAACTTAGAAATCAGAGTGATCAATATATTTCAGATGGTCTTTGGTTTGTGAAGGTTTTTCGCTGAAAGCAGTTTAGCTACAGGAGAAAGCACAAATAGCTACCTTTGCAAGCTTTCTGTGACAATGCACAAATATGATGCATAAAGAATAATACGGTTACAAAGTCAAGCAGTCTAATGGAAGAAAAAAGCAAATTCATGGACTCATACGATAACCTAGGTGGGAAGAGACCCCAGGAGGTCACTAGTCCAACCTCCTGTTCAAAGCAGGGTCAGCTAGGGAGTCACACCAGGTTGCTCATGGATTTATTCAGATGGGTCCTGAAACTGCACAGTCCCCAGGAACTCCACTGCTGGGCTGTCCTCACAATGTAAATGTTTGCCTTTCCATGCAATCTGAACCTTACTTGTTGCCATTTAGGTTTGTTCTCTCTCATCCTGCCTGTCTCTGTCTTCTTGATGACCTCATCATAAAATCATAGAATCATAGAATCTTTAAGGCTGGAAAAGACCTCTAGGATCATCAAGTCCAACCGTCAACCCAACACCATCATGTCTACTAGACCATGTCCCTAAGTGTCATGTCTACACGCTTTTTGAACACCTCCAGAGATGGTCCTAGAAGGCTGCTTGTAGGACCTACATAAGATTTTCTTTAATTAACGTTAGGAAACTTAATTAAAGTTTCTTCCTCAACTTTATTTTAGATTCCTCGTGTATATGCATATGGCATGTGCTGTGATAGTCTTTAATTACCTGAACAAATGCTACTTCTTTCTCAAGATTTCATCCTCATTTATTGAGAAGGATGGATGGCATCTTGTTTAAAGGACAGCAACTTATTAAATTTTTATTCTGCATTGTTCAGCATGTAGTCTTATTCCTTCTTAACAGCACACTTTTAAAATTAACCCCCTAAGGAAGCTTTTCTCATTATCATCAATTCCCTCACAGGTTTCTAATAGTATTGACTGTGAGATTTGTGTGGGAATTGGAATTTGCATTGCATGAAATTACATAGAATAGTCTTGTATTTTTAATTTCTGGTTTAGAAAACAAAGAAAAATGTTCCTGCAAAACATTTTTAAATTAGAAATTGACCCATTTATGTGGAATATCTCAGACTGGACAAAGCTATAATTGTTAAGTTACATGATTTGTTTTCACAGTTCCATAATTTCAAATACCAGGTGGCCTGAAGGTATATTATGCTTATTTTACAAGCAGGAAATTGAAGCACAGAATAAGAAAGTTCTAGGACAACCATATATTTTGCATGTCTAAAGTGAAATACCTGAGAACATGGTTAAACAGAGAGCTGAG
Source organism: Aramus guarauna (assembly GCA_013400195.1). Taxonomy (NCBI): domain Eukaryota; kingdom Metazoa; phylum Chordata; class Aves; order Gruiformes; family Aramidae; genus Aramus; species Aramus guarauna. The sequence continues at coordinate 1,423,804 of VXBL01000370.1, read as the reverse complement.
AGAATTTTAGAGAGTCCTGAGCCCTTGTGCACTTCCAAAAAGAGAGATGAACACTTGTGAATCTTAAGGAGATTATGATGCTCTAGAAAGAGAATGGAAGGGATTTGAGTCTTCTCTGTTATTCTGTGAGGTTCTACACAGGGACAAGCATCTTGACTTGATTACATTTCCAGCTGTTTTGGAGGACAGAGTGCAGCTCATGCATTTGCTGGGAAGGAGAACTGCTAAAAGTTGATGCTCTGCTTACAAGTCCAGTGCAAAACTAAAAATAACTGATGATTTTCTGGTTTGGCTATCTGCTCACAGACACAGCAGGTTTTGGAGAACAACACACAGAGGGGGCCAGTATCTCTGCTCAAAATGGCATCCACATCCTCTGCAGTGGTGGTCAAGTGTGGCAGGGCATGGTCCCCATCTCCCCAGGACCATCTATCCCTTGCTTATCAGAAGCCTTGACCAGAGTGAGCTCCTAAGGGTGGATGCAGCTTTGTGAATGGGGGCTGTGGAAACATCAGAGGCCTCTCACCAGAGACCCAGGTTAGACATGCTCCTCACCTGCAGCACATGGATGCTGGGGATGGTCCATGATCCCAACTGAGGGAGCTGCAGGAGGGGGTCCACAGGCTGTGCAGCATAAGAAATGGCAAACAAGAGATTGACTGGAGCTTCTCCAAAACCCTGAAGGTACCAGACCCTGAACCACCAGCTGCATCAACATAGGGGGAGGTAGAGTCCATGCTTGTGGCACTGGGAAATGGAAACTGCTGTGATGGTGAAGGCTGGAAGCTGGTGATTTCAGGAACCAGGAGAATGACTCCAACCCCATCTCCTGATCTGCAGCTCCGGAAGGGGGTCAGTACCCTAGTGGCAGAGGAGAGGCTGGGTGCTGTGTCCATGAAGCCTCTGAGGTGGCAGCATAAGATGGTGAAATTCAGGATCCTCAGAAAAAAGAGCAAGGCAAACAGCAGGATCACAACCCTAGACTTCAGGAGCGCAGACCTTGGCCTGTTCAGGGATCTTCTTTGAAATGTCCTGTGGGATACATTTCTAGAGAGAAGAGGAGTCCAGGAAACCTGGTCAGTTCTAAAGGATCCACCTCCTTCAAGCTTGAGAATGGTCCATCTCCACATGTAGATAGTCAAGAAAAGGTGGCAGGTCTGCATGGATGAAAAAGGAGCTCCTGACAAATCTGGAACATAAAAAGGAAGTGTACATAGGGGGAAGCAGGGATAGGTCACACTAGAGGAATATATGGAGAAACACTGAGCAGGGATGTGGTTGGAAAAGCCAAAATCCATATGGAGTTGAATCTGTACAGGGATATAAAAGGAAACAAAAGAGACTTCAGCAGGTACAACAGCAGCAAAAGGAAGACAAGTGAAAATATGGGCCCACTGCTGAATGGGGCAGGTGGCCTGGTGACAAAGGACGTGGAAAAGGCTGAAGTACTCAATGACACTTTTCATCTCTCTTTAGTGGTAAGAACAGCCTTCAAGTATCCCAGGCTCCTGAGATACTGAGATGAGTGGGAAATTCTGGAGCAATGGAGACTTCCCTATGGTGAAGGATGGCCACATTAGGAGGCATTTAAACAAACTGGACATGCACAAGTCTGTGGGACCTGACAGGATGTGTCCATAAGTGCTGAAGGAGCTGGCTGGTGTCATTGTGAGGCCACTCTAGATTATCTTTGAAAGATCATGGTGATCATGGGAGGTTCCTGGCAAATGCCACTCCTGTCTTCAAGAAGGACAAGAAGGAGGATCTCAGGAACTACATGTCTGCCAGCCTCAGCTTGATCCCCGGGAATATCCTGGAGCAGCTAATCCTGGAAATCATACCTAAACATCCAGGGTAAGATGGTGATTTGGAACAATCAGCATGCATTTATGAAGGGGAAATCATTCCTGACTAACCTAATAGCCTGCTATGATGAGAAGACTGGCTCAGGGGATGAAGGGAGAGCCGTGAGTGTTGTTTATCTTGCTTCTTGTGAGGTTTTGACACTATGTCTCATAACATCCTCATAGCCAAACTGAGGAAGTATAGATTAGATAGGTGGATAGTGAGGTAAATCAAAAAACTGGCTGAAGTGCTGGGCTGAAAATGTTCTGATCTGTCTGTGGCATAAAGCCTAGCTGGAGGCCCATCACTGATGATGCACCTCGTGGGTCAATAACTGAGACCAGTGCTGTTTAACATCTTTGTTAATGACCTGGACAATGGAGCACAGTACATCCTCAGCAAGTTTGCAGATGCTACAAAACTGGGAGTATTGACTGGTACATCAAATGACTGTGTCACTGTTCAGAAGGACCTTGGCAGGCTTGAAAAGAGAGCCAGTGGTTATCTCATGAAGCACAGGGAAATGTCAAGTCCTGCCCCTGGGGAGGAATAACCCCATGTGCCAGTGGGGATATACCTTCGTGCTGGGGGCCAGTGGGTTGGAAAACAATTTGGCAGAAAAGGCACTGGGAGTCTTGGTGGACATCAAGTTGAACATGAGCCAGCAATGTCCCGTTGCAGCAAAGAAGACCAAAACTATCCTGGGCTGCATGGTGGGGAGCACTGCTATCAGGTTAACAGAGGTGATCCTTCCCCTCTGTTCAGCTCTGGTGAGATACAGACAGAGTGCTGGATTGAAGTCTGGGCTTCACTGTACAACAGAGACATGGATATACTGGAGGAAGTCCAGCAAAAGGCCATAGAGGCAAAGGGATTGAGACATGTATGAGGAGATGCTGAGATAACTGGAACTGTTCAGCTTGGAGAAGAGAAAGCTCAGGATGATCTTACCAATGCATATAAATACCTGGGGGTGGGGAGTAAAGATGGAGCCAGCTCTTAGTGGTATTCACTGACAGGACAAGATGCAATAGGCACAGAAGGAAATAAGGGAAATTTCATGTAAACATAAGAAAAAAAATGCTTTATTGTGTTATCGAGCACTGGCACAGGTTGCCTGGAGAGATTGTGAGGTCTGCATCTATGGAGATGTTCAAAACCAAACCGGACACAGTCCTGGTCAACAGGCTGTAGCAGGGGCTAGATGATTTCCAGAGGTGCCATCCAGCCTCAAATGGTCCATGATTCTGATTCAATTACTTTTTTGTGTCTTAATCTGACATTTCAATAAACTCTCAACAAACAACAAAATGGGTGGAGCTAGCTTTCATTACAGCTCTTTCTTTTTGTTCCCCCTTAAAATATTCTCAGAAACTTCTTTCTTGTGGTCTTTTGGGTCTTCATGGATTTTGTGGAGTTTTCTCCATATATTCTAGTGTAGGTCCTGGACGCTACCTCTACTCAGGACCTGTGTAGAGTTATGCTCAGGCCAAAGTAAAGTGTATGTACAGTCAATAGTCCTGTCTGTGTTCTCTGTAGCATGGTGAGAAAAGGGTATCATAAGGTCATGCTTCCTTTGCTGTACCTTTGCTACCCCAACTGCCTGCAACCTGGCAGTTTGCAGTGTTTTCACCTGTGTCTTTAATGGTTCTCAATGGCCTTTTCACCCATGCATTTATCAAAGTAAATTTGAACCAATTGATCTTTCTGGATTCCCTATCCTGCAGCAATAATTCCACAACACTTTCGTTTTTGAATACATCTGTTTGCTTTGAAATTGCTGCTTAAATTCATTTCTTTATTCCTGTGTTGTGACTAGTGAATAATCACTCCCTCTTCATGTTCTCCATGGTGCTAATGATTCCATACACTCTTAAAATAGTCACCTAAGGAACCTTCTTCTGGCTAAAGAATGCTAATCTATCTACTTATAAAGCAGTTGGTTTATACTCCTACTCATCCTTGCCATCTTCCTCTGTCACCTTCCACTGTCCTTATTCTATTAGACGTGTCCCTGGGCTGGGAGGATAGGACTGTATGTAATGTTCAACATGTGGACAGACAGTAGCATAATTCTTTTTTCTTTTTTCTTTTTTCTTTTTTCTTTTTTCTTATTTTTTCTTTTTTTCTTTTTTCTTTTCTTTGGTTCTTTCCCTTTTCTAATAATTTGTATTGTTTTGATTACCAAGCAGACATCTTCCTAGAATGATCCACAACACTTCCACCATACATTTCCTGAGGTATAATAACTTATTTAGAGCCTTTCAGTGAGTATATCTAGCAAGATTTATTTTTCCCTATGTGTTATACACTCATCTACATTAAAACTTACCTGTGATTTACAATTTTGCTAGACCTTTGGCTCTCCCTCAGCAATACCTCGGTTTTGTTAAGCAGTGGTACGTTCATTCTTCCTGGCTTTGCTGTGCTTTGGTTCAGCTATCTCATTCTGCTGTATTTGTGGCCTACCTGCAGCTGCCTTCTCCACAGTAGATAAATTGTGGCCATTCTTTCAGTGGTAAATTGAGGTGTTTCATCTGTTCCTTTATGATATTTACCATCCGGAGTAACCATCTCATCAAAAGATAGAGCTAGTTCTTGCTACTCCAATGCTATTGCAATGCCTTTGGAATTTGCCAATGTCCAAAGGAGAGCAACAAAGATGGTGAAGGGTCTAGAGGGGAAGACATACGAGGAGAGGCTGAAGTCCCTTGGTTGTTCAGCCTAGAGAAGAGGAGACTGAGGGGAGACCTCATCGTGGCCTACAGCTTCTTCACGAGGGGGAGCAAAGGGGCAGGCTCTGATCTCGTCACCAGAGGGACCCAAGGGAACAGAATGAAGCTGCGACAGGGGAGGTTTAGGTTGGATATCAGGAAAAGGTTCTTCACTGAGAGGGTGGTTGGGCACTGGAACAGGCTCCCCAGGGAAGTGGTCACAGCACCGAGCTTGACTGAGTCCAAGAAACATCTGGATAATGCTCTCAGTCATATGCTCTGATTCAGCTGGTCCTGTGTGGAGCCAGGAGTTGGACTCGATGATTCTTATGGGTCCCTTCCAACTCAGGATATTCTACGATTCTATGAGTCTATGAATTGCATTCCAAGCCATATGAAATTTTATATTGGTGGTTTTGCTTGTTTCCAAAAATTTCCATGCGTGATATCAGTACATAGCAGTGAAGGTATCTCGTTTCTGCAGGAGAAAAAAAACGTCTTATACTTCCTTAATGGTAGCCTTACTTTAACTGAATAGTATTAAATTCAGATGCATGTCAATCTCAGTATCTTTTTAGGTAGGTACGATATTTTTGGCAGTAACTTATTCCAACTACTTAGGCTAGAGATAATTTGAGCTAGTTAATTATATTTTTTCAATTCAAATTTCACTGAAAACTTATGCCAACTGAAAAGCATGCTGTAGTCAGACCAGGAATACTATATTCCACAAAAATAAATGTATCTGACCATTTGTTTAAGCATGGTTACTGTCTAGTATTGTAGTCTCAGGGAAGGCAGAACAACTATAAAAAATGCCTCATCATAAACATATATATATAATGTAAAAAAATCTTTACTTGTAATTCCTTAATGAACCAAGTCCTCATATATCACAAACATTGGCTCTTTCAGATGACTTGCCATATATATTCTTTGTGCTTTTTGTAAGCCAAACAACCTTAGTGAAAGCAATTGTTCTTTTTAGGTCAACATTAAAGTCTTGTCCTACTCTTAGGTTTTTGATTCTGTAAATCATCCTTATACCTATCCTTTGAAGCAAGTTTTTTTCTGTAATATCTTGGCAATCATTATCTTGGTGCTTTCAAATAAAATCTCAACAGCACTGAAAGCCTTCCCTTACAATGGGGTCTAGGAATACACTGTACTGGTTCTCCAGGGCTATTTTTTGTGGGGTCTTGTTCCTAACAATAGTGCCAGGAATAATAGTCCTCATTTTCACCTGAAACTAGACCACATTTTTAATCAGATTCACGGTACATAACATACCTCTTGACTTAGCTCCATTGCACTGTCAGAATGCTCTGAGTGCATCTGCAACCACTAATTCTTTCCCCACTTGGTGTTCAATTTGCAAATCATACATTTGTAGCTGAAAAAACAAGCTCTATTCTTAGCGGCAGCAGAACAGTTTGCCAGGCCCCTTTTGGCACTGTCAACAAGTGGTTTATGGTCAGTGTCAGCTAATAGTGGCCTCCCATAAATAACAACATGAAATATTTTTCACCCATGGACTGAGACCAAAGCCACATTCTTTATTTGAGTTTATTGAAAACGTAGGTTTTGTTCATTCCTATGATGATTATTCTATTGGGGTTTTTTAAGTTTTGACCACACCATTGTAAAGGATTGTGCAATGCTTTTCTTAGAGCCATCACTGAACAAACTTGTTTTGCATTTATCATCATAGCAACTCACAACTGAAATCTCATTGACTCCTTTAATCTTTCCCTTTCTTTAAGGGCCAGAATGACTGTTTTGTCTTTATCAGGATACTGATTTACCACAGCCTCCTGGTTCATTAAGCACGGAAAAAATCACTCGTATTTACCATTTTTAAAAATATTCCTCTCCTTTCTAGGTAATAGAAAATGTTTCATTTTAGTGTGACTATTCAGCTTCTTGGAGTTGACATCTAAACGAAGGGTTCTTCGTGCTGAATTGCGCATGCTAGACATTTGCTGGTTCTCCTCATTGCTGTGTGATTCTGAGGCAAAGAGCCTACTTCCCTATCTTCTTGCCCCCAGACTTAGGGCTTTCTGTGAGATCACTGGTATTTTTCAAGCATAGTATATAGCTCATAGATGTGAACTTCTTTTTCCTCTGAATATAACCTCGGAACATGTTTGACACAGCTGGTTTCCCTGCCATCTCCAGCTAATGCATCTGCTTGATGAAACCAAGGGTTTTGGCACATTTCTAATGTGGTGTTTTTCATTGGTACTGTTACAGAGAATGCCTTTTCCATACTCTGTGTAACGGAGTGTAAACATCTCACATGGGAAAAACCTGGAAAAAGTTAATGAAAAGATATTACTACCATACCATTCTTTTTGCTTTTTCACACACGCATGTACACAAAGTTGAGACCAGAGAAGCTGGACCAGGAAATCTGCTGCAAAGGCATGATGAAGGGACAGTTGTTGAGTGGGCTGCAGAGTTGCAGGGGGAGAGCAGCCCTTGGCAAGAGGAAGTGAGCAGTGAAGCTGAGAAGCTGCAGCCTATGGCTGGCTGGTGAGTGAGCTCAGTGGGAAGCAGAATGGACTGTTCCCGGGGAAAGGCAGTGATGCCCAGCAGCAACAGGCCCCATGGGCAAGAGCCCTCCACACAAGGGAAGCTGGAGCCCAAGAGGACCATGCTTAGGGGTGCACATCGGGCTAGGCAGCCACCCATCAGGGCTTCCCTGGCTCATGGGTCCTTGCCCCAAGGCAAACAAGGGATGCCACCACTGAGCTCTATGACAATGCTTCCCTGAATAGAAGCATTGGATTATGGGAGTCTGTTTTGTTCTGTCCATAAGGTTATTGTGGGGTTTTTTCCCTCAGAGCAAATAAGTTTCCTTTTGGCACCATTTTGACTTCTGCTCCTCTGACTGTGTTGAGTAATGTGTCCCATTAGCTCTCAGGCTGATTGTCCTTTTGTCATCTGCTGCATCATTGTCCTATGAGGCTTGTTTGAGCTAGCAATATGATGGTGTTCATTGTTCTTCCTGTGCACACACACTACAAAAGTGTGCATCCAAGGTTTTGTATCTTTTTACATATGCTTGGCATTGGCAGTGCTGTTTGGCAAAGGATACACAGCTTTTTGTGCTATTTACTTGTGGAATTTTATTTTGAGCTCTCATATACTTTTCCTGGGTCACTCTTTTTGCATGTCATACTGGACAGGCAGGCTCCTTTCCTTGAGAAAATACGATGCCTTTCTCCAAAGGTTAATTTTGTGGACTCCAGAATAGTCTTCAGGTCCCTTGTGTTGCATCTACATAAAAAAATTATCATTTAATATGTGATTTGGTTAGTGCCACATACCTTCCAAACTGCAGCCTTCAGCTGTCAATCTTTGTTCAGTCTTTTTTGCTTCTTTTTATTTCTTAGTGTGTTGAAACCTCTTTCTCCAAAGCTTCACCCTGATGTGGAGACACAGACAAGATAAGAAATAGCGTAGGACAAACTCAGGGTGAAATTATGCAAATTATGCAAAATCAATAGCTACACAATTGTTTGTGTAACACAATGTGTGAAATGAACACTGTACTACACTACTATTTATTGACTATAAAAAAAATTAGCTTTCCTGATTTTTTCAGTTGCTATTGCTCAGGCTTTCCTAAAATTATCACTTTCAGAAAGTTCAAAACATGAGTAATTTCAGCCCACAGACTCTGACATCTATGAAGAAACACATGTATAAAGGCTGATTTTTAGTGGAAATTGTTTTAGTCTCTTAGCTGTTTAAGCATTGACACGAATCTGTTGCCTCTTTGTACTGTCCCTTAAAAATAATATTCCATTAAACTTCCTTGTCTAACACAGCAAAATGGAAATAAAATTGTTTTGAGCTACCACATTATGTTGTTGAAAGAATATGTTCTCAGTGTATGAAGAGGAAAAGAATATATATGTTGCTTGCTTTCTTCTCCAATTCTCACCTGAGTGACCCACTCCTCCTGCTTTAGCATCTTAGCAGAGAATATGAACCAGCTCCTACTTCTGAAGGACAGTCATGTAATTTCCATCACGCAGCATCACAGTTTGCCTCTCCATAAAGCTTTCCCTGATGGAGAGCTAAGCATGCTGAATCAAGATACGGAGTCACAGAATGGGTTGGGTTGGGTGGGACCTTAATGATCATCTAGTCCAATGCCCCTGCCATGAACAGGGACATCTTTCACTAGATCAGGTTGCTCAAAGCCCCACTCAATGTGACCTTGAACGCTTCCAATGATGGGGCAGCCACAACTTCTCTGGGCAAACTATGTGATTCAGTTCTTACCCTAAAAACATCCATATTTAATTTTTTTGGTGATTTTTCATGCCCTTAGTAAGAGAGCCCTTCTTCTTCTTCAGGTTGGGAGTGTTTCTCCAGAGGAGTGCTCACTTGTAGGTTGGTCCTCCCATGTTGACCCACTGTTGCTCCCATACAGCACGCCTCTACTGCAACCAAAATCCTCCTCTGGCTTTTGCAGAAGAGCAGGCATTGAATGACATGAGGAGCAGGAGCTATTCTACCTTTCCACACCATCTATTAGTAGAGAAAAACCTTCCTGCCATAAGTCTAACCATTAAATAATAACTTTCCAGCCTGACACCCTTTACCACTGTGAATTTCATGGTCTGCAAGCACCCTCCCAACTTCCTCAGCAGTGGTGTTCAGTGATTACAACACCCACCAATGTCCTCCAAGGTCCCTCAGGCCAGAGCCCTCCCTGGCACGTGCAGGTCCGGGGCTGTCACTGCGCCGTGGGGCTGCCACGAGGGCTGGGGCTGTGCACAGGGTTGCTCCGTAGGCAGAGCCAGCTGGGAGTCCCGGGCACAGATGGCTCCCAGACACCGTGTCCTACACGCTGGTACGGCTGCCTGCGCTGGATCTGCTCAGAGTTAGAGAGGGTTTGATTCTCTCTGTATATCTCCCTTGGAAATTAACTGTTTCTGTGTCATGTATCAGCCACTTTTCTAAATTAGACGTACAAAGTTAGTGGTTGATTGTGCGCTGCCATGGCCTCCTGTTGATGTGTTATTGTTTGAACATCTGCCTGTTTAAAAAAAACCGCTGCTTGCTCTAATTACAGCTTTGGGCAGCATCTTGGCACAATGCATTTTTGAAATTTGATTATTTTGTCTGTTTTCATCTTCTGTGGAATGATTTTGCTCCTTTACAACAGGCATGGTCTTCTCTGGAAACATCTAAAATTATGGCCATACAAATTACTGCAAAGACCAGAGGATGAGACATTCTCACCTCCCAACATTTCTGAGTGCACATGTTGGCTGGTCAAGTGCAATGCTCTTGCATGCCATGGAGCTGGGCCAGCTGACACCACTTGTGAATTCGGCACTTTGCTTTTAGACAAAACTACTGTTTCATGCAGAATCTATTTTTTTTTTCCTCTAAGGAAGGAGTCCTGGAACAGCAATCACAAAGGGGTTTACAAATGAGCCTACAGTTTAGAGCCTCAAAACTGCTTTTCAGCTGCTGTCTTATCCTGGATTAGAGATCACAGGTTCCTGGAAGCCCTCTGCCCCAAAGTTCTAAGCAGCTAATGCCATCTTCTTAAATCCGCCCCACTGGACCTCTGCATGAGGTGCACTGTGGGTGAGCAAGGTTGCCTGGGGAATGCTTGACTGATTTGGCTCCACAAAAAATTGAGCAAGGAAAGAGAGGGGATGCAGACACCTTAGTTGCCATCACCCTCACTTGTTCAGCACTTTGGTGATTACCCTTGGCATTAGACATCTGCAAGAGAAATTTGATTCACATCTGAGGCAACCACAGTCAACTGCACAAGACAGAGTGGAAATATTCATATTCCCTCTGGGTCTTGTTCCACTTGCCTGGAAGAATTCAGTATGCAGTAGTTCAGAGAGAGAATGAGGATTAAATCCTTGTGCCTGATGGAATTAGGACATCCCACCAGAAAAAGGGATACAAGGCTGCCCGGTTTGATGAATATTAAGTATACTGAAGTAAAACTACAGCAGGATTTAGGCTCTCACCTAGGTAGGTAACTATCTTGATCACTAGTCTATAAAATCTTTTTCACTGGGACAATGAAAACAGGAACTTACTTATGAAGCCTGGGTATCATTCCTGGATTGAGGCATAAGTTTGTATTCTCTCTTGATAACTACAAAAAGACTTTTTGTTTGTTTGTTTGTTTGTTTTTGTTTTTGTTTACCATTACTAAAGTTGTATACATACATGAAAATTTACCTCGGTTGATGGGGAGCTAGAAATTAACCATGATATGATTTTAAACAAGTGAGATATCTTGTATGGGTCTAGAATAGTTTCAAATAGCTTTTTCATGTATGATTTTGAGTTCTGTAACTCACCAAGAATTCTTTTTCCCAGAATTTAAAACCATTTTTCTTTGTTTAGACTGAAAATATTCTACATTCCCCCAGTACAGAAAACTACTCTGACTCTAAAGCTGTGCAGTTGCAGTTTTTTCTTTTCTGTCACTTCTAGCAGTTAGAGAGTCTTATTTATGACTTTAATATAAATTTCTTCCCTAGTGTATTTGTCATTGTGAGCTTGTTGTAACTTTTGTTTTAAGTTATAAAAGTTCTTTATCCCCAAAGGCATTATTTTGTATCAGAATTTTGTCTTTTCTCACCCCTAAAAGTGAAACTTAAGGTTTTCTTGGTACTGTGTGTTAATTCTCTCCATCTTTACAATTTTTGTCAGTAACCGTGATCCCTCTTAGATTTTACACATGTGCTTTATTTTAAACTTGTGATGAACTCAAAGAGACTGCAGTCTGTCTGAAAAACTGGCAGGGTGGACAAGAAAGGATTTGTGCCCCTCATTTCTCAGACTTTGGGCAGGACATAGTGAATGATACTTAAATATGAGCAACTAATGCAATCTGAGATATCAGATGGCTCAAATGTCCTAGGGCATTTCAAGTCTATGGCCCTTGAAATGGTACTGGATGTCTATGTTGAGGTAACTGATTCCCACCCCAAGGAGGTGGGATTAAGACACCTGAAGTTAGGGACCTAAATGTAGGTGTTCACATGTGAGCCAGGTGCCAAGCTTGCATTAGTCAACGGGGCTCGGTTCAAATTGGCAGCTGGAAGCACGCTGTCTGACGCTGCATGTCACTCCACGTTTATTTTTAACTTTCATAAAGAGTATACAATGCAGCTCATATGTTGTGCTGGGTTGACAAATTACACCTTAGCGGTGTGCCAAAAGCACCATGTGATTGCCCTCTTTTCAAACAAAATGGATTTTCATGGGCATGCACATGCTGGGTGGCAGGTGGGCTGTAAAAGTAGCCTGCCATGTACAAAGGCTTTGCACCCACCGCCCATGATGCTGTGAGAAAATGCAGCAGCCTCAAGCAACACTTGGAGAGCACAGGTGCACCATGAAGCATCCATCCTTCTTTCATAAAGCTGAAACTTCTCTAAGCCTTCAGTCAAAAAAAAAAACCCTGGATTCCCTGCACAGATGTTCTTTCAATTTAATTTTGAGATCAAAAATACTGTCCTGCTATTACTTTTTGAGTAACAAATCATGCTAGATACTGCAGTGAGGTTGTAGGACTGGGATACCTAATCCTGCCAAGATACGTATGCTAACTGGCCAAAACATATTGAAGATTGAAATTTCAAATAATACTTTTCACTGAAACCTGAATTTTGCTACCATTTAAAAGAACTCGTAAAGGATGGTGAAGCTCACACAAATCTTTAATTTAAGGTATCTGTTCCACACCTAAATAATTATAAAGGTGTTGGCATCACATCTGGACTATTTGTAATACATTCTCTCTTAAAATGGGCAACACTTAGGTTCAGAAACATATGAACTACTTGGAGGCCCTAAAATACATGAACATTTTAGGGGTTATAAGCCAAAGCCTTTATCTGACTATATATAGCTCAGATCTGTGTTTTAAGGATATAATTGTGACTAAGACAATCAAGATAACATCACAACAACACATTTTCGTTCCCAAAGATCTAAACAATTTCTCCTATTTCCATAGCAAATGTCTTAACGAAAGAGAATAGACTAAATAAATTCTAACAGCTTCATTTTTTTCCAGGGGAATCTTTAAAACTGCTTTTAAAAATCACCCACATCTATTCAATATGCAACACATTACATGAATGTCAAGTTATCACCACATTAGCAATGGAAAGATGTTTTTCAGTAGAAATTTATGCAGCAGACCAAACTCTGAAAAGCGTTTACCTTGCCTTTTCTGCATTGTGGATTTATTTTCTGGAAAGGTGTGAATGGCCTCCTAACATTGAATCCCAGCTAACAAAATTATTTGCAGAGTCAGACTTTGATGATGTTCTCCCTTAAAGCACCAAGAGTGAGACTCACATTGTACAGGGAAAGAGAGGGAGTTGTAGGAAAGGGATTCCTTCACAGCATTGCTAAGGTGAAACCTGTTTGTGCTGGGCGGGTAAATGTACGTCTTGATGACTAGCTGAAACCACTGGCCTTGCAGAGTTGAAGTCCCTTCCCTGTGGCTGCCCACAAAGAGTGTGGCAACCAGCATCCACTGCCACCCCTGCAACTGATGTTGCAGAAGTCAAGAGGTTTTGGCAGGCAACTTGAACCGCAAAGACAATGATTTATCTAGCATCCTTTGCAAAAATCACGTTGATATGTGACTGTGTTGTGACCTTTGTTTGATTTATTTTATTATATTTTTTGTCAGCTGATAATATTTGGAAGAAGATGAAAGAAACACAGGACAATGTGGGTATGAAGAGCAAGGCAGGAGGAAGGACAGTTACAGACAAAGACAAAAGAGGAACATTAACATTTTGTTGAAAAAATTCCAAAGTAGGTTTCTCCCCAAAATTATAAGAACAAAATCAGACTGGTTTTAGACTCTTTTTTAATAAACATTTTGGACAATTCGCTATTACTGGTGGGACAAATCAGGTCCTTAAATTGCTGACGTTTGGGGATAGGTAAAATTTATTTACGTTGTAAGACCAGCTTTACGTCAGCTCCTCTCTGTACTCTTGAGGGTACCAAAGGATGTCTTTCAAAGTAATTTTCAGAATTACTAAAATCAGCATACCTGTACAGGTATGTACTATGTGTACAGGTATGAGGAAAAATGACAAAGCTCAATATTAAATAGAAATGTTGATTGCTTATTGTACCTGCTGATCTGGATGCAATACAAGTACTATGTGTTGAGCAATAACCCAACATTTACCTTCTGAAGAGGCTGCAGAAATAAATATCATGACCCTATTCCTCATCCTAGGAGGAATGATTACCTACTTCAGGTTGTTTAGGGGCAGCAAAATTTCTAAACACTGAGATTTCCTTTCTAAATGTTAAGATGAAACTGCCAGCCAGTTCATCTGCAATTCCACTCTATGAAAAGACTTATAATATCACCTAGGCCAGGAAAAACACTCTAAACACTCTTAAATTTAATACATCACTAAGCTACCGACTTTCTCCTGGGAGAAGAAACATGTACACCAGTTTCTAGCAATTTAATTTGTGGCGAGTGTCATAGTGGAAAACAAGCAAGTAATTGTGGTGAACCAGCTTTAGCTTTAGATATTTTTTTTTTACTCAACAGCAGAATATTTTGGTGAAAACACTTGAATAGAAATCTTTAAAGATTGTTATCTCCCCTTTATGGCTTCTAAAAGATCTCTCATATCATTCTCCTTTTTTTTTAACAGCACTCAATTACATTTTAAAAGGCTTCTGTTAACCTCTCTTTTTGTGTTAGACTCAAACCATCCCCCCCCCCAAAAAAAACCAAAAAACAAAACAAAAAAAAACTTTAAAGTCTGATAACTTCTCCTCAAACACAGAAGAGAGGAACCCTCTGTTGCGCCTACAGAAAATTGCTATAGGTAGTATAGTAGCAACATCCAGAGGACACTTTAAAGACACACAAACAGAGATTCCTTAGGTAAATCTTTTTCCTTCAGAGCATACATTGTTTTGAAACCGCTTAGATAATGTTATTACTTTCTACAGAAAAACTGTAAAAATATATTTTGTATAAGCAAAAACCCATAAAATATTCCCAGCACTAGCTTATTTCTAAATGCCTTCAAAGAACAGGGAGGTGTGTGGGGGGGAAAGTCATCTGTATCATGTAGTACCCAGTAAATATTGCGAGGTTTGATTCCTCAATCTACTGTAGTCATCCTGCTCCAAAACTGTGTCTGTCACGGATCCTGCAACGTTTCCCATTTCTGCTGATGCGGGTGCTGATATTTTTGCTGCTATGAGAGCTGGACGGAATCTCTGGCAAGCACTAGACATAAATTCTTTAGAGAAGGGACACATCCCACTCAAAAAAATTGTATCAAATTATCCCTTTCAGTGATTCCCAATTTTCTGTTTTTAGTAAAATTTTAGTTTTCCTCCATAAGAAGTCACCAGGATATGATTTAGGTAATCATACACTTTAAATATTTTAGCATGAAATATCTTCTTATATCTTAGCACCAGAATATTGTACTCTTTTGTCAAGCTGGATGAAATCCCACCTCTTGAAATAGATGGATATTTTGCTGTTCATTTCAGAAGAATGAAAAAATTCCATATTGAGCATTTCTTTATTCCAAAAATATTGTAACAGTCCATGAGATAAGGACTTATTCATCATAAATGAAGACTACCACAGTCTACTCAGTAATTACTGAACCTGTACCTTCTTGATGTAAAAATTAGAAAGTTTTCATAGCACAAATAAGCTCCAACAAGTATAGGTTCAAAGTCCAGGAGAAAGCAGTAAAATGCACTTTGTGATTAAGCTGTTGAAGACTGACATCTGATATTTTCTCAGTATCCATTACAAAAAAAAAATTAAATATAAATTGCAGATTGGAGTAATGCATTCCAGATACTTTATCAGTCAAAAAGGAAAATATAAATCCAGGATGCACTTTTTTTCCATAAGAGGTGAGAATGCTGGTGTCCTGTTCCTGCAGCAAGGGCAGGAGAACGCCCAAGACATTCACACAGGCTTCTACTTGGAAGAAGGAGCTACACCCAACTGGTGGTGGCCTCTCAACAGAAAAGAGACCAATAAAAGAGTTGATTGGGCACGTGAGGAGGTGAGGGAGCCCTCTTCTGCTTGCCATCCCGATTCAAAGCTAGCCTGGCAGCTGGAGCTAATTCAAGAGAAACACAAAAAGCTTGGAGAAAAATTCAGCTTCAAGCTGGCTGCAGTTTCTGGAGAAGACAGTGCCTTTGTCTGCTAGCCACCTCACCAGGTTGATGTGCAAGTGGGCTGACTGAGTCCACAGGGGCTGTCTGTTATTAAGCCGTGCTGAAAATTCTAAACAAAAGATTTGCAATGCAAAAAAAACCAGCAGAAATACTGTGTGTTGGAGACTCTGAACTTCAAGTAAGAAATTCCGTATTGAATTCCTTCCCTAGGAAGGAAACTCTTAAACTGCAGTCAGTTTTATAAGTCACCTGGCCCAGAACGGAGATCGTGGATTACACAGCATTCCCTCGTCACATGGGTTTTTCAGGGTCTGACATTTGATTATACTCTCCATCCTTTTTGAATAAAAATGCTGGACATATTTTTAACAAGAGTACTAATGTGTATGTGTGCATATACTATATATATAATAATGTGTACGTACACTAAATTATAAAATATAATGTATATATCTGCAATATATAAGATATAAAAGGCATTACAGAATTCCAGATAACTGTCAAAACCAGCCTCTGAATCACTGCTGCTCATTGTTCAATGATTTAGAAAGATGAGTGATGCATCCCAAACTAACATTTTTCTAACCCGTTTTGTAGCCAGGTGCTGTCCCCAGGCAAGGCATCTGCAGGATACCACTGTTACCAGGCAGGTGGCCGATTCCTTCGTGTGCACAGTAAGAGGCACACAAATCTGTAAGCAGAAGCTGGAGAGGGGCAGCAGAAGCTGGAGAGGGGCAGCCTTCCCCAGCCCATTGCTACGTGGAGGCTGCGTTACATCTCCAAAGTGATGGCAGGTCATGCACAGAACCGCACGTTCACTCTCTCGTGCCCCTCACCTCTTTCCAGTCATGCATCCATTTGCACTTGTTCATTAAATAGTTGACATTCTCTGCAAAAAGGCCTGGGAGGCTCACCGTGCTTCCCAGCACCCCCCAAAGAGTGTCAGCTCTGGAAAGAGCAGGGGCAGTCCACGTGGACAGAAAAGTTTAAGGAATTGCCATTGCCCTCAGAGCTCTTTCACCAAAGGCCTGACTGAGGACATGCTGCCAATAAATTAACTTTCCAGCAATGTCTATCCCTAGGGCCAATTTTCAGCGCATTGACAGCAAGCAAAGGACATTGTTCCCAGCCGGAGATGACACAGAGGCTCTCTCAGATGACAAAACGCCTTTTCGCTTTCCCTCTTTGCTTCTGCAGACGGAAAGGGAAAACACAGCTGCCAACTCCTGGTGCACAGCCAGGTCCCAAGCCAGGTCCTCCCCCACCTCCAGCACGATGTGGCTGGCAGTCAGGATCTAACAAGAACAAGTCCAGACCATTGTATTTCCCCTCTCCTGATGAAAGCAAGGAGTATATCCACACATTCAGCCACTCCTGGGTCGCCAGGCTCCTCAGCGGTGAGATGCCTTCTTGCTAGAGATGGAAATAGGAGAAAAGAAGAAGAAGGGAGGAGGATAGACCTCTGTAAAAGCCTTTCCTTTCTTCTGTGCTTGGAAATAAGAGGTAACTACGGTTTCCACCGAATCACAGGTGGTGCAGGCAGGGAGCCCAGCCCACAGCCTCCAGTCCTCTGTGGTCAGCAATGGGGGATGGAAGGGGTGGTCGCCAGCAAGTCAGCTGGTGTGTTTGGGGAAAGACATGGATATTGAGGAAGTAGAAGTGGCATTGCAGTGGATAAACACATCTTTCACTAATATTTAAATATTTTCAGAATTCAGTAGTCATTTCGTACAGAAAATGGAAACCAGTGGAAAACTGGTGCCAGATTTGGCATCAGCAGGGATTTGGATGGGAATCTCTGACAGAAAGTTACACTGCTTTTTAAAATAAACTTGGCACCAGACCGAACAAAGTTTACCATCACTGCTGTAGAAAAAAGATCAGTGGAAGTATGAGAAAATATTGGAAATGTATATTTTATATGCAGGAAAATTAACAGGGAGGCCTAAGAAACAAATTACAGTGTTGACCTCATCTTAACTTATTATTACATGTCTTAGATTTTCATGTAAAAAAATTAGACAAAGTTTTTGTATTTTGGCCTAAGTGGGATCTGATCTCAGAACATTTTTAATGAAGTACTCTTTTACTTGTAATTTAGTCTTGCTTGTATTTCACACCTAAGTGAGAGTGAACATTTTCTTTGATTGAATAGTCATGAAAGACCACTCATGACGTAGAAGAAACTATGCTGATATCTCTTCTGCGCCCTTTAAAACCTGCTCACTTAATACCCATTAAAAGCAGAAAAAACACTGGAATTGGCAAAAAAAAAAAAAAGGTTTAAATATTGTTTTTCCTGCTTTTTATTAACCTTTCAATAGATGACTAGTTTGATATTTTTCCAGAAATATCTGCTTTAGAGTTGAACCTCTTTTTCGTTTGTTTAACTGTATGGGATGAACTAGGTTTCAATTTGAAGAACATTTTTACTGTCTGAAGAGATTATATTAACATCTGCCTCTGCTGAATATTAATTAACAGGAGTTTCCAGAAGTTGGCTTTTGAGCACTGGTATATTTTTTTCATTTTGTTTCTCATTGATACGAAAATTAACATATAGAAAAAAGCCTACATAATAAGACTAATCATTAAGACACATTTTGATGCAGTGAGATCTGTATAATTATAGTAGCCTAATATGCTGTTTAACGCCAATTACATTAGCGAGGTGTCATGTATTCATTGAGATGTTTCACGGCATGGGAAAACAGACTTTTTTTCCTGTTGTTTATTTTCACAATTGGGCAAGTGGGGCCTATAGCTGATCTTCATGTCCTTCATGCTTCCAAATCAAATTTGAAAATCAGGTATGATAACAGACCTAATAAGATAAAGCAGATTACTTAATATAGGGTGATGTTAACTTTGCCAATTAGTCATGTTTCTAAATCACTGCATGAGAAGGTGGCTATTACCAGGGAGTTGTTTTTATCTCTAACTGGAAAACAGTTTTAATGAAGAATAATTGCCTGCTAGAGCAAATGCATTGAAGTCCTTCAATCATTAAAATCCCTGTCCTTCAAATATGCAGGCAACTCTCATAGCCCCATCAAATTCAGTGGAATAACCTATATGTATTACTATAAATAGATTGCAAAATCCCAGTAAAATCAACTGGGGAAAAAAAAAATTATAGTGAAGTATCTAATCTCAGCAGTAGAAAATTTTTCTTATTAAAAAATTTCATTAAAAATTCAGACTCACATTTGTTTGTTACCTACCAGAGCTGAAGAATGTCAAGAGGATTTACCTTTTGTATGTGGAAATTCAGTGACTGATAGATAATATAAATGACGGTTTGAGAGCTAAACTCTGAAGTAGATGCTATTATACAGTCTATGCCAGTTAACTGAGTGCTGTGGTTTCTTATTATTACCTAGGAGTCTCATTTTTTTTATTTTAACAAAAACAAACCTTCTATTATTTTGATTACAGTTGATAATCAAACCACTAGCAGAACATGTTTTCATTAAAATAGTGTAGCTCTCTTTAAAAGCTTTGTGAAATCTTGTCTTTTTACTGAAATTTCATTTATGTGAGGAAAAACTAAGATGAAAGGCTCTGGCAATGTCAAAATAGCTCATTTTGACATCTTTAAATGAAAGTCTTATACTTTCCTTTTTGAAATGGCTTTTTACTTTGATTTTTGTGTTTCATACAGACATATGTGAGATGTGTAAAAAATCTAAATTGGAAAGAATTGATCCATCTGAAACTAGATATTTTTCATTTTTCTGAACACTTTAATACTGAAGTTTTCTTGAACTGGGATAAAAATGTTTCTAGAAAATTCAAAGTTCCAGAAGTACTTTCATTCTCCATATAGTTCTACCTTTCCTTTAAGTTATGGAACAGAGACGTTACCAGAGTTACAAGTAAAATGGCCTATAATAACTCTCTACACTGATGTCTACCCTGCAAGTGTGAATAAACATGAAAGCTTTAGGAGAAGCAGCTATCCAAGCACTTTTGGAGTGTTAATTGGAAATTCATAGACAAGCTCTTTTCTCTAGTGACTCCATTTTGCAAATTTTTGAAGAGTAGAGCTGAGACAGAGGAACCACATTCTCTGAGCATTTTCTTCAAACAACCAGCATCCACCCTCGTATGATGGAGATGTTCTTCTGAAGACAAGGAAAATTAAGACTTTGAAACCTGAGAAAGGTTCAAGTCTTGCTTTTCCCTTTCAAGATTTCCTGAAAACCATGCAGTGGTCTTTGGCTTGTGCAAAATGAGACTTAGCTATCTCAGAGTCGTTCTCCATGGTTCTCCCCCAAGTTGTCCTTGAGACAGCAAAGAAATGGAAGCAGAAATAGGTGAAATTTAAGGATGTCATTCTAAAAATGGAGGCAAAATAAACAAATGCCTTAAGCTTTGGGATGGCAAGATTACATTTTTGAGAGGTGTAACAGTGGATTTGCCAGGGACCAGACTTCCCAAAGAGACTCAGGTCCCCTGGCTCCTTATCCATGGTCATGCTTGCACCACTACCTGCCACCCAGCCTGGTTCTGTTTTGCAGCTGGCTTCAGCTGATTACGTGGCCTTGTACTGCCCAGACAGGGTCTGACGCCAGCCAAGAGGAAGGGACATGAAAAGCTGCCAGCTTAGCTGCTGGTGCAACCTGCTACCTCGCCTCTCCCACACAACAGCAAGGAGGAGTAAGGTAGAGGCAGTGACAGAGCAGCGCTGAGAACAGTTTTAAGTACCAATGCCATTGCCTACAGTGTAGCTGGGAAGTGCACTTAGTGCCTCCATCCTGAACCTTTTCAGGGATGCTGCTGTGGAAGTAGTTCTGAGTCAGCTCAGTCCACCACAGACCATGGCCAACGATAAGAAACAAACAGGGTGTAGACATTCTGCTTGATGATGTAGTTTTGCCCTCCTAGACCTATGCCTACAGCCAGCAATGGATAGTCCTATGTGCAGCATCTAAAAATGAGAAGCAGACTCGCATGTTTCCCAGCTGTTAAAAACTTGACAGCCTGTGCTATGCCTCTTGCTCCAGCAGCTGCTTACATTCACAGTGAATGGGCAAGGGGAGGGGATGGCATGCCAAGGAAGGACGACTGGCAGGGCTTTTGGAAGTGATGAGTGACAGACAATGCTATCAATGGGACATTTTCCACAGGAAAGAGAATATCTCAAGTGAGTCCACCTGCCCAAAGTAGGCTCCTGCTCAGGGGAAGCTGGCGTTGCTGATGTGCTGAACATCTCAGCACCCACTGCATGGTTTCCAAAAGTGAGCTGTGGTTGTGCAAGCGTCTGTGCCCTTCTGTCTTCACAGAATAAGCAGATACTCAGGACTTGTTGAAAATCCCTAAAGACTGGGAGGTGGGATAAATCCAGGCTTGCACGGTGCTGGTTTGTAATGTGAGTTTTCCCAGTTCTCTCCCCAGAATAGTTTATTCTCAGGCTGAGTATCAGCTTACCAGTGGGAAAACCAGAATGATTTAAAATGTGTTATGTAAAACCAAATATATAAACAAATTGAGATAATCTCTATGTTTTCTTTGGTTTCTGTTCATTATGAAGTATATGGCAAATTTCTTTCCTTTCACTATTTTTCCCAATAACCTAGCTAAGTAAACACAGTTCTGACAGTATTTATAATATAATAATACATGCACATAAGGTCTTGCATCAATAATTCAAGCAGCCTTTATAAAACACAATAAAAAACTACATAGTAAGTNTTTTTTTTTTTTTTTGGTGAGTGGAATTCATACCATTTGTGTGGTGCAGTTAAATTCCACTTTAGAAGAAGTTTATAGTACTGTAGTGAAGACTATCAGGAGAACCAATTAAAAACTTTTATATGACTTGCTGTTTATCGTAGCCCTGCTATATTATAATAATAACACTCAGGTATTGGAAAGATTTCCCACATGATGCTGTAAGTATAGTTGAATTCTGATTTTCAGTAATCTTTCTCTAACATCAAGCCTTACTGGAGCAAATGTGGGAAGAGGCTACAAACTGTGTCTATACATAACTCATTCCAGGTTTGGTTTTGATTTTTACTACTGCGCAGTTCTACCAGAACAATACAAACAAACTGCAATACAGGTGATTATATGGACTACATTTAGAGCTAGATCTCCAGAGATGAAAAGGTGGAGAAATATCCCATTGGATTGACAGGTTTGTGCTCAGAAAACTCCAAATTCACCTGTTTTTCATAAATATAACTATCAACTTAGTAAAAAATACTAAGTCACTGGAAAAATAAACATGAAAAGATATTTTAAGATATAGGTACTACATAATTTATATTGAATATACGTTAACTGTGGTTTGAGGTTTGGAACAAAAGCAACGGCTCAACAATATCTCCATAATAATAATGAGCTTATATCCTGCCAACAAACTGTGGCCAGAAACAAGTCCCCAGGTCCATATTCTCAGCTGGCTGAATGGTCAGAGGTGCTGCATAGCCAATAGTTCCTACTGACTTGTTGAAAGTTAACATTCCCTTGTTGTTCATAAGAATGTGGATTTAATATACAACTTAAGGCAGCCAAAGCAGAAGGACGTTTCTGAGCATCCATGGCACAGTAAGCTAACAGGGCCGGCCGCTCACCAAAACCCTGAGCCAGAAGCACATTCTACCGCATCCCTTGACACCCCGCGTAATCTAAGTGAGGATTTTATCCTGCCTCCCCAAAACAGTGAGACTGGTGGATCCCCTCCGGCCTCTTACTGCTCCAGCCATGTGGCTTAAGCCATCTTGTCAGGCGAGTGATGGGAAAAGAGACAAACAGAGAAAAAAGCGGTGAAGGAATCTTGGTTTGTTCACATATCAACAAGGTGCTTGCAGGCTTTCAAATATTATATTAAACAAGTCAATAAGTAGATAAATTACTCTGGTGGAGAGAGGAAGGGAATGTCAGCGTCCACTGGAAGAGAGAGAAATATCATGCAAGTGAGCACACACTCAGAAGATTGTACTTCAGACTGTAAAATTTCTCAATAAAACAGCAGCATAACTTGGTTTCAATATGGGTTTAATCCACTCCTTGTCATCTTGCTATTTCCACTTGTATGCCTCAATTCAAGGTTGTTGGGTTTTTTAAAAGTGGTGCATGAGTGCTTCATGATTAAAATTTTTAAGGCCTTTTAAAATCTGCAGGGTAACTGAGTCAGATTTTGATTGGTTGTGTATAGTAACAGATGTTTGTTAGGACTGTAGAGCAATATAACAAGATGCTACAAAATGTTCCATTAGAAATGCATACTTGTTATAAGACTAAGAACATTTAATTGATTTACCCTGTGGTAATAATTTTTTTACTCTTAGTCATGCATTAAAATAGATGTATTTTACACAATGACAAATGTACAAAACATCTCACTGACTAAGCAACATCCGCTGGTGTCAGAGTTACCCTGTGAGCACAGTCCTCTCCATCTGTGGTGGATGCTTGAGAGATAAGCAAACTGTGTGGTTTTTGAATATGAAGGAAGAGTAGATGTATTTAACCATGCAACTTCAAACAATCTTAAAGATGATAGCAGCAACCTTCCAAAAATTGCTGGAATGAGTCCAGAGGAGGGCCACAAAAATGATCAGAGCACCTCTCCTATGAAGACAGGCTGAGAGAGTTGGGGTTGTTCAGCCTGGAGAATAGAAGACTCTGGGGACCTTAGAGCAGCCTCCCAGTACCTGAAGGGGCCTACAGGAAAGGTGGAGAGGGACTGTGTACAAGGACAGTAGTGACAGGATGAGGGGTAATGGTTTTAAACTGAAGGAGGGTAGATTTAGATTAGATATAATGAAAAAAATTCTTTACTGTAAGGGTGGTGAGACACTGGAACAGGTTGCCCAGAGAAGTTGTGGATGCCCCATCCCTGGAAGTGTTCAAGGCCAGGTTGGATGAGGCTTTGGGCAACCTGGTCTAGTGGAGGGTGTCCCTGCCCATGGCAGGGGGGTTGGAACTAGGTGATCTTTCAGGTCCTTTCCAACCCAAACCACTCTATAATTCAATGACATTGAGGGGGATGGTCTCATAACACCATCTGAAGTAACAAATTATTACTAGAATTTTACAGTTGGGAAACTGAGGCATAGACATGCCATGTAATTTTGCCAAATCTGCTCAGGGTGACTGCTGGCTGTGCTGATAAAAGAACACCGAGCTCCTGGCAAACAAATGGATTTGCTGTAGCATCCTTCATACGTGACACATCCAAGATAAATCAGCAGCAGTTAAATTAGAAAACAATCTTCCTTCTGATGCTTTCTCATGAGATCTTCCCTTTTTCTAAACCAAGAATTAATTATTCCTCTTACCTCATTCCATAAAAGTACTTTAATCTGAAAGTTGAGACCCTAACATAACTCTGACCAAGATCTGACTTGCTGTCCCCCAGCTAGCTTAGGAAAGGGATGTTGTACATTTTGGGGGGTCTTTCCTGAAATGCATTATACTGCTGGTGTAATTCCCAATTGAGCAATTAATCAGAGAACTTAAAATAAAGAGTTTTCAAAAAAGCTGAAACCAAAATCCCAAAGACTCCATTCCTCTGCATGCTAAATAACTAGCTCAGACAAACATTTTATATTTCCATAAAAATACTGAAGGTTTACAGCCCCTGTAGAAAAATTATTTAAAATCCATATAAATTTTTCCCTTGTTTATTAAAATTTTGTAAAACCTACATCCTAAATTGTTCTTAAAAATACCACAAAGAAAAGCTTTTCTCAGGCAGGTCTCTCTATTGATCCTGCCATAAACCTGATGCTCTCATGTCATAGTAAAATTGCCTAGTCGAGTCCCATTCTGCATGCCTCTAAGAATGTCTAAAGTGAGTGGCAGATCTCAACTTTACTCACCTGAAGTTGTCTGGAACAAAATGAGCAGAAAACTGAAAGTACTAAATGGCAACATGACAGATGCTGAACCCCTTTAGTAACACACTTACTGAAAATTGGGGAACTTGGTAAGATGCTTCTAGTTGAGCTCCCTTCCAGGTATTTCCTTTGCCTTTCTGTCTCCTTAGGAAGAGTTTGTGCCTTCTGAACAAATAAGCAAAGTCAAGGGTAGGAAGTGGAAGCTTTTGGGGCTTCTTTCTTCTGCAGAAAGACAATTTAGGGCTCAGTAACTGGCATGAAGTTCTCTATCTAACTTTAAAAAAGCAACTGCTATTCAATACCATACTATAACTTGGAAAGGGAGTAGTACAACATTTCAGGATGTAAAGCAAGAAGAAAATGAATTTAAAGGTGTTACAGTGTGGTAGAGCCATCACCTGTGGCAAGCGTAGAAGTAATAAGGGAATATTTATTTTTATGTCAAAAAAAAAAAAGAATATATGATGCATGCTTCTGGTGATTGGGCTAAGTAATATACGTACCAAAGCCAAAGTCTAGGAGGAGCATATTTCCTATATGCTACTGGCATAAGTGCATAAAGTAAGGCTACATTTAAAATAATAAGTAGATGAGGATAGTCTTCTTTATACCATTTCGGTAGGAGAAAGAGGCCTGCATGTAAATATTAACTTCATAATTCAAAATAATTCATTTACCTGCAGTTACATGTGTTTCAAGAAATCTGTAAGCTGCAGATTTCATCTTAAGTAACTGCAAGCATCTGATCTAGTGCAACAGTTTGACAGCTGAATAGCGTAGCACGGAAAATGTGTAGGATTTTGTGTTTCCACAGCCTAACACCAGTCAGATTTCCACTACTCTGCTGCCTTTGTGCCAGCCTCTTCCATCAGAGCACGCATTTTAATAAAAAAAAACATTGCAGTAATCAGTGTGAGAAGACTTAGAGCCAGGGATAGAACCTGGCTTCAAAAAAGCAAAAGCCTGGGAATGTTCTCCAATGGGAAACAATTAGAACAGAACAGAAAAGTTAGGTGTTATTGAATGCTACAGGAGGTAAACAGAGCAGCGCAGCCATGGAAACCACCGCACCAGCAGGTCTCCTCTGATGGAACGCGCAGAACCTCAGAGGGACGCGCAGAACTACCCAGCCTGCGTCTCCTTCCTTTCTCCGCTTCCCGCTTACTTCCTCTTCTGTCTCGATATGAGTCATCATCAGTGGGCAGGTGAAGAGGATCTGTCAATAAATATGCCTCTCCGGGCTCCAGAGATAGGCTTTTGAAGGTCTTGTCAATAAAGATAAACATACTCTCCCCCCTGAAAATGTATTATTTCCTCATTGCCCGAAGTCCCAAATCACAAGACCCATCATTTCTTTTAAAAAATTTGAGTCCCACTTGAAATCATTGACTAACTAGCACATGACTGCACCAAATTGCCAGTTTTAAATAGTGAAGACACAGCTTCTGAAAAAATGAAAGCAAAACCCTCAAACAGAAAAGCTGTCAGATAATATATACAAATGAGCCAAATATATGTATTTTCATAATTTATAATTTATAAACAGGTACTAGCAAAGAAATAGAACATAAAATACAATACTCCATTACTCTTGCCTTAGTCTCTCTTTAACTAGAGAACCACATGTGCTGTACAAAAACCTAAAATAACCAAAAATAACAAGCGGTATTCATTACTGATGTCATTCCACCAGAGTTAGCACAGACACAATAGGGAAGAGAGTCTGGATCAGCATCTTAACTACCCTTATTTAGATGAGTACTAATTAAACAAACTCCATTCAACAATTCTTCCTGCAAACCCTAATCCACTTAATATGTAATCACTTATGATAGTCATTTAAAAAAGAGATATATTTAACTTAAGGCTATTTTAAAACACTTAACATATAATAAAAAATGATATTACACAAATATATAAAATACCTCAAAAAGAAATCGAAAATAAACACAGACACCATTTACCATGGCTGCCTGTATAAACTCGACGCATTCAGATGATTAATATTTTTGAAATTCAAATAAAGAGGGATCGCACTGTCTGAAATTTGATTATTTCACTGTACTTTTACATGGATACTTCTTTATGTATCTGCTTCCTTCAGGGAATAGCTCAAGACTGGCAACGTTTATAAATCATTGTGTAAGCAGTCACAGACATATTTAAGCATAACAACATTAAATTCACAATGACCGTATTTAACAAAAAGATGTAATTTTTACCATGATGTTTCTACCAGCATTTACGTGCAAGTCCAGTCACAGCCGTGATGGTGAAGGGACTGCATGGGTAGAGGATCAGTACTTCTGATTTATTTTTTGCCGGGTTGTAGAGATTTTTGGGGGTGGGTTGGGTTTTTGTTTGTTTGTTTTGGGGTTTTTTTTGTGGTNCGGACGCCGGTTGGGACCGGGAGGCCGCCGGGGGGCCGAGTGGTGCGGAGGATGCGGAGGATGCAGAAGATGCGGAGTGCGCGGTCAACCCCGCACGTCGATGTTGGTGTTCACCAGCAGCGTCACGGCGCTAAGGACGGTGTCAAATAAAGATAAATCTAGGACCGTCGGTTTTCTTTCTGTTCCTCCGCAGCTGGTCGGTCTACCAGCTCCAGCCTCCGAAAACAGTCGGTTAGTAGGTCTAAAGTGAGAAGAAATGATGTTTAGTGGCTTCGTGATTGTAGGGCATTTCCACAACGTGTGTTTCGCTGTAAATACTTCCCTTTTATAAAGTATATTGTTTGATTTCAGAGGTGTGCTTTAGGAAGAGAACGTACCGGTTCAGTGGGCAGCAAATAATTATGCAAGAGGAGGTAAGGTTACACGGTGGAAATTATTACTCCTAACTGATGCGGTGCATGAAACCAAAATGCCTTTAAAATAGGGCTCATCAGCCAAAGGCAACGGACAAAAGAGATTGTCATATACTATATTAAAGAATGAAAATCTGCTTGGTTTTTAACGGGGAATAATGTCCTAACTGATATTACTTGGGGTCTAAAGCAACATTGCTCTTCTGAAATTACCCTCAGCATTGCAAATGCTCCCTTCTTTAGAAAATAAAGTTAGTAACTCTTCATCAGTTGAATAGAAGTAAACAATAAAACGTTTGTTACCATCTGGGGCTCGTTTGTTTCTGCAGGAAACTGCCTCTGCTGTTAAGCTACTCAAGTGTACAGATTCGCTTTGGTAACAGAGAGGTATCCTTATCTGTATGGATTTAAATATGGAAAGAGACAGTGAATGGAAAGAACAACTTCAATCAGATATTTTAAGTTACAACTGAATTGTGTGTTTATGGCCCCAGACAGCATGCTCTGCAAAATGTTCCAAAACACTCATCTCCAAGCTTTCAACCATTTCTCACTTCTGNGTTTTTTCTGATTGCATCTTTTTTTCTCTGAATTTGAGGACCTTGAGGAATGACTTAACATTTATTACAGAAGCCACACTGCGTGCGGGGAGGGTGGGGAGAAGGACGAGTCCTGCCATCCGCCT
>VXBL01000370.1:1309676-1385200 GCA_013400195.1 Aramus guarauna | reverse complement strand
GCTCCCCTCTCCTCCCGTCCCGTCCCGTCCCGTCCCGTCCCCCGGGCCGCCGCCCGCACCTGCCCCGGCCAGAGCCGCGGCGCACCTTCCCTCCTCCCCCTCCGCTCCCTGAGCATCGCTCCGCGGCCGGCGGCTGGTCCACGGGGGGGGGACAAGTCCCTCGCGAGTCGCGCCGAAAGTGCCCGGGAGGCGTCAGCGGAGGCGGGGGAGCCGCTGCCACCTGCGGCGCTCCGCGGGTGACGGAGAATCCGCGCAACCCTCGTTGGGAGGTGATGCGGGGGGAGGCTCGGTTCACCCGTCAGAAAGAGCCGGAGGAGGGCACGGCGGGGAGCTCATGCCCGCTTGTCTCCCGGGCGCTTGAAGCTTGCGCGGGGGGGCTGCGCGGCGCTCCCGCAGCGGCCGCCTGGGTGGCCCCGAGGTTAAAGGGGGCGAGGGGTGCCGGCCCGTCCCCGGGCCCCTCCCCGTGGCGGCGGGGCGCGGTGGTTACGCCGGCGGTACCCGCGGCGTGCGATGGGCTTCGCGGACACCGAGCGCTGCGCGGTTTGAAAAGTTAGCGCCGCGGAGCCGCACGGAGCGTTTCTTCCTCCGGCGTGTTTTCCTAGCGCGCGTGGTTTCCGTCCCGCAGGGGGTGCGGGTGGCGGCGTGGGCCGTGCCGCCTTCCCACGCGTGTGCACGGCGCCGCGGGATGCTGCCATCCAGATGCGCCCACCTGCCGCTCGCAGCGCCGGGGGCCAGCCCCGAGGAAGGGCGCAGTGACCCGCCTCTGCACTGACAGCCCGCTCCTCCGGCATCTGTCATTTCTGAGCTTTTTCTTGTAGCAAGTGCCTCCTCCGGTCGCCCTCATTCTGAAAGAGCCAGTGACTAAAATACACGTCCCGTCACCTCGCTGTGGAGAGCGGTCCTGTCACCGCGCTCCGAAACTTGTGCTGCCTTACTTACAGAGTCTGGCCTGGGAGAGCTGTGAGAGGGGGACCCAAGATCTCTGACTACTTAAAGTATCCCCAGGTTCAGTGGTGTTCCTTAGTTCATTAGCGATCTCCTATTTTTTTGTGAGTTTTGGTAATATTTGGGGGAAAGGCCCGGCTCAAAAGCCTTTCGGATGGCTGAGCAAGATAGGCGATACAGTCTGGCAAGGATTCGTTGCAATGGATCGTAGTCCTGGATTGAAAACGTTGCGATAAATTACAGAGGAAGCATGATAGGCATTGCCGTATCAGGGATATAATACAAAGTATTTCTGTGTTTGACTACAGAAAACATATCTTAAAGACAATGAAAAATTCAGTTGAGATGCTGGAGGTAACTATATTTCCATGATAGTTGCCGGAATCAAGCTAGCAGTTACAGCAGCTTTGGTAAAAAAGCTACTGTTCCGTGTTTGATAGCATAAAAAGTGCTCCTCTCCCAGCAGCAGGGGAATCACAAAACCCTACTTTAATACAACTTTTTTTAAGTGAAAAAATACTTTGCCAAAAACATGGCAGTCTGATGAATAAGATACGTTGCGGATACATTTATTTAGTAGATCAAAATTGCGATAGATAACAAGCAGTGGAAGCATACTTAGTGTTGTGTTACTGAATTTTATTCAGTAAAAGGATTTTTGTCCACTTATAAGATCTGTGCATTCTCTTTGTTTTACTGTGAAAGTCAACTCTTACGGAATGAACTTTATTCTTGGAGGGCATTTATTTGGTACATTTTGCTGTTTGGGTTCTTACAGGTGTTATCCTGCAGCGTAGCTGGATGTTAATTAATGTTTGAGAATCACCGAAGTATTTGCTACCAATTGCCTTACTGCAGTGCCTGAAGTTGCCATAGAAAATCTGGAAATTGTAGGTTTGGACCTTTCTCATTATGAAAATCATTAGAACAAGTAAAGTTCAAGTTGGAAATAAAGTTGACAAGTTTAAACCTCCAAAAAAAGTAAATTTCCGAACAGAGTGAAGTCATGACACAGCAGCACTGTAAACAAGGAAGATTGCCAGCTGCGTTTAGATAATTGCCTGCATAGAAAGAGTGCCAATTTTAATTTTTAATTGCAAATGGCAGTTTTGGCAGCTGTAAATGCTAACGTTATATCTTTTATCTGAGCAGATCTGCGTGGAAGCGCTTGAAACATTTCTGTAATGTAAAGGTACCTAGTAATAATATTATCTTTAAGGATCTGTCACTGTTACAGTGTTTAAGGTGCATTTGAAGTTCCATTGGATTTCAATTTGACAGCCATCCTCATTGCCAGTCTATAAATTACTTTAATGTATTTATATAATTCTGATTTAATGACTGCCAAATATTCAGATAATATTTTTGGTGTTTCAGGCTCAATTTTCTTCCAGCCACCTGATAAAATACAATTGCATCTTGGAAAACATGCTTTCTTGCAGAATTAAAAAAAACAACAACAAAACAGCCAACCAACCAACCAACCACCACCACCCAATCCAACTATTTGGAAAAAAGTCTTGAAGCAGACAAGTAGCTTAGAGTTGCAAAGACTGAGTAAGTGGGTGAGATGTCTGCTCCTACCTCTGCTAAGCTGTTCTCGACTGCAGCAGAGCCTGTTACAGGTCTGTACTATTTCTGTGACAGTAATGGGCTATCTGGTGTGAGACCTTCTGTCTAGATCGTTGGTCTCCTGAAACGAAGCTCACTCTGATACGCAGGTTGAAATAACGCAAGGGTGGTTTCAGATTTTCAGTTTAAAGTCTTTGATCTAGAAGTTTACTTAGATTTGCCTGTTTGTTTTTGAAAAATGAAGTGGGGCATTAAGCACCATTTACAAATAAGAAACCATCCCTGCAGTGATATTTTCATTGCTCATTTTCATAGGGAAAAACACTTTAGAGCTGAGAATTACGCACAGTTTGCTCTTCTTTATTTCTTTTTGCCCTTTCAAATAAGACAGGAAAATAGGCCAGCCACCTGAGGAACAAGTGTTGAGACCTACATTCAGAAGTCAATTGGTTAGTTTATTTGTAAATACAAATTTGCAAAATGCTGTTCTGCAATGTTTGCTGTTCTGCAAACTTCTGCTACTAGAGGAAGGATTTACTCTTGAGCAAAGGCCTTTTACTTCAGTGTAGTTGTGCTGGGGACCAGACCCATAAATTACATGTTTCTTGGCTCCTTTTTGTGTACCTCAGTAGTTCTTTATGTGGAAGCCATAATTAAAAATCTAAGATATTTACAGCAAGTTTTTGAAAAACTGCTCTTCATGTATCACAGTCTTCTGTTCTTAATCATTCAGGAACACCAAAAATATGAACACTTATGAAATCAGAAAAGAACATTCATACCATTTGTGAGTAATGAGTCAGTAACTTAAACTCCTGCTAGTAAAATATTTATACCACACCACATCACCTACACATGGAGCATGTGCATATTTAACGTGTGCGCACCTACATTAAGATGCTGTGATATTGTAACTTTTCAAAAGCTTTGTCTTGGGATGTCATAGGATTTCTTTCTGTTGTTGCTGTTCTTGTTTAGTTAGATTATTTTGGGTTGTTTGGTTTGATAAAAATGTATAGACATTGCCTTAGAATGATCAAAGGGGAATTCCATATTTGTTGCAAATTTAACTCTGGGTTTCATCTTCAGTTGTCATAAGGATTTTGTATTATTTTTATTCTTAATTGACATTCTGAAAAAGAGACGACTTGGGAAGTTCAGAAAAAAATACCACTCTTTGATACTGTTTATACTGGTAGGATATAATTAGTTGCATAAGTTTCCTAATTTAACATGTTGGATTTATTTCAGAAATAATAAAGTTTCTGTTCCTTACTGACTTAATTGTAATATATTCCATGCAAAAGTCATTAACATTTGTTGTGGGGATGTCATTCTCTTTACAAAGCCACCACCTTTTGCTCTGGAAGCTTCTGAATCACAAATCGCAGGGCTGGATGCGTTCACAAGGGCAGTATCACTTTGCATGACCTGTATTGCTAAGTTTCTTTGGGCATCCTCTGTTGGCCACTGCTGGAGATAAGCTACAGTGCTAGATGAATTTGACAGCCCGTATGATGTTCTTCTTGGCCTTTGTATTATTGATAGAAAAAGGCTGAAAAAATTTTTCTGAAAAAAATCTAATGATGCCATCAAAGATGTAACTAGCTATTTTAGTTTTCCAGATCTGCCAGAAAGGACATAGCTTACTAATGATCAGATGGCCATTGAACAGCAGCCTCTTTGCATGTGAGCTAACAGCGCTGCATCATACTGTGCCATTTGTATAATTAGGGAGGTTCCACATCTTGATTAAAAAAACCAATAAAGTGCAACAGCCGAAATACTTGCTTTTTCTCCTACTATCACAAAGTAGGAGAAAGGATTCTATCTCTTTATTTTATCCATCTCAAGGCATCTAATGATCTAGTTCCAGGTGCTCTGTGGGTAGATCTATGGCTTTCATCTTTTCAAACACCATTTCAGTCAGGGTCTGATGTTGTTAGGATAACAACTTATTTTTATATACTTTAAAAAAAAACCCAAATAACAGCATGATATTTACAAATAACAAATAATAGGGTAGACAACATAAATAATGTGGCAAAGCAAATCTTATTAGGTACTGAGGAGGTAAAAATTTAAGCTCTTTAACTGTAAGACTTAAATTTTAGTAGGCATTTTCTTTCAGGGAGTGACAATGAACGATGGTGAATATTTAGATGTACTTCAGTATAAATCTGCAGTGGTTTGCCACATCTGAAGGCGGTCTGTGATTCTATATGTCTGCATATTTCTCACTGAAATGTTGTTTGGAAGGGACCTTTGGAAGTCACCCAGTCCAGCTGGAAGACACACTCTTCCCAGTCATTGCAGCCAGGCTTTGTCTAGACAGGTCTTAAACTTCATGGGATGGAGGTCCCACCACCTTTCTGAGTAACCTGCAGCTCTGTAACATCCACCTGTTGAAAAAAGAGGGGTTTTGGCACGGGGAGGGAAAGACGTGACAGCCAACCCGAACCTCCCAAGTGGCAGTTTATGGTCATTGCCCCTTTATGTATCATCTGGCACCAGCAAGAAGAATTTGGCTTCTTTATCCTTGTAATTTCCCTTCAAGTAGCTATAGGCTGCTACTAGGTCACCTGTTAGGTCAGCGTCTTGCCAGACTGAACCAGCTCAGCTCCCTCAACTTCTCTATGTAAGACACAAGCTCAGGTCGCCTGACTATCTTGGTTGCTCTCTTGCATCTCTTCTGGCTTCTGCACATCCCTCTTCAGCTGGGGTGAGGGGTGGGGAGCACAACTGGGTGCTATAGTGTGGGGCCACGTTGAATAGAGGAGAAAAACAACTTTCTTCAGCCTGCTGGCCCCACTCTTCTAATGTAGTTGTATGCTGCTTGCCTTATTTCTGATGAGGGCACGCTGTTGGCTCATACTCAACCTGCTGTGTCCACAGAACACTAAGGCCCTTTTCAGTGGGGCTGCCACCCAAACAGTGGGTTACCAGCCTGCATGGGATTATTCTGCTCCAGGTACAGATCTCTGCTTTTCTATTAATTGGACTTCATAGGGTTTTATGTTCATGTCCTGAATTTTCTTGTGGCATCGCAGTCACTGTACACTGACCAGAGAGATGGGCGTACAACGATGTTTAAACTTTCTTGTACTTTCTGTGTGACTGGCAGAGAAGATAAAATGGTCAACAACGCTTCATTCCTCCTCTTTCCTGGTGTTGTTCATGGACAGTAGTCCTCTCCTGGAATCCTGCCATGGGCGGTAAATAACATCTACCTTCTCTTTTTCACTTGATTTTGTTGGAGACCTATTGCCCACCTCAGGATTTTCAGTAGATAAGTATCAGGAATGTTCATCATGTGATGTGTACTTACCTTAGTAAAATGCTGTTTCACATTTTACTGTTTGAGGCTTGGTCTGCTAAGTTTTGTCATTTGTACTGGCCTTACTTTCTGACTCAAGAGTAGTGATCCAGGGGAAACAACTAATTTGCCATAAAAATCAAAACTGATCCTCAGCCTTCTAGAAAGAAGAGAACAAACGGCTTTCTTTGAGAAAGAGTCACCAAGATCTGGATTGGGGAAAGTTCATGTGCATGAACTTTCTTCTATTTGCCATAAGGTTTATTTCCCAAATGGAATTAGGAATTGTGTGTAGGAAGGTGGATAGTATCTTGGGTTAGTGTTTGGGTTTCAAATCTTTAAATAAATGTACAACCTTTGAGAGCAGGGTCTTCTCCATCTTTTTTCATCTTAAAGCAAAAAGTGAGTTAAGAGCTTTCTTTATAATTATCTTTTGCTGTAATTTTTTCCCCTCATGCAAAAATCATCCAATTACCATTTTATCTGGGGGTGAGACTCCTATTTTAGATCTGTTTTTCTTGGTGTGCCAGTCCTGGGCGTGACATTTATTGTCTTCCTTATTGTCTTCTATGATATGGGGACTCTTGGTGAACTTTCTGTAGTCTCATATGGTGAAAGAAGTTGCTTGAAATTATAGATTTTGTTCAGGGGTCGGATGATCTATGAATACATAATGTGGTATTAAATATGTGCTGTCTTAAAGGAGTAGTTGTCTTAGAGGATGCAAGAAAGATTTTAGAAAGATTTTAATTGCCTGTGAGACAGTATTTGTGTGACAGATTTTCGGAGTAGGCTCCAGACAATAGCTTAATTAGCCTTTTTTTTTTTTCCCCAATACTTTTAAAGTTTCTGTGGTGTTTGGCTTTTTAAAGCAAAAGTAAGTGTCATGGTATCTACTCAGATTTGATGCTCTTTCCATGCTCCAAATGTGACTATATTTTTCATAGCTCTTCACCCTGTCTTACTGTTGTTGTTTGTAGCTTAATTAAGTTTCCTGAATTGGATGAAAGTACAATTGAACTAATATTTTTGCAATAATTGCAAATAATTTCTAGCATCAACCAAGTGGAATACCAATGATCATTCAATTATTGATAGTGATTTCCCTATTTATGAGAATAAACATCATTAATGCATTTACCAATTGTCATAAAAATGCAGTGAAATTTTTCATAATGGTTTCAATGGAAAAGAAAAGCACATGGTTTGTAACTTTATTAATCTTTTTATGGAGAAAATAGGTAGAAGGAAAAACTTTTATTCCTAGACAATATAAACTCCTGACATTGCAAATAAAACTTACTGCTGTACGGTAGTTTTTTCTTAATAATTCAAAGGTAAAACTTAATTGTCAAATGTTTAACATTTTTACATGGTTCGTATTTCCATTACCATAAATGTCTGATGAAAATTAATGAAATTTGCCACTGATGTTAATTGAAGCAAAAGTGAGTCTTCCACACACAGGTGAAAAAAGATGGAGTAGAAAGCATAAATAATACTATCTAATGAAAAATCTTTAACATGCATACATAATAGACATCATTTACTACATTATTCCTAATGAGGCAGATGTTTAGTCTTACAGTAAGTGTTGCTTTTTCCCTTTGCAAACCATTAACACAACAGAGCATGCATTCTTGGCTTTTTCATTTAATGTCGGTTTATTGAGATTCAGTTCTAAATATGTATTATATAAACTGTACTGGGTTTGGGGAAGCTTTTCTAAGTTTGGTTTACAGATTTCCTGTCAGCAAGCAAATGTAGATTACCCAAGAGATTGCCACTGCAGGTCAGTTAAGGTAGAAAATTCATCAGCTGTACAGTTTATCAGTTGTAAAAATAATTTTAAGCAGTTGCCATGCTCATGTGCAAAGTAAACTTCCTTTAAAGATATTAATTAAAAGTTCAAAGGGTGCTTTACATGTCAGCTGCACTTAATCAAGAAATATTTTCAATTTTTTGTTGTGCATTAGATTTATCTTGCGATAGCTATCTGAGTTGCAGTGTAATTGCGTTACAGGAAGCTCAGCAAAACGTTCATCATTTTGGGCACTGAAGTGTAGTCTCGGGCAGTGTCTTCTACTTGAAAGACTATGTGATTACTTCTTAATATATACAGTCTGGTCCAGTGATTCAGAGATGGACACAGTCCTCCAGCTAGACATGTCTAAATTTCTCTGGCCTTCACCCAAGAAAATCTTCAAGCATAAATGTGTGTATTTTCCTCAACAGAGATGGGCATAGCTACGTACGTAAGCATTTTCTTGAAGAATGAATGATTTTCAAAGGCACGGAGTACCTGCAGCTTCCTTTCATTATTCTATTGTGCATTCAATGGGTAATTCACTTTTTTCTCCCCACTTATACAGAATGAAGTTTAACAAATGAATCATGCTCTTAAGCTGATTAGAAATAATGAAGAAAGGAAGTTCTGTACCTGCCCACTTCATGGTTTAAGCAATATATTCCTGTTTGTCTTGGCTTCCTTCTTGCTTTGAGACTCCCTAGTTCAAGAAAGCAAACTTATTATGCCTTTCAAGATTTCTGTAGAGTTTTAATTATTTTATTGTAGTCATACCTGATATCATATGGTAGGTAGCAACAGACTGGTGCCAGAAGTCAAATATGACCAAACCAAGAAAGTAAAAACTTTCTGCTTTGAGAGGAAAAAAATGCTACTGAACACATTCACATCCCTCCCTAGTTCACTAGTGTCATAGATTACAGCATTTGCACACACCCTTTTGAGGTCAGTCAGTCAGAAATAGCATTAGCTGCTCCTAGGGCATTAAATTTAATTGCTTTATACGGCCTAAGCTCATCCATAACCATGGTATCTGAGAATTACCCATTAGAAGCAAATACACAAATCTTCTTCCAAGCTCTCATGGCAGGAGTGCACTTAAAAGTTACTGCTGGGGCTTTTCTAAATAAGTGTAAGGATCCTGACATACTTGAGAGGGCCTTTTGTGCGAAAATTAAGATGAAATATTGTTTTGGATGTGTTTCTGTAAGTAGTGTGGGTGGAGGGCCACTGATCCTTGGCAGAGAGTTTGGAAATGTAGGTCAGTCTCCCCAGGAGACAAGTCTGTATCAGTAACTGCATCTTTGCAATGGCAAAACTGTCATGTTGTCAGAGAATGGCAGGTGATGGCTCAGTTGAAACTGGTGTGGTGAAGCTGGAGCGGTGTCCTCACTGCAGCTGGAGCTGGTGAGCAGGTGATGTCCTCTTCCCTTCAGGTGGCCCAGCACCGGAGGAGAGGCATTGCTGTGTTGCCAGAAAATCACACAGCAAACTCATCAACTTGGAAAACTCTTTTACATCCAAGAAAGTGATGCTGACTGAGGTTAGAAGTAGTCTCTAAAACCATTAGGAGGGAAAAAATCTGTTTCTGCTGTCGTCTGTGTGCAGTTGATACTTTCCTGTAGAGTCAGGGGTTTTCACCCACATTAGATGAACCATTGCCACAGGAAGGAGCACAATCTTGCTCATTGCTGCTCTCTGCGAAAGGATGTGTATGGGTGGCAGGAAACACAAAGCAGCACGTGAATGAGCTACTTCCAGGTATCTGTGCAACAGGGAGGAAAGAAGAGCCTGTGCTGGCAGTTGGAGGGTTTTTCTCAGACCTGTGCCTCAGATCCTTCTGAAGTGCAGTCGGAAGACAGAACTTAGAATCATAGAATCATTTAGGTTGGAAAAGACCTTAGACCTAGCACTGCCAAGTCTACCACTAAACCATGTCCCTAAGTGCCACATCTACGTGTCTTTAAAATACCTCCAGGGATGGTGACTCCACCACTTCCCTGGGCAGCCTGTTCCAGTGCTTGATAAGCCCTTTGGTGAAGAAATTTTTCCTACTATCCAATCTAAACCTCCCCTGGTGCAAGTTGAGGCCATTTCCTCTTGTCCTATTGCTTGTTACCTGGGAATAGAGACCAACACCTACCTCGCCACAACCTCCTTTCAACCTCCTTTTCTCCCATTCTCCCATTCTCCCATTCTCACCTACTTGACTTTACTAGAAATGGTAATTAAACATTTTTTTCAAGGTTCCAGTACACTTCCTGTGCAATTATAGCTAGTTGCAATAAGTAGGCATACTCTCAAGTGATTTATTCAATTGCTAGTCATTTAATCCATGGATATTCCTCTCTTTGAGATGTCCCAACTGCATCTGTAGACTGAAGATGAAGCAGAATTGAGAATAAAAGAGAAACAGCTTTGCTAAGGTCTGTGGGTGTTGTAAATTTTTATATAATACAACAGTTTGTTCAAACAGATGTATTTCTTTCCCCTAAAGCTTAGAAACAATAGATTTCATTTGGTGGTTGGAGATACTGTCTGGAAAGAAGTTAGCCTTCCTCAAAGGTCGCACTGACTGCTGACTAAACTCGTGATTTGGCTTCCACAAATAATCTGTTTGCTGGGGTATTGGAATTGAGAGGTTATTGTAGGCAGTGATGAGGTAGGTGATAATCCTGAATTATAAATACTCTTTGGAAGGAATTTTGTTTTTCATCCTGAAAATGCTTGTAGACATACTTTTTAGTAGTATTATTAATAGTTTTAGGCACTTACATAGTAATTAGCAGAAATCATCAAACTGAGCCTTGATAAAAGCTCTGTGTTTCAATCAGAGATGATGGCAAAACCCCATTTCAATTATAGGCATCTTTATAAAGCTTGTGAAGTTATACTTGAGAAATTTGTAAATGGAGAGAGGAAGGCCTGTCCTGAAATCTTTGAAGCTACGACATTAGGTATGTGTGGGCACACTGAGAGATTTTGCTGTTTGGAGATATTATGTAGGGAGAGTTACAGTGAGAGCATTTGTGGAATTGCAGAGTCTACTTGACTGTAACAGTACTGGAATGATACTGAATATTACTTTCAGGTTAGAAATGTGCTTGTCTTATAGTAATAATATGTTTTTAATTAATATTTTTCCCCTTTTATTGTCTGCTCTCTGTAGAGAAAAAGCTGAAGTACCAGTGTGAATCATTTTATTGGATTTATATATAAATAAAACATGGTATTGATCTTTACATTTTTCTTCCATTGAGGTCTTGACCCTCTGTGCAGACCAGAGGAAATAATCAGTAATATTTTTACTACAACATGAAGATTTTATTCACTACCTGATTGTGTTTCTGATTGCTTTTCCTTTGATAAATGTTTGTGTAAATCCCTGTGCTGAGATTGAACCTCAGCTGGTTTATTCCCACCCAGGTCCACTCTCTGCTGGAGCTTAGGTCACTTTTTAGCTTCTCTTGCGGGTCATTTGTCGGGAAGGGATGCAGCTGGGTCAGCACAGGGCAGCCCAGTCTCTGACCTCCATCATGGCTACGTCTACACTTGGAGGAAAGCCTTGGGAGGTGCATCTGAAATTCCAGTACTTCTGAATAGCCTTTAGCTCAGTGAGAAATACAGTCCTCGGGGACTTTTTCTTCAGGAAGGAATTCAGTCAGTCTTATTCATGTTCAGGGAATTTCTCCTTGAAACCATAGCTGAGTTAATGATACCATAAAATATCAAAGACATCTAAAAATATGATAATATTAGATTAAATGTTGTTATTGCTGCTGTTCATTAATGGCAAAGCTGGAGCTGAAGTAGCTGTACCAAACTGAAGTGCGAT
The DNA here is from genome assembly GCA_013400195.1 of Aramus guarauna. Lineage (NCBI taxonomy): Eukaryota > Metazoa > Chordata > Aves > Gruiformes > Aramidae > Aramus > Aramus guarauna. The sequence goes on along the minus strand of VXBL01000370.1, from coordinate 1,373,725 downwards.
ATTACACCAGTAAGTGTCAGAAGAGAAATATTTATTTGGAAAAATCCTTTGTATGATTTTACTCTCCAGTATTTTTTCATCTGCCCATATCTGTAAATTACCTCACCGCAATGAAAGGGCACAGCATTCTTTTTGGCTTGGCTTTATCACCAGCTTTAAGAGTTAATCATAAATAATATAATGGGTAGCGACTGAAAACTCAGATATATTAAGACAGCGCAGTGACATTTCAGATATGATCTGTATCTGGAAGATAAAATTAACTAGCAGAGTGCTCTGTATTTAAGAAATATGATTTTATAAAATTTTAATAGTGTTTTTCAGGTTTATTAATCCCTGGCAAAATTGTATTCTTCTCTGTCCTCAGTCTAAAAGAAGCAAATCTCTGTGAAATAAGACTAAGATGAAAACGATCCTGGATGAGAGCACGAACAGTTGTAAAGATTTTGAAGTCATTTAGAGAAGAGTCAGTCAAGAGATCTGAAGTATATTTTCATTTTGGGAATGGGATAAGTGTATTAGGGAGGCCCACTCATCTCCCAGTACCTCCTTTCAGCATGCTGCAATGAACCAGCATTTGCCTTCGTCACAGTCCGGCGCGTATCCCAGAGCCATGTCTTGTGAACGCGCAGGATATCTGCTGTATTCTATATGTTGCGATGGCTCAGTAATAAAGTTCTGTCTTTCAGCCTTGTCTTTGAACGTGAGGCATACTGTAATGGATATGTGACGTTGGCAGGTTATTCTGTTCCAAGTATGGATCTGTGGATTAATTTCAAACTGAGGACTGCCTTGCCTACCTCTAGAGGGTGTGCAGGTGACGGCAACAAATCACTACACACACAGTTCATACTGTTTTCTGGCAGGAGGATAAAACTGATATCTCGCAGCCTAGCCCTGGGAATTGCTGGTTATGTGTGCTAAAACATTGTTAACATTTTTAGTTTGATTAAAAAAAATAATTAATGCAGAATACTGGAAAATTGTCAGAATACCTTGTGAAAATGATGGCACACACAGCTACAGCTCTGCGGGATGTCATTTACTATTCTGCAGACTTCTTTCATGTACCAAATGCAGGCGATGCAAGTTCATCATGAAATAATACCAACTATTTGTATCAGTTTTGTTCTTGGATATTCTAGTTACCTGTCTAGCTGTCAGTGTCTTAGATGCTCTGCAAACAATGGAAAACCTTCACAAAAGAAATCTGTCTTTTCTCTTGGATTAATATGGAAAGGCACCATAATGACATTGGTCAGCATTGTAGGCAAGAATGTCAATTCTCCCCCTACAATTTTCTAAATTAACACAGATAACAATGTCACTGTCTTTTATTCAGCATGGTGACCCAGGCATCATTGTTGAGATGGACCTTTTTAATTCCTAATATGGTTTCTGTCTACCTAATATCTCAAAGGTATCACCTATGTGTCACCACAGTTCAAACTATTGTTCAAACTCTTAATATTTCAGTTCTTGCAAGCTCCTTCTGTCTGGACTGAGCAGGATGCTCTGAGCGCTCATCCCTGTGACTCCATAACCCCTGCCCCTCAGCCCAGAGTTAGCTCCTCTTACTGCCTGGGGAGAAAGTTATTTCTCTTAGATTTCAATAGCTGTAAAAAGCATCTGGCCAGTTAGTTTTTAAAATTAGATTTCTAACTGAGTAATGAAAACAGAAATTCAACTTTGCATGATTCATCAAGTGGAGAAAAAAGGAACAAATGAAACTGTTCCTTCTTGCTGGGTCTGACAACCTCAGCTGCATGTGATAGCAATGCTGTTCATTCAACAATAAAGTACCGACAGCAGAAGACTAACATGGGTGCATTTCTAATTTACTGCAACTAAACCCAATTTCTGTAAACCTGTAACTAAAACTGGTGTATTTTTTTCCAGTCACTTTTTGAAAGTGACGCTTATTTTGGCAGATACTGAGCTGTGACATTAGCTGGGAATTTTGCTGCATAATAATTCTATGAACGGTGTATATCACATGGTTAATTAGAGTTTTCTTCCTGCGTTATTTGGCTTTGTCTGAAGATACTGAGTTAGAGAAATGGATGACTGGTGGTAGAACAAGCGGAATGGCAATGCGGCTTCCTAGCACACGGCAGGGATACCAGGGTGCAGATGAATTAATGGTGGTAAAGATACACCTAGTCTTATGACTTTTCCTGAGTTTGGGAGCTAAAAAAGCAGCAGATATTAAGTGGATGATAGAGACTGGTAAGAGCATGGGGGAAATAGTCAACGGGATGCCCTGGGAGAACAGATTGATATCAGTCTCACCAGGTTCTTTGAAACAGGCAGTTGTCAAAGTCCTAGGGCTTGACAAACTTCGAGAAGGGTAGACATGAATTGGAGTATTTCAGTCATTTTAAGGTATGTTTTTATGAAGCTGCTTCTCTCAAAACAGGCTTCTGTATCTGCATACTTTTGCAGTCTGTAGTATGGAATGATGATGGACTTAATGCTCTTGAGCTAGTTTAATTAATTTCAACTGATCATATTGCTGTGATATGATCACTGTGTCTTTTGGGACATTCTAACAAACTTCTAAAGTATTGTATAAATTTTGTGAAATTCTCAAAAAAAAGGAGTAAAAAAGAATATTTTTGCTTGTGAACTAGGATGGAGCAGCAATTCATATCTTTGCAACTAAAAGTCTTAGAGTTTTTCTATCTTACCAGCTAACCTCTAAATGATGGGTGTTTAAAATTGTTATATATTGTGTCTAGGTAGGCTGAGTCCACTGTGTCTGATGTTTGGTTCTGCATTGGATCATTCAATACATTGTGTTCATTAAAAGAAACCCTAGAATTTGTTGCACGTGTGCACACTCACACACACACACACACACACACACACTCTGAAGTCTTCAGGTTACCTTTTGTGTTTGCCATTTTAGTGCCTCAGAGAATGTGCTGGAAAAGCTAGAAATGTATGGCCTTTCTGTTCAGACAACCACAGCAAACCAAAGAGAACCCACACTTTCCTGTTCATGTAGACACCTTAGTGTTCCCCAAAGACAAAGCAAATAAGACTGTCAGCATTTTGTCCTGAGGGGAAAAAAGAAAAAGGAAAAAAAAAACAAACCAAAAAAACCCCAAAAACCACTGGAAAAAACATGTTTATTCCTTTTTTTTTTTTAATGTGGACAGTCATGGCAAGCTTTTGAGTCTGAAATTAAGTGTTTCTAGATTCTTTTTTGAATGGAAAGGTGAATAAAAGCTTCTTTTTCTTCTTAGCAGATTTCAGGTGTTTTCTAAAAAGCCATTCAAAATAAAGATATTAGATTTCCCTTTGAGTGGCTTTTTAGCCACTCCGCCAGTCAATTTTTTCTTCTTTTGGTTGTGCCCGGTTGGTTTCCTGAGGGACTAATGATCTTTTCCTACCTCTGTGCTCTCTGATTAACTCAAGTCCTCCCTCAGAGAACCATGGAACTGGAACCTAAGGGCTTGCTAATGGTCACCCTTGTAAGAGGACCCTGTGGACATTGCTCAGGGGTGAAAAGAGCACAGCTTTTATCACAGTGGTTAATTTCCTTTGAAATTTCAGCACCATCCTGGCATTCAGCTCACACTGTTTTGGGCTTTCAGAAAACTCTCTGATGCATTCAAGCACGTAGATGTTTATAGACATATATATAAAAGTGCTGACATATATTGCTGTCCCCATTAATAAAAACAGAGAACATGATTTATATTTTGTTGAGTCAAACACTAGTACTTTTGGATAGAGAAGTCTTTAGCAGGTACAAATGGCAGGCCAAATCCTAAAGCTGTTTACTAGCCATTAATTCCAGGCTCAATACAGAAGCGCTTACTAAAGCAAAATACCAGTGAAGTAATAGGCTGCTTTATCTTCGTATTCTTGAATTTTCTAAGAGTGCTGTGTAATTTAAAAAAGTTTCTACTTCAGTTTTCTATCAGCCCTGGGTCATTGCTTTCTTGTGCAGCCTCACGAGTGATCGCTTGGGCTGCGTGAGCTGTGGTATATTATATGGTAAATCACGTGCAGCCGCAGTGGATCACAATATGCTGTAGACAGTGGGTTTAGATCTTTACTTTAACCATTTGCAATGAATAACAGGGACTGCAAGTGGCAAAATACTTTTCCTTGAAAAGTAGCCATTAAAACGCTGCTGCAAAAGTAACCATAGAGTTTGGAAAATGATATGGTACAAAATAACGTATTTTGCTACATACAGTTTTATTCATTTCTGAAAATGATTGTTCTCTTGCAGGCATGGAAATCTGGATATGTTCCTAACGTAAAATCAATAGGAAATACTTCAGTTGTTCAAATAGCTCTTAAACATATTTTAGTTTGATAGCTGATTGTATATTATGTTTACAACCTTTGTGCAAAGCAGTGTTTAATAGCAGAGTTTGCTTCATAATGAATATAGATGAAGACTGTTCTTTATATTATCAATGTAAAAACCGCCATGTATTCATATAATGCAGTTGATGTTAAGTTGCCACATTGCTTGACACATAGCTATCAACTAAAAGAACTCCTTGCAACTCAAACTCAAGACTTAACACTTCTGTTTAGAAAATTACCTTACAGGTTAGTCAAATGACTGGATTAGCAAGGTTATAATGGTTCTATGCAACAGCAGCTATTACTGGAAAGTTCTCAATATTGGCATGGATCACTTACTGGTTTCTCTTTTAATTGCTGTCCTCATTGCCTATATATTCAATGGTTAATCAATGACTATAATTGCTTTACAGTTCTCAGGCCATTCTCTTACTGTTAGGATTAATCTTTAGCTTTCCTAAAATTTAGGCAGAGAATATCTGAAGATTAATCTACTATTTTGATTTGTGCTTTATCTAGCAACTTTGTGTAAGTTTCTAATTATTAATGATCACCCTTGGGGCATGAAAACAAATATCCTAACATTCTCATGATGAAATACTTTTTCTTTTGAAATCTCTGGGACCATATTTGGTCCAGTTGATTTACATAATTTGTTTGCACAGTATTGTTAAAGAGTAAAGTAAACCGGCTCAGCTGCACCTGCCATCTTAGAGATGTTTCTGAGTGAAGAGACCTGGACGAGCACTTTTTTGGGGCTTCACCTAGTCAGTTGCCCAGCTGTCCTGGACCACTTTCAAAATAAAGCACCTGAGCTTACCATTTTAGCTTAAGGTTAATGTTTCTAGTTGCTAGTTAAGCCTGGTTTTGTATTAGTTCTGCATTTGTCAGAGTCATTAAAGGAATTAATTCTGGCTGGAAGATTGTCTACAGAAAGGGATGATTATTAAGTGAAACAACTTGCATTTATAAAGGTTTGAAAAGGTGGTAGATAACAGCTGGGAATCAAAGATATGACTGCTTTAGTGCACTTACCCTCATTTGATATTTAATCCTGTCCTGTAGCATTCAGTTTAGAACAGTTGGTCATCTGACTCGAATTGTGTAAGGTCACAGTTGTGATGATATTCTCTGGGACAACTACTACTTTGAAACTGTTTCCTGTTGTGATCTTCTTCCTTGCAGTGTGGTGGATGCTGATACGTTACAACTTGCAGCTTGCGTTGTTTTATTGCTTAATTTAACCATAGCTCGCATTTTTTATGGTTTGATTGGTTGGCAAAGCATGCAGAAATTCTGAGTCAGATACACCTATTTCTGGATGCCAAATATAATTAGGTGCAGCCCTGAAGCAACACATTTTGTGCAACCTTCCAGGCACACAAAACACAGAAATACACAAAATGGTTTAAAAATTATTTGGAAAAAAAATAGTGCTGTTTAACTATGAATTATGATTGTACTTGTTCTGATGAGCCTTTTGGTAATGATGAGATTCAGCTTTTTTTTTTTTTTCCTTTTAATAATTATAACTTTGATAGATATGAAGTATGCCAGATGGACATTCCTGGAAATGTAGGTGTCCTGTATAACCTCAGAAAGACTATATAGAACTAGCATTGCAGCTTAATTCCACAAATTTCTGTTCTCTGTAGCCCTATCCTGAGGCATTGCTGTTGAAAGTGAGTTTTGTTTCTGTAGCTTGTGTAGTCTGGTTTGCATGAACAGCCTGCTAAAAAGTGTGCTAATTAGTGGTACTGCTGTTGGGTGCATGATGCTGATTGAAAACAGGACTGAAACCAGCAATTTGTATTCCAGGGGACACAGGAATTATTGCTGATAACTTTTGGCTCCTAATAATTGAGTTGGAATTTGTCACTAGGAGAAGGAAGCAGTTTGACTATAATTGTCTTACTAAAAAGGAAAAGTTATCTGAAAATTTTTTCTATATATTTGAAGACTAAGATTCTAGTGAACAGGTAAGTGTTAGCAGCATCAAACGATTACATGCTTAATTGCTTGTGTGTAAATAACGGAGTAAAATCCTTATGGGTAGTAATTGAGACACACCTGGGAGCAATTAAGTGCGTCAGTATATAGTATTGGTTTCCTTGAAATACAATAAATCTTCAGTTCTCGTAGCACAAAATCCCATACCTCCATGTACTGAAAATATTGCCTCCTCAGAGAAGTAGGTGGAATTTGAAGCCATAGGGAAAAAATTTGAAGCTTCAGGTAAAAGTAAGCAAATAACATATGGGTTGTCCACAGAGGTGGTAGGTGCCCCATCCCTGGAAACTTTCAAGGCCAGGTTGGATGGGGCTCTGAGCAGCCTGATCTAGTGGAGGGTGTCCCTGGTCATTGCAGGGGGGTTGGACTAGATGACGTTTAAAGATCCCTTCCAACCCAAATGTTCTATGATTCTATATAGAAGAGTAACATCTCATTTTACTTGGATCCTTCTGGGACATCTGTTTTTTATTTGGTTACTTTTACCTGAAGCTTCAAATATCTAAATAATGCTATAGAAGTGTGTTGTATGCCCTAGCACACATTAAAAAAAGGTGAGTGACTCCTTTCATACGTATTTCTTCATATATACTTAATTATAATTTTTCGACCTTGATTTTTTTTCTTTAAAGACCTCTAATCAAAGTGAGCAGTTTAGACACCAAATGCAGCATTTGTGGACTTTAGGTGAATGTACAAAATATTTAGACTGATAAATAATGAGTGTAGTAGTATTTTTGTGTTTAGTAGTATGATGTAGTATTTTTAACCTGTTTATTTTTATCTTTGCCTGAAATACTTCTAAGATAAAAAAGCCTTTTTGTTATGCAACTAATCAGAGGATAATTCAAAGCAAAGTTGCTGTTACAAGTTAGAAATATTCTTTAGGTTGTTTAACATTCCACAAGTCCTTGTTGAGAAAATGCAAATGAATGAAGCAAGCCGGTAAGTGAAGACAAGTTGATGTTACACTCTGGTGTTGCTTCTTTTAAATTTGCCTTAAGGCATAAAAATAACAGCTTGAGAAGCCAGTGCAACAACCACTAACTTTTATGATTCATTTAAAGTAGTCACATTTTTAAGCATGAAGGAGCTTTTTGAGTCTACACTCTTGATATAAAAAAAAATATAGGAAAATGCACTTACGTTTTTCTGCCAGGTGCTGCTGTAGCAGTAGTGTGGATTTCTTGGATCGAGAAAATAACCTAGAAGCTGTACGGCTTTTTTACGTCATGTTATGAAACACCAATCAAGCGTCATTCAGCATCGAGTTCTGGGAAAATAATATGTTTGTTTGGCAACTTCTATTATTCCTAACCGTAGTCGTCTCAGTTAATAGCTCTTCCTAGAGGAGGACCACAAGGAAGGGCCACGGGAACCTGTTGGTTGTGCGGCAGTTCTCGCTGCAAGGGAGGCAGATGGCTGATGACTCTCCATGCTGCTTCGCTTCGCACTCCTGCCCACCAGTCTGCCCTGCTGTCTGCCTGCTTCCTCAGCTCCCTGCGCTTCCAGCTTGCCATCTTCCATCTGTATTTCCTTCGTGCACCTCTCTGCAGCTTGTTGAACAGTACACAACCTGAAGTGAAGCCCAGTGAGCAGAGACATGCACGTGTTTGGGAGTTGGAGATTTGGAGTTCCTACCACATTCCCGTGTACTTTTTAAAAATCAAATAATTTAGGACAGATTCTGCACTTAATAGTTCCCTAATTAAATTCAAAATTGAAAAATATTTGGATTTTTTTTTTTTATTTCTGTGGCAATTTTTATGTCCAATCCAGATCTTGACTATTTTGTAGTTTAAATAAACATGTAAACAGGCTGTTTGGTCTGTGGGGAGTGTTCACTATGGAGTTGCTTGGAGCTCCTTGATAACCTTCTACCCAAGGGTTCAGAGTGAAAGAAAAAAAAAGATAGCCTGCAGCACTCCTCTTCCCTTGCTCCTCCTGATGCCTCTTAATGATCCCCACTCTCAACATATGTAGAGAAATTGGGGAGCATTGACAGCTACCAACTCTAGGTTGCACATTTTTTTAAAGTCGAGATCAGAAGCCAGCGCTAGATACCACCATTCATAGTTTTGGGCTACCATGTGAACTGCACAGGTTATTTTTTGTAACATGCAAGACATGGAGAAAGTATTGAAATTCAGTGGGAATGAGCTATCGAGGCCCCTGAAATTTCTGGAAATACCAGGCAAACGCAGAGCAAACCCTCTCGCTGGGCTTGGCAGGACACGGGCATCGTGGGGAGCCTGCTCACTGGCAAACAGGTATTTCTGCTGCACCTTCTACTGCAATTGAAAAGCACTTACTGCCTCACATTTTGCAGCCACAAACTCACTTCATGTTTATTGACCAATTCCAAGACAATATTGGTTACTGTCTTCTCCAATTATTATGTTTCTGGACTTTTTTCCTGTTTTGGTGCCTAAGGATGATCAGAGCTCTGTCTGATGCTTTTTCTTCTGCTGTGGCATGTTGGAGGTTTCTCTTCTGTGCATTTCCGATGTGCCGTGAGAGCTGTGTCGCATGCTGCACGTTTTCTTTGGCGCAGGATTTGCACATAGTTTCTTTCCTCTGCCAGGTCATTTATTTTCATTAAATATGTAGGAAGGTAACATTTTTGTGAATTCTCCCCTCTGTCAAGTCTGATCAAAATCAGCTACCGGGTTGAAAAATCGATTCGCGTTGAGGGGAGGCTGGAGTGGATGAGCATGCACACAAGCTGCCTGATTGCAGAAGTCTTGTTTCCGTAAGAATCCAGCTCCAGTCCCACTGCTACCCCATCTGTTACTGAAGAGGACTAAACTGACCACATTTCCAGAAGCATACAGTAATGGTTCGAGAGTATGTGGTATTTTTTTGAGAATATGTTTAGTTTGTCCAGGGACAGCTGGCTTAAATGAGCGGTAATAGCAACCTGAATTTTCTTGTGCCATAAACGTGCATTGTGTTTTGCAAGGAAAAGGTGAGTCCTCTGTCTCAAAGGTTAACCTAAATAAAATGTAAATCCCAACATACTAAAATTAGCTTGTCACATTTCACCCAAGGTCTTTCCACCCTGAACAACATTCCTGTTGAATGAGAGTTTTCCTGGAAAGATAAATGTTAGGTACCCCCAAGCCTGTTGCTTAATCTCTGTGGATGAAAAAGGTGATGAATATGAAGATGAGAAATCACACCCTTTTTCTTTTACCAGCCCGGAGAGATGTTGATGTTAAGCAATGATAGTGCTTTCTGCGTAGTTGCCAGCATTTAGAAGTGTTATCCAAAGAAAACTGTCTAAATAATCTGGGTGCCCGCTGAGCTGAGTGAATAAGCAGAGAGGGGCTGCAAAGAAAGCAGAGTACAGGGCACCGCTTGGACCATGCCAGATGTATGGGGTGGATGGAGGAGCCGTAGGGGAAAGGACCTTTGCACCTTCAAAAGCTTCTAGAAATGCTCTCACTCCTTAGGGAGCTGATGCAACCCTACTGTACCTTAAATTAGATTGGGCAAATACTAGAGACTCTGGAAGAGAGAAAAAACCACTAAATATACTCAGTATTTTGTACAGTAAAAGTAAAAGAACCCTTGTACGTTTTTCTTCTGTACCCCTTTGTCTTTCACAGCAGAAGCATAAGCATCCTTCTTTTTTTGTTACTGAATAGTATCTTCTTTTTATTGATTTGGAAAATGAGGCTTTATTAGACTTGAATGGAGGCTTTCCCTTGGGTAACTGTTAACAGTTTAGCTGTTCGTGTTTGAACTCTGCTGAATAAATTGGGTTTGGAGCATATTATTTTAGTTTTAAATCAGCATGTTTTAATATCAAGTGGTTTAGAATGACTTTGCTGATCTGCACTACGCAGAAAATGCAATATCCTGCTTCAGCAGAATAACATGTAGTCATATCTCTTGATTAAATTTTCTTCAAGGCTGTACACATTGTTGTTAATTATTATAGTGTCATTCGCAATTTTGATGGCAAAGAAAATTACATGTTGGTGGCAAAGAAGGTTCCATCCAAAGTGGCTTTGTTTTTCATTTTATGGCTTTCAGGAGAATGATCATCTTAAACTGCTGATTTGTAAGTAATGGAGAAATCCTTCTTTGCTTGTGGTTTTGTTTTTTGGGTGGTTTTTGTTTTTTTTTTTTTTTTCCCCAGCTTTAGCTTCAGCAGCTTGAAAACTAAACTCTTGGTGTGTGTGTATGAGACTAGAGACAGCATTACAAAAATACATATAAAACCAATGAGTGGGATTAAAATTACTGGTCTGAAATAAAACATTCACATCAGTAATCCAGAATTACTAAATGCTTTAGAAACAACATACTCGATGTTAGATACATGGTCTAGCTGATTAGCAGGAGTGGAGAGATCGAGTGCGTGTGAGCACACACAGTGTATATATATATAAACTAATTAAATTCTAAACTTGGCAGGTAATGTAAGCGTCAGACTTGTTTGGCATCATCCACATACCTGAAGTTCAAAAAGCAGCAGTATTTTTCCTGTATCCCACCCTGTTCGAATGCCATCGCATCTACATGTGCTGAGTGCAGTGGAAACTGGCAACACGATAAGGCACGTCCCCCTCCAGGGTGCCTCGCTTGAATGCCACCTATTCTGTGACTAAAGATTGGCTGTCTCAAAGGAATTAAGATGATACCCGTTTCTAGGCATGTGTCTACATTCCAAAACAATCCATTTTATTTGTCGCTAGCTGGCAGGATAGCTGAAAGCTCTAGGCAGAGAGTTTAAGAACTGAAGTTAAATGAAAGTTGAAATGCCATTTTCTTCAAGAAAAGGTCATTGAAAGGCTGGGATAGAAAGGAGGCTCTTGGAAAGAGGATGCTTGTACTGGTTTTTGTTGAGTTTTCTGGGTTTTTTTTCCCCCACTAAAGAAAGAACATCATTGCCTGTCTGAAATGAAGAAGAAAAACAAGCAACTAAGAACAAATGCCTAGCATTCCTTTTTTATTCTACATATACTTTACTTGCCATTTTTATAAGAGAATATTGGTGTTTTAACAAGATGGCTAGTAGCATTTTAGAGATACTAAAGAAAATAAATCAATTGCAGACCATCCATTGTTTAATCAAGAATTATTTGCTAGATACTGATGATTTTTGAAGGGCAAGAACAGTTTCTGAAAAACTTAAGTAAATGTCATATCTTTTATCAGCAGTAAATGTGCAAGAAGTTAAAGTCTGTGTTCCTTTTAGGTTTCTAAGATTTGTAGAGTTGTAAACATTCTAGCAAAATTGCAGAATGCCAACAGAATCCTATTAAAAATATTATTATAAAGTTCTTTATAAAAACTTTTTTCCTATTTATGTTTTTATTGGCTCTCTGTAGGATATGGGTTCATAACCCAGTCATAATCAGTTCCACTCTGAAATTAGAAATGGGAATGAAGCCACTTTTCCACAAGTTAGAGAGTAAACGCTGGTTTTGTGCCAGCAAAAATGCAACTAATCATGGTTCTTCCTAAAGACATGAGGTACAACAGGTGATGTATAAATATGGTTATCTTGATCAAATGTGCTAAGAAAAGTAATTAAAAAATATTTTGTGAATTAATGCAATTCATGTCTATCCACATCTGTAAAGTAAAAAATGAGCATTTTTCCCATTTATTTTAAAAAAATTTAAATACTGTAAACATATGCCAGTATAATTTATATTGTCAGTTAACATTTTATATGCTTCTACCTCTAGAAATTTCCAGGAATTATTTAGTGTTGGTGGACTTCTAAAGCAATTTAAGCTGAAAAGAAATACAAAGAATTGTGGAACAGCTGTTAATTATTTCTTAGAAATGGGGTTTTTCTTCTTGGAATAAAAAACCTGGAATTTAAGGGAACTGGGAAGCCAGATGGAGAAGAGAATTCCTACCTTAACATGCCAAAATATGATCTTGCGGGGATGCCTAATTTTGTTAGAATAAGTTGGGTTTGCATGTTCAGGTTCCTCGTGTAGACATTATGATGGAAATACTCCATTCTGGTTGTGTTGTAGAAAGGGAAGTGATAAGAAATTTGAAACAAGTGATTTTATTTTAGTTGCAATGCATGTTGAAAATGAAAGACAAAATGTAATTAGTGTATGAATTTCTGTGCATTATGCATTTGGGAGGTATGATGTGTGGAGGCCCTTTCTAGCAGGTTTTTCAGGAGCCTGTCGCTAAATGTGCAGATTATCGAGGAAGGGATTTGATGGTGCTTTGGGCTGGGGCATTGTTCTCTGTTGGTTCCCTTGGAGCTTCTATGGCAGCAAGACACCTTTGAAGGAGCGAAGGGTCAGAGATGACAGTTTGTATGCCACAAAAGATGAAGGAAGTTGTTCCCGTCTCAAGAGCTATCTGGAATTCATGGGTGTCTCAACTGGCCGGAGTGTTGACCCAAACCCAAGATCCAGCGACAGGACTGAAAATGAACTTTCTTAAGGTGAAACTCTTGCAATTTCCACTCATTTGTAGAAAGATAATTGCTGTGGGAGCCTGGGGAAGAAGTGATGTCCAGATTTTCATCTATGACAGTTAATGCCATAGATAGAAGAAACCATTTGCTCTTGAGCATCTCAGGGGAAATTGGTCATTAGGACAATAGTGTGATTTAAACTGATCTTTTTAACTAAATCATATGTGCTGAAATACTTGCAATCCTTATGTTTTTAATATCTGAAAAGCATACCAAACCCACTGTTTAGAGAGTCTCGTTTATGGCATGCTCACCTGTATGGATTATGGAGATTATGATTTTAAAATTATAAATAGAAGAAAATGGACAGACTGTTGCATAAAGCCTGGATATCCTTTATGTATCTTTGGGGCATAGATCCCAGTCAGATGCAAAAAGATCCATTCAGAGAAAGTCATAGTGCCAGTTAATAATTCATATATATATGTAAACAAAAAGTAATGTTAGGTGATGTCAGAGGTAAAATTGTGCTTCATGACACACTGTATTTTGCAATAACCAAGATAGACTCACATTGGCTATATGACAGACTTTCAGTTTTATTTCTCTTGGCTGTTCTGGTCTTTTGGCAAACTTGATCAAAGAATTTCTTTCGGAATGGTCAACAGAACTCCAGGAGTTGAGATGGACTGTGAGTCTTTACTAGGTAACGGCTAAAACCATTTAAAGAAGGTTTGAACTGAGATTACGGATCTAGCTTGAAGCTCTAAGCATGCCAAACGTGAAAAAACAATAAGGAAAAGAAGGTCGGTTTGATAAAAGACATAATGCTTGCAATTATAGCAGTTGAATATCAAGTAGCAGAAGAGTGGATATTTGAGACAACAGACGTGTGTTGTTGGTAGACATGCTGGATTCAGATAAAATTGTTCATCAACAACTAGCAAATAGATGTGCTGAGGCAGAGCAGTGTTGTGCAGGGTGCTTTGGCTTGGTTTCATCTCACTCCTTTATCAGCAAAAAGTGCTGATCTGCATTTCACAGCGCAGCGTGGTGCACCTCACCTTCCTTGCTTGCTGGTGGGATCTCTTCCTGCTGCCTTTCCAATGGGGTGCATTTCACGATAATGTTATTTACCGAAGATAGTAAAGTTCACCTCAGTAACATTTCAGACCTTTTTGATTATGGTCTGCTTTTTGTCATAGTGTGAATTTTCATATATTCTAGGCATGTTTTCTTTTTTGAAGCATTTTGTATACGCCTTGTACCAAAACCACTAGCTGTTTTCTTGCTCAGAAAGCCATGTGTTGATATTTATGCTTCTGAACAGGGACCACAGTGACTATATCCATTTTTTCAACACATGTTCATATTAGCAAATCTGGATTTTTATACCCACCGCATTTTTTCTGTAGACATGTCTCGATCTCTTCACTCCTCCCCCACTTTCACTGCCTGTTTGTGCTTTTCCGTATCCCTGTTTTCTTTCCTTTCTTATATTCACCAAGAGCATTTCTTTTTCCTTGTAATGACTCTCATCTTTTCCTTTCCACTTTATTTTCGGGGCATCTTAGCATCAGTAGACAGCACTTGGGTGTGTTGTATGTCATTTAGTGCTGTCTGTGCCAGTGATGCTGGCTTCTGTAAGCTTCGTGTGGCTGAGAAGAGACCTGCTTATTTGGGTTTTGTGGGTGCCCGCTGAATTCTAGGCAGGAATTCCTGCTGCAGGAATATCTAAATACCAAGAAAGAAATCGTAGGTGGCAATTTAACTTAGGTAGCTATGGAAGAAGTTACCCTTTAACATCATTTTGATGACTGGCAGCAAGTTTTTCCCAGCACTGTGAAAGAGCTCACACTGAGGAAAAGCTGATGTGGGTCTCAGTCTGAGGAGACTGGAGCAGAGGGCTCCTCCTTGCACACTGTGAGCTTAAAGCCTTGCATTATAATGGGTACCTGCTATGAGTTGCAACACGCTTAACGGTCCATTTATATTCCTTGGAAAGACAGCAGCATAACTTAACTACTGCCTTGATGATGAGCAGACAAAGCGTGCAGAGCGTGTTGCTAGAGAACAGCATAAAGGTCAGGCAAACTCAGCCGGTCCATCGCCAAGAAAACAGAGGCGGTTGCTTTCAAAGACCATGGCGACTGATTGTCCTCCCCACTCTGCTCGTTTATTCTGCGTGATTGGGTTAGCACGTCTCCGTAGCTCGTTAAGAGTAATGGTGTTTAGCAATAATTGGAAGCAGTGACTGTTGATGTAAAGGAGGCGTTAGCGGTACTGCGAGCACAGCCACCAGTGCTGTACCTCTGGCAGCATGTTTGTTCAGCCACCTTGAACCCTGCCTCAAAACGTGAAACAAGAGCTTTTAAATAAAGAGTACATCCTACTTAATATCTGCTAAATTTGAACTTGAAACCCTATTCTGAGTAACCAAATGGCACAAATTGACAAGCCAGACCTTCCTGCGATCAGCGTTTCTTCAATATTACTGAAACAACATCTTTTCAGAATAAGGAAACTGTCATTGATTAAATATGATGTGCTAGGGCCTTTAGAAAAGAAAATCAGAGCTGCATGTGTCATCCAGGCAGAGAGCACTTGTTGGCCTCGTTGGCCCAGCTGCACTGGGTGTGCCGGTGCTCAGCTCAGTGTTCCTACACCTTGAAGCTCTTGGCTTCAGCCTTTACGTCTATTGCTTAGCCCATTCTGTGTACCTTGTCAGCAAGTTGTCAAGGTTGCAGCCAATGATTGGGTTTTCAGCATATTTCCAAGGTAAAGAAAGATAGGAACCACTGAAAGCTGTCAGTGTACATTCAAAGTGTAGTCTAGGTAGGTTAGGACAGCTAAACTCAAGTTTAGTTCTCCTCTCCAAGACAAGGTATGTATTCCCCTTTTGTCCTAGCAGATCATGCCGTCCAGGTCTCAACAGGAAATATGAGTCAAGGCCAAGTAAAATAAAAACAGAAATTCCAGGTATTTGCAATGTAGTTATGAGGAACATCCAGCAAATTGGCACGTTTGCATCATCTAAGTTGAAAACAGATCACGAGTTTTCACATTATGGAAAATCATGTAGTTCCATACAAAGGCCCTACATAATAAAAGAGAACAAATGACGGTGCACACACATTTCATGTCCTGGGAAGAAATAGCAGGGCTGAATTGTATAAATGTTAATCATGTGATTTACCCCATGCCAGAAGGTTTTCGGATGCTGGGGTGATTAAGACTATGAAAGAAAATGTTCAAATTACAGTAGAATTTATAAACTGACATTAATGAAAAATTAGCATTACCTGTCACATAAATACTTGCCATAATGAATACAGATTGTAAGGTTGGAAAAATATCTTATTTTAGAAAACAACTTTTAATAATAATACAGAGTGAGGCTATTATAATGTTCCTAAAGATAGAGATTTCTTAATTGAAAACTTTATTGCCCTTGTTTCCTATACCATCAATGTCATAGTGAAAAAATATGTTTTTCCTTATCTTTATACTCTTTTCAGCTTGATTACATTTACAAAAAGAAATCATCAGAGCCAAATTATTAAGATATTTATTCTTTTAGTAGGTGGAAGATTAGGTTAAACAAATGAAAACTATTGATTCAGATTTTGATTAGATTCTTGAAACTGTTGATGCAGAATATCTACGTTCCCTGCATTTTTAAGAAATTATTGTAGAGTATGAAGCAATCTCCTTGTTCCTTTGTGTCGTGGTTTAACCTGATAGGTAGCTAAAACATCCACACAGCCTTTCACTCACTACCTGCCCAGTGGGGTGGGGGAGACAATTGGAAAGGGGAAAAAAAAGTAAAACTCGTGGGTTGAGATAAAGACAGTATAATAGGACAGAAAAGGAAGAGAATAATAATGATAAAAGCATATACAAAACGAGTGATGCACAGCACAATTGCTCACCACCCACAGACCATCGATGCCCATCTAGTTCCCAAACTGCATTCTAAACCCCTGGCCGGCTTCCCCCAGGCTATAAACCGAGCATGATGTCATACAGTATAGAATATCACTTTGGCCGGTTTGGGTCAGCTGTCCTGGCCACGTCCCCTCCCAGCTTCTTGTGCACCCTTCTTGCAGCCCCCTCACTGGCAGGGCAGTATGAGAAGCTGGAAAGTCCTTGACTTAGTGTAAACATTGCCTAGCAACAACCAAAATATGAGTGTGTTATCAACATTATTCTCATCCTAAATCCAAAACACAGCACTATACCCATTACTAGGAAGAAAATTAACTCTATCCCAGCCAAAACCAGGTCACTTTGAAAACTAAGATTGTATTTTACACCTTTTTTTAAAAGAAAGGTGTTTGTTAAATCACTTTTGGTTAATCTCGATTACCTTTTCCACCAGTAGCCAATGCCACCAATACCACCAGTAGCATTTCCTACAGGGAAATGGGCTTTCTGCCCTTGACTTAATTCTGGGTCAGTGTAAAACAGAACAAATTAGTTTAAGTAGGTGTAAATCGCAGCAAGGAGTTTCTGGATATACACATAATCTTCCAAATGTTTTAGGGGTGAATGGTGGATGCATATTTGAAGTTTGTGCTGCTGTGTGAAGAGTTTTGCTTCTTCATTGATATTGTGATTTTTTAACATGTAGGAGGTCAAGTTTAAAAGTTAGGTGTTCAGTGTAATCACTTCATCATCTTTTCATTTCCTCTTTGATTAAAGCTGTACCATTAAATTGTCTACTTCTGTATCTTAACAAGTTGTATTGGAAAGATTTTACCATTAAAGACTGAACTGAGAGCCATATCAGGACAAGGCAATGTCTTAATTAGTGAGGAATACATAAGTACCACTGCTATCTGATAATTAGGAATTTTAAACATAGTAGATTATGGTTTTAAGTATCATTGGAGGTGGACATTTTCAAATTGAGAAGTCTGGTATTGTACTGATAGCTTTAGAGGTGATCTCTGCTCAAAAGCTGTACATACTTTATAATCTACCAACATGAATTAATAAAATTAAAAGACTATTACCTACATGTTCTGATGATAAACTAAGTAACTGTAGTCTGTCCCTGTATTCTGCTCTGTCAGTTTACCTTAGTGTGGAAGCTTTTCCGTCTGGTGTGTTCTACGGCGTGGAAACAAAATCAGGATAAATCTCTGGTCTAGGAATCCAGACAGTCTAATTTTCTTTTGTTGTTCCTGTTTATCTTGTCACTTAAGTCTTACTCTGTGTTTGTGCGTGGGGGTGCACGTGCACATGCGTCAGCTTCTTTTTCTGTATTTTCGGGGTGGATTTGTAGCACTTGTCTCAGTGCAGCCTTCGTGAAAGCTTTCTTTAATTGTGTCTAAACCCACACAAAAGCGCATTCCCTGTTTTACAAGATAGCATTTAGGAAATATTAACTATTTTTAAATGGTAAGATCTTCTGAATGGGCAGGAAAAAGATGCAAGGAAGTAAATTCCTAGTTCATATTATCAGCTTGCCATGCTGAAGGTGTCTTCTTATGAGACTGATGACCTGACGAGAAGAGAAAATAGAATGATTTCTCACCATGGAAGGTTACAGGGCTATTCTAGTTTAGCAGATAATTTCAGAACTTGAAGAAAAAAAGAAATCTGAAGGAGAGCAACATCTCTGAACTCACAGAAATATGGCTACTAGTTTTGTATCCTAAACTAAATTTTAATTCAGATTTCTTCTGTGTTTTATACAATACTCATTTTTTCAGCTAAAGGACATTTTGTAATAGTGTTTATACCTCTGTTATACTTGTGGTTGTCCTATACCTTGCCTTATGTTTCTGCTAGAACAAAGAGTAGAATGACTTTTTTTTTCTGGGTTACTAGGAAAATGTGTTACATGTTAAAAAACCTTAGAGCAACTTAATAAAGTACACCACGGTTTTTTAAGGAGCAATAAAATATAAGATTTGCAACTATGGCAATGATACTTAAGGATAATGTCTCAAAAGAACTGTCTTGCAGTTTGTTTTCTCCAAATGGACTTTTCTTGGTTTATTTCTGCTTGCTTACATTCATGAAGTTTAGAAAAGAGAGTCCAACACACAGACCTTTTCCTTCTGACCAAGGTGGTTTCTTAATCCTGCTACATGATCTCCAAATACACATTTTTGCATTGCTTGAATGCACCCTGAACACCATGGCGGCCCCAGAATAGACCTGAATTTCCCCTGTAAGCATCAGTCCCTGTGTTGTCACAGCAGTGATTCAGTCTCGGTGACAATAGCAAGTTATCTCCTCCACTCCCAGCAAGACCCGCAGCTTGTATCCCAAATACAAGGGGTGCCAGGGCCCAGCTCTCTGACCGACGGCTCCCTCTCTCCTCCTTCGCAGCTCCCAGTGCCATTTTCACTCTCCTGTAGTTAAACCCTTTTCTTGCCCCCATGTCCTGTGAGCCCAGCTTTCATCTGGTGAGCGTGTGGATGTTGCCAAGGTACCTGTTCTCCATGGACACCCGCGGGAGAGCTCCCGAAACAGCTGAGGAAACAGCTGGAGGTATTTTTTGGGTCTTTTGGTGACATTGTCCTGCTACACTTACTGTGTGTACGTCGAGTTAGGACCTAACTAAACTCTGCATTCTTCCTCTGCTCTTCTCCCTCTTGGATATTTTAAAATAAACCAGAATCAAATGGTGACATTTAAGTTCTGGGTCAGCTTTGCAGCTGGAGGGTAAGCGCTGCCTTTATTTGCAAGTGAAACTTGCAAGGAGTTGTGGAAACAGGACTCATGGCAAAGATGTGCTGTATCACATCTCCCTAAATGACAGCCAACAAGAGGTAGGTAGCCAGAAAATATGTACAGACTTCAGGCATTTTGAAGATGACATTTCAAAAAAAAAAGAAAAAGAAAAAAAGAAATATAAACTTGACACTGGAGACAAGGGCATGCAGCACTTCTCTGGCGTTTTCATTTGCGATTGATGAAGTCAACGCGTTGCTGCCTGCAACTTGCAGAGAGATTTAACCATCTGCACTCTCATGTTTCTATAGATTGCATCTGGAGCCTAAAAGACAATAATGGGAATACCGGTGAGAATTCAGGATGTTGTTTAACGTTTTGATTTGCAAAGTAAACTTTGGGCATCACATTCCACAGTCACATGGAGAAGGTTTTGTTTCAGCAGCAATCCATACCTGTTTGAAAAATAGAACTTAATACTAAGAACTGGCACAGAAATACTATTCAAAGTATAGTATAATTGTCAGAGTTGGGATATGTTTTCTGGTTTGTGCTAAGTTGTTTCAATTTATTATTAATACTTGAGCTATATCATGGTTTTTTCACTATGCAATCTGTATTAAATATTTTGTTAGAAAAGGCTTTTTACCACTAATGACTCAAACCTTGTTGTCCGCAGTTCATATAAGAAGTTCTACCCAAATCAGAGAATAGTGTGGGAGTACGGATGCTCCTGTGAGTTTGGCTTTGCAGAACTGAGCTTTAATCATTTGCAGTCTATAGCTTTGAGGAGTTTTTCAGCTTACGCAAGTTTGCTTGAAGAACTGTGATTTCCTTGTCGTGCATGTCCCTCTCTGTCTTCTTTATTGATGAATATAGATGAATTCTGGATTTTTGGCTTGCTGCAGATTTCTCAGACTTTGTGGGAACTACTTTTAAGAAGAAGATTAATATTTGGTGGTGCAGTTCAGTAAACAGGCTGAAGTTCTTAGAAGTTAAGCTATATTGAAAATGAGATAAATGCTGTAGTTAAACGAAAGGTAAATCTTTGATGTCATGCTGGCACCAAGCAACTGCAATTGCAATGCCACTTGGAAAGCTTTGCTGATAGATAGGTAATAAGTTGAAAGCTTAGGAAGAGTGGCTTGAAAGCTTAGGCTTTCTGTATGATGCACTGGGAAAAACTTGGGAAAAGCTGAGTGGGTTGAGGTTTTTTTTTTTGAGAAAAAGGCTTCTCATATATATGATGTGGCAAAACCATGAGAAAGATGCTTAATGTCACTTTATATTTTATGTGCATTCTCTCATTTTTGCAGAGATATGTGGAGCAGGGGGAGACATAAATGTTCTCAGGACTGGAGATGCTTGTGATTTGTGATAATGTGCGAATAGTCCTGAACACTTCAGTGTCTGTTTCTGTATTCAGAAATGATGAATTCGTACATGTGTTGTTGTACATACGGCTCAATTGTAGTGCAGCCTAAACTTAAGGGCAATGAATGCTCTTTCTCTTTCCTAACTGTGGGTCGAGCTGGTATCGTTGCTTGCTCTCAGATTCTCATCCATGTCTCAAGGATGTGTTTTCAGTCCCACCATGCTAGCTGAGATTTTTTTTCTAGCCACATGTCACCTTTCACCTGAATAATGTTGAAAAACATCAATTAAAACATTCCAGCATACTTAAAAAAAGAAAAAAAAAAGGAAAGAGAAGGAAACACAGATGCTTTTGTTTACATTTAGCTACCAAAAATAAATGAAAACAAGAAACCAGGAAAGAAGCTGTCAGAGCTGCTTTAGAGCAGAGGTTTGCAGTTGTAAACTGTGAATATTGCTGACGTTTGGTGACATTGGAAGCGTTTGAAAAGCAGGTTAGAAAGTCGTAGGTTAGGGAAAAAAATAAAAATTCCTCCAAGTGGACACTACTGTAATTTGTCCTTATTCTAGATTTTCCTAAACTTTATATTTAAACAGTAGCACAAGGTTGTTTGTGTGTATTTTACATATTTTATCACAAAGAGCCTCGAACACATGATACCATGTAACAAGAATATATACCTATCTTGTCTTTATAAGACCTTCCTATGCACCAAGATAAACAAGTTACGTGGCCACAGAAAACAGTTTAAGTGCTTAACCAGAAAGTACAGGGTTGCGTAACAATAAAGGGTAACCAAGAAGTTCAGCAGGCCAGGTTAAACCCTACAGGCGAATTTAGGATTCTGCCGGGTTAGTGACTCCGAGATTCGCCGGCTGGGCCTTCCGGAGCCGTGAGGGGTGCGGGGAGCTGGGACTGAGCCCCAGGCTTGTCCGCGGTGTTTGCTGGGGTGGCTGGATGCCATCTGCGACGGAGGAGCAGGTGCTTGTCGGGGCTTGGACATTTGCATCAGGGCTCGAGGGGAAAGGAGCCAAGCAGGGTCGATGAGCAAGGTGTCTCTTCCCACACCCCTCCTGCCTTTCCGTAACCTGGAGCTCATGAATGCCTTGCCTCCAGCCATGTGCTTTGCAGCTAGGACGTAGCTGTGAAATTATGTTCACACCTGGAGTTTTCTTACTGAAATTAATTACCAAAGCTAATTATGTTTGGGTGGTTTTTTTTTTGATCCGTCATGAGATAAGCAAAGAAAAAGGGACTAATCTGGCCATGGACCTTTATGTTGTGTTAGGGTAAAGGCGATGCCGATGGCGTTTGCACGTGTCTGCCTTGGCTTGGTTTCTTAAATAATTAATAGTGCCATGATGTTATGAGGTTGGCTGGATTTCTTTCCCTTTCCTGCACTTCCTCTGGCACGAGAACTTTTTCCTTCATGTTTCTGAGGGTGAGATGTTGCATTTCCTTCACATCTCAAGTCTGTACAGGGTCCAGGCTGATGTATTTAACTGGATTTTGAGCCTCTGCCTTTCCTCCCCTGGGTATGTGTGACGCATGATACTGGCCCTCTTGAAACAAATTAACATAACAAAATAATTTCAATCGTTCAATGATTTAAACAAATAATTTAAAAACAATAAGCATACATTGTGCATACTTGGTTCCCGTCTAAATTAGATCATGCCCTAATTAAGATAAATTGGCTTTTCTCTTTATTTACAGGAATTAGACCGAGTGAGGTTTTGTTCTCCCTAGGAAAACCTGGATGCTCCCAGACTTGCGTGGCTGTTTCCGTCCAGTCGGACTGACCCTGCTCACGCTGACTGATTTCTGTTTGCCACCAGGGCAGGGTAATAGCAGTAAGGAGGCTTCTTCCGACCCGACCTGACGAGAGGCTGAGGACTGACCGCCTCGGCGCTGGCAGAAGGGGCCTTGGTGCCTCTTTCGCTGGGCTGGGGGATCTGTGGTGCTGTGGGGAAATACTGATTTGGTGACAGATTCAGAGGCAGTATTAGTGATTGCAAAGAGAATACGCTAGTTCATGTCACGTAAGTGTAGGGAGTTTGGGAAAAAGCACATCTTAAATTTTGTTATCATTAATATTGAATTTTATCTAAGATGGCTTTGTGGGTCCACTTGGTGACGCAGGTGATGTGAGGAAAGCTGTATGCTTCAGAGCAAGGGGATGAACCAGTTTTCTCCCTGCTGCCTTGCTTGCTAGCATGCGTAAAATAAATATATAAGGTGTGGTGAATTACGCTTGTCCTCATCCTTACATTGCTGAGTGAGAGGGAAGCCTGTTCATTTGCTTTAAATACCTCTCTGCTTTCATCCTTTTCCTCATTTTGCCATTTACTCTTGCCAAAAGGGGAGGATGAGACTGGAGAGGTGGGAGCGATTTGGGTCACTGTGACTGTGTTTGCAGCATATTGGGTAGTTAATGGGTAAGAATTAATTCTAATTATCTCCTTTCCAGCTGCCTGCTGGCTTGAATCTCATTTCCCCTTACCTTTCACATCAGTTCTTCTTTTATTTTCTTTTTTTTCCCTTCCCTTGACCTTCAGAAAGGTGAGGTGCTTCTTAAATTAATATTTAAATAGACTCATTGTGGATGTGTGAGTGAACTTAGACATTGTCCAGAGAAAGCTGCTGGACTAAGCCGGTACCTGGAGATACACGCAGGGAGTTTTCCTCCTCTGAAGGCACCTGTTAGGGTTCTTCTCACTTGTTACTGCTGCTGATCACGCAGAAATGTCACTCCTGGGTAACAGGCATTAATGTCATTGCCTACCTTTATGGCTAGTTTTATACAACAATAGCTCCTTAAAACCTTTGACCTGTATTAAGACATGCACACCATAAATTTTAATCATGCCAAAATCAAGATCCTGCGTTAAAATTAGCCAAGAACATTTTGAACAAAGCCACCCCAAAGAAATGTGATGCTTGCAGTCGGCTCACATTTTCAATAACATACTTGAACTGCCAGGACATTAGCATACTTGTAAAATTTGAGGTTAACAGTGTTTGTAAAAATTTGTGTTGCTTTGCATCAGTTGCCGAGCTGGAGCACATAAACATTATTATAAATAAACAATTTCTCATGCCGCTGGGAATTTTATGAAAATCTTGTAGCAACTCCTGTTTAGACATGTAAATTTTCTTTCTTGTGCACACATGAAATATGACCTGGGTGTTGCATCCTTTCATTGCACATCTTCAAGCTCTTAAATGTTTTTGAAGGGTAGATGTTTTCAGAAAAGATACATATCATTTTTAAACAATACAAATCAAGACTTCAGTGTGAAATATTTCTATTTCTCAGTTTTTACCACCAAAGTGCACAGTCTAAAAATAAAATTGCCGGCAAGTACTTAACTACAATCGCATAAGGAAGTGTTTCCAGAATAAATAAATAAACCAGTCTTTATCTAAAGCATTGGAGTAAAATGAATGTGTAATTCATCTGGGAAGCCACATATTTGGAAGGTGGTATGCCATGGCTGGGTTGTCCAATTTATCAAGACAAAACATTTTGCTGACTGTTGCTTGGAACTGCTTTGGAAATCCTTATGATACCACATTTTCCACTGCGCAGAGGCCATTAAAACTAAATCACTTGGAAAAACAGTAGCCACTAAATTATGGATGTATTAGCACCTAAACATGCAGTAGCAAAGAGTTCTAACTTTGTAAACAGTAATTTTTAACACAAAAATGAAATGTAACTGTAAGATACTTTATATACTAGGATGTCTCAGAGTAACCATGACAACAGTCTGGGCTTCATGTTCGTTTGCTGTATCTGAGCATGTACATTTTTTTTTTAACTGAAAAAAGGGGTGTGAGAGACTACTGTACAAGCACTAGGAAAAATAAATACACACTTGTTAACTTATAAGTGAGAAGAGAGATATGTCACTGTGGGTATATTCCTACGCTTATCAGCCAAGGGTTTTTTGTTTGTTTGTTTGTTTGTTGGTTTTTTTTTTCCCTGTAGTTTCAGAGCTATTTCTTACTCATGGTGTGTATTCCACCGACAAACTACAAAATGCGTTATTTTCCCTATATCATTAGATATTATATCAAATATTTTTAGAACTGGAATTTTTCCTTCAATTCCACGAATGTTATAACCAACAAACTGGACCCAAACTACATTGTATAATTGTTGGAGTTCTAATAGAAAAAAAATGGACACGGGTTGTGTTTTGTTCTGTTTATAATTATAAAGAGAAATTTGAAGCTAAAATAAAAAGGACTACTTTCTATGACAAATGCTTGTATTTTGCAGCAAATACCTGAATTTTAAAAATAAACCTTGTATAAAACTAAACATTGATATATCATGTGTACTATATCCAAAGAGAGTGAAACTAATTTACCTGCTAGGAGAAATATTTTTATTTTTGCTCATAGAAAAGTAAAAAAACCAGCAATAGCATAAGTGCATATTTAACCTCCGGCCATCAGGTTGACAGAAGTGTTGGGACATACTTTCCATGAAAAGGTGATGTGGTGACCCAAAGGAACCAAACAAAACATCCCAGGCAGTGGTACAGCCATTGAGATGTGGTACAGGACCTACAACAGACTTAATGCCTTCTGCCTGGCAGCACAGGGCCAAGCACCATAAGAATCAGTAAATTCAATCCCATAAAATGATCGTTTTGTGGCCCTACAGCGTGAGAAGCCCTTTGCCATTTTGGCGTACTCTGTGTAATAAATCTCTTGCTCTGGTTGGCAAATTATCAAAAACAATGTCCTACAGTTGAAAAATTCACCAGATTATTCCTTTACTATGATGTGAAGTTTTTCCATTACTAATGAATTAAGTATTAAAATCAAAACAACTCTGAGTTCACTGTCCAAGCTGGAGTACACATTTCTCTGCGAGCAAGCAGCAAGACTACATCCTTTTTTTTCTTTTTTTTTTTCTCTTTTGTCCCTTCTTTGTCCAAATGAGGGGAAATAAAAAAGAACACACAAAAGCCAGTACAGTAACAAACGCTGTGTTTTGATGATAACCTTTTATTTTACTTATTTTAAGGAACTACTATCACACAAAGAAAACTTCTAGTTAGGGGACATGCTAAAGATGCATACATAAGTGGTCACATACCAAAACTGGTGAGTTTTATACTTCATGCTTCAAGTTTCGCTTTTTAAAGCAGCATTTCTGCTTAGAGTGGTATAACTGCAAACAGAATTTGTTCCCATATTTTAAGCAAGAGCTTAAAGATTATCAATGGCTAAATGTTGGTCTTTTTTTTTTTTAATACTCTGGAGTAATTACAATTTCTACATACTTTTTATGTATTGGTTTGCTTCTACTTTTTTTCAGGTTTTGCATATAATACTTCCATTTTGTATCTATATATTTATTAAATACACAACCCATAATGTTTCATAAAGCTCAGTGTTGAAGAAGTTTTTTTGCAGGATCCCTAACCATAGCATTATAAATCCTGGCTTGTTGTGATAAGCCTCATCCTCAAGCTGTTTGCAAGTATGTCCCCAATTTGATGAGTTGTTGCATCAAACAGGTTGCTTGGGTTTAGATTCAGAAAGTCACCGTGAATGCACGGTTGTGGTCTCTGGTTAGTCACACTTCTATCCTTCTATTTTCCTGGAGTGAACTTTAAGCTGTAGGTTTACAAAGCATTTTGGAGCAGGTTCTCCATCTCTTCTATGCGCCTTTACATTTTGTATAAATTATTACCCTTCATAGAAGCCGTCATGTCCTGCTTCCTGGGCAGATCTGTTGATCCTTTTATCAGTAATTTTTAAAGTGTTTTGTGTAATATGGACCTGCTCCAGATGATACTGGTGCCTCTGCTGACTGCTAGGGCATTCGCTCTGACTTCGGGGAAGCTCAGGCTTCACATCCAGTATCCTCCCAGAGGAGTCTAGCCACAGAGCTATTGCACAGGTGAGAAACTATTACTGTTTCGTCCTCATTTTACAAATCTAGTCTTTCATTGTTCCAGGTATTTTTATTTTCCACGTGTTCAGAAACAGAAATTGTTGGGGTGTTTTTGTTGTTCAGCTTGGAAATAACTTAACCTGTTGGAAATAAATTAAAATCTTGCTTGTCTGTCTTTGAGCGAAGAGCCAAAAAGTTTTTTTCCAGTTGACCCCTCAAGAGACGGTCATTGTCTGAAATCAGAGAGTGAAACTGAAGCTGTGGATGGAATATGCTGCCCTAGGTTCAGCTTATCATTTCAAATTGTAAAGTATCTGCCTGAGCACTATTTTTGCACCCTTTATTCTGGGCCACTTTCATAGTGACCATCCTGGTTTTGTGGCCTGACTGCTTAAGACATGTAATTCCAATGAAGTGCACCAACAAAGTATAATATACTTTTTTAATGCCTTTTTAAAGTTTGCAACAACAAAAGCACTTTGTCTGCTTCTGGAAGGTACACTGAAAAATGGGAATTAATAAATGGATCAAATCCTTGTGAGAGGTCCAATTTTGTCCAAAGAAATTGACATTAATAATGATTAATGTCATACTAATGTCATACTAGCTCTAATTAGGTCCTGCTGCACTATGTGATATGTGCCTGTAATAATAGAAAATATGATAGAATTTCACTTCCTCCCATTTCCCAGCAACGCGGACAGCTATGTTTATTTGAAATCAGCCTTACTGAACACGAGGTCTTTGATAAATACGGCAGTTTCTTTGTGCGTATGCAGCAGACTCACGTAACCAGCGTTTTATCATCCGCGTGAGATTTGAGGTAAGTCTGACTGTGGCAGTTAAATAGTTTTTGATATGTTTGCGAGCAGTTTTGCCCTGAGGCGTCACCCAGAAGGCTGGGGATTTGTTGCCCTTTCTGCAGGTGCTGGGGGGGTTACTGCTGCCAGCTTTTGGCTGCTACGGGGTTATTTTCCATTTGATACGTCTGTTCAGTGTGGCCTTCTGCCTCCAACAGGCATTAAAAAATGAGCATAACCCCCAAATCCTTACTTCTTAGCATAACGTGCTGTGAGAGGGTTTGTCCTGTAGCTATATGGTAGTCCTAGTTAAGTCTTACTAGGCAGATTATCTAAATATAATTGTTATAATTGTATTAGAACAGATTTATTACAGACTTACAAAACTTGTCGAGAATTGAGCAAGCATTATGGTTCCCCTTAGCTGGATTTTTATCACTCTGATAAGGACTATATGTCCTTCTAGGTTACATATTTGGGGAGGGTGATAATTACTGCCATATCTGTCAGCAGTGTTGCGGTGCTTCGATAAAAGGCTATTCTGCTCACAATCAAATGACTAAGAAGTTATTTTTGGCTTTGTTTATGGAAAAAAGACATTTTGTGAGATTATAGTTGGAGTCTGTAGAGCAAAAACGACGAATAGTTTCTTGGCATTGTAACTTAGAGACAAGCAGGCAGAAGGAGGACCTCTGAGATCTTCGGTCAGCATGGGGAGCTGGTGCTCTGGTTTGATGATGCAAGCAGCCGTATGCAAATCCTCATCATGCTTGTGCACGGTTAAAAATTAACTCTTTTTACATACTGTTCTACATTAGGATGAAGCATCATATTGGAAACCGAGTGATTCAACCATCATTGTTTCACAGCATTGCAGGATTCTTCTGCCTTTATTAATTTCCAACCAAATTGACATAATACATTCTGTCAGGAATGAGGACTCCCCATTCTGGACAGAAGATTTAGTAGGATGTTATTAACAGTTGTGATAATTTAAATTTAAAAAATGTTAGTCTATGCTTAAGCGAAAATGGTCTCAGAAGGACAAAATCAGATGCAAGAAAATGCAATGCCAGACACAAAGCTGGACCTGATGGGGTACAAGAGGAGTACAGTTTGTCCAAATGCTATTTCAGGAATAGGTGATAGAGTCAGACTCATCTATGCAAATGGGATTAAGGCTTATCCTCGGTGTCTAGTAGCCTTTTAACATAATACTAATACATTTTTAGAATCATAGAATGACAGAATGGTTTGGGTTGGAAGGGACCTTAAAGATCATCTAGTTCCAACCCCCCTGCCATGGGCAGGGACACCCTCCACTAGACCAGGTTGCCCAAAGCCCCATCCAACCTGGCCTTCAGGAACACTTCCAGGGATGGAGCCTCCACAACTTCTCTGGGCAAGTGTCTCACCACCCTCACCGTAAAGAATGTCTTTCTTATATCTCATGTCTCACCACCCTCACAGTAAAGAATGTCTTTCTTACATCTCATGTAAGTCTACCTCCTTCAGCTTAAGGCCATTACCCCTTACCCTGTCACTACGCGCCCTTGTAAACTGTCCCTCTCCAGATTTCTTGCAGGCTCCCTTCAGGTACTGGAAGGCTGCTATAAGGTCTCCCCAGAGCCTTCTCCTCTCCAGGCTGAACAACCCCAGCTCTCTCAGCCTGTCCTCATAGGAGAGGTGCTCCAGCCCTCTGATCAACTTTGCGAGTATTGGAAGTACCCATTAACAGAAAGATAATATGTCAACAGTCTTCAGCTAGTTCCAGTTTGCAGTGAACTTAAATTTATTATGAAATTAGACCTTTTTTAGCATTTAAAGAAACTTCAGAGCAAAAAATTTGCTTGCTTTTTTATGGAGAATAGAGCTGAATTTAATGTTTAGTTAGCAGATTTTTCTCGATACATAGCACAGTTCCCTTATGCATAGACTGATTGACTGTCATGCTTATTTTCATGACCTTTTTTAATATCACATTGGTTCCACGAGGGATCACTTTTTTCTGTGGTTGATCCTGAATGTGTGTTTGGCTTTGGAATACAAGACTGTCAGAAACCAGGGAGGTCTTCTCCATTGCTGGGGCCAGAAGAAGATGATGAAATGCAAAGTGAAACAAATTCAGAATGACCAGGTCTTGTGTGGTTGAGGACAGAAGCTGCTGTCCCACATGGTGCTTGGTTGTTGTGACCCAATTTGCTAACTTTTGGTTTAGGGCTTTTCTAAAAATGAGGTTATTTGTGACAACTAGAGACTACAGAGAAATTCTTGTGTGGTTTCTTGCTGAAAATGAAGTACTATCCTAATGAGTACAATGATAGCTGGGTGGCTATAGGATTCACACCACACACCCATCATTTTCAGGAGGTGGATATAATATGTGTATGTGTGTTGTGGTATATAACAATTTGAATTAGTTTTGTCTACTTTATTTAAGTAAGGGTTAGTTTTTTTCTATAAAGTTTTTCTTCCTGTTTACAATTCTGACCTATCAATATTTACTACAGTATACTATTCATATCTTCTTTCAAAAATGTTTAAGTGCTATGAATTTTAGAGCCAGCATGCTTGACATACCACTAAACATGAAAATTTCTGGCTTAATGTCTCTGTAGTAGTCTCTAGTCTGTGCTGTGGATAAAGAAATAGTGTGTTCAGCTTGTTCAGTTCAATACCTGAAGAGATTAATTTAGAATTGAAATGCAGTTGCATTCTCTCCAATTTTATATATAAAAATAAGTCTCTCAATCTTAAATTCCTTAAAGATGTGATCATCAGGAGATTCAGCTCATTTAGCTGAAAATATGACTTCCTTTTGATTTGTAGATCATTTTCCTGAACTGTGGTTTAATAATCTTGGGGAGAGAGGAGACTGTGTTTGTGTGTGTGAATCCAGAAGTCTGAATAATGTACGTAACTATTTTTAGAACTTTATTTTCTGCATTTTATGATTCTAGTTTCCATCTGAATGCAGTTTGACACAAATTACTGTTTCACTGTTTCATAAATGAAAATTCAAAAAATCAGCAAATGAATAAATTTTCTAATATAAAGCTGTGTAAGTATGTTTTCATTTATATATAGTTTCTGTGTGTGTGAAAATACATATTATCTGTGTAGCCTCCTGGTTGGCAACAAGTAGTGCCAAAAAGTTATGTTTAATTGGAAACCAACAGGTTTTAGTACGTAACAATCAAGAAAATAGATCTTTCATTAGGAAAAAAATGGAAAGAGCAAATATTCAAGAAAATATTTTCATAATTTTCAATAAAAGTTTCCTGTAAATTCAAAATTATGCTTTTTTCAATGATTAAACTCAGTTCTTTAAATTGATCCACAAACATTGTATTACCTTTAGCACTTTCATTATGGCATGTAAGGAAAACATTCAGATTAAAAGTAAGAGCATTAGATGGGGTGTTGAAACTCTTCTTTAATTGGCTTTCCTGAAAAGTAATTGTTTCAAAAACATCACAAACAAAATCCATTTTGCTTTTGGATAAGCTAAGCTCTTACCAGCTTTTTTTCATTGACTCTGAGCATTAAACTCTTTTGATAAAAGGTAAATCCCAACAAGAAGACCAAAGTGCTTTCTTCACCTCCTGTGCAGTTTGGCTCAGACTTCTGAAAAGAGAGAACAGATTATTTCCTCTTTTTTACACAGATTGGTTTGTGCCCGTGGGTGTGATATAGGATATGAGAAGGGCAGACCACATTGAACAAGTCTAGGCTATTTTCCAATAATCTTATGCTTTCTTAGCAGGTCGGTGTTTAAGTAGTAACACTGACAGATATATGCTTAAGTTTAAAGGGACAACAAGAAAGAAGCTGTTCAATAGTCTAAAACAAACTTTCAAAAAAAGCAAGTCAAAGCAGCAAATGTTTGCATAAAAAGAAATGTCTGCCAAATGGGAATTGAATATGCCTTGATAAGATCAGAATAATCAGTCTATACTTCCAATCCAACCATTCACATGGGCAAAAGTTTGCCTTAGACTTACCTGTTCATATTAACAAGAGTCCAGAACTTGTATATGTAAATATGTCTTTTGTATGTGTCTCATGCTGTTTCTTGGTGATCTGTAATCAGTCTCTTTCCCTCCCTAGACTTGAACAGATGGAATTGATTTCCATTCACCCAGGTTTTAATAATTCTGCACTCGTGCAGAGATGTCATGTGAAGATGTTGGCCCTTACACCTGTGCTTTTATAGTGCTTTGACACCTGTAGTAAAGTCTCTGTCCTGGCTGTCCCAGGATTTTCTTAAGGACTATGAAATATGGGTTTATATAGTTTATAACACTGTAAGTGTTAGTTTGGGGTTTTGTCAGGAATTTGTAATCAAATTTACAGAAGTATGTTTATCTATCACATACATTTGTCTATCGCATATACATGTGATTTGTCTGTCACATAGATGTGATTTATCAGTTGGAACACGATAAATAAGCATTGACCAAAAGTCACTTGGAAGGTCAATCAGAAGCACAAATGTGCTTCTAATTAGGAAAAAAACTTAGAAGGATAGTATTCTAGTGGCAGATTCTTCTAAATTGAGAATAGAAAATTACAATAATAAGTAAAAAACCCAATGGTCATTCATTGCATGAAGTAGCGTTATGAAATTAGCCTAGAGTTTTATCTACTCTAATTTCCAATCTCCAGTATAGGCCAGTAATAGCTTCGTAGAGAAAGAGTGAAGGAGCTGAGGTCCTCATTGATGCCTCCCCCAGTAAGCACCTTGGTTTCTGATAAAGAAAGGTTCAGGGCTTTCGGAACCGGAAGCTGAATTCTTTCTCTTGTGCTCAGTAGACCCAAAGTATATTCCATTGCATAGTGTTGCATTGGATGTGACACATCCATTGCTATGTGTCTAATTTTTGAGCTATGAGAAATAGTAAATGTTTTCACTTCATGATTGTGTAGACATCCCCACTTTAGTCAGATTTTTTCCCCACCCTAAAGACCTATAGTCTGTTATCATACAAACTCCACTGTATCATCTTTCCTTGTTCTTTTTCTACACAAAAAGAAGAAATGTGAATCCCCCTATCTGAATTTTTAAGAGTGGACGTTGATTAGGTTTCACCAGGGAAAAGTGCACTAGGCTACAAAAACGAGTATTTATTGCTGATCACAAGTGGGTAGAAATATAGCTTACTAATTTTATCCTAATGCACTTGAGAGGGAAGAGATCCAAGCACTGAAAATAAAAGCATCACATGTTCTCCATTATTTGCTTATAGAAGCAATAATACGCAGTAGATGGTATTGCAAACATGAACTGATCCTTTTCCCGTTGAAATCAACGTCAGTTGATTAACTTCAGTAGAAGCAGGTTATGCCCAAATGGTAAATAATGCATTCTTCCAACACTTGTGAAACAAATAACTGCATGTCCTGATTCTATTTTTATAAATGCAAATTAAAATAAAAAACAGCAGTTGATACTTTTGCTGACCAGTGTTGACCAATGCATGCTTGGTCTGTAATTGCAGTGCTTCTCACTGACTAAAGCTATTTCCTTGAGAGAAAGCAATTTTTAAATTATATTTTCCCAAGTACTTTTGAAAAGTATAAATAGGAAGCTCCTGACTTTCAACCTAACTGTTCCCGACAAAAACAAAGCCAAGACAAAATGATGGCTCTGGCAGTTTAACTTCAATTGTTAGCCATGATTAAGTGTATCTGAAGTATCCAAAACCAAGAATGGATGTAAATGGTGTTTCTGGAGTTGCCTTGTTTTGGAATTCCCACATCCTATATATAGAGTCAGGAATGTATTTATGCAATCCTCATGAACCAGTTAAAAGAATAATATCCATTTTGGCTTTCAACTTACATTTCAAGAGAATTTCAGAAGAGATAGCAGGCTTTCTGTTTCCTAAGGTGAACCCATGCTTATTCTGGCTTTGGAGAGGTCATTACGTCCTCTGGCATTAGACAGCGTGCTGGGCTGTGGATGTCTCGGTGGGAGGCAGTCATCCTACGCTCCCTTAATAGGCACTGGAGAGAAGTAGGCATTAGGGTGCAGTTCATCTGACCTGCTGTAGACCTCTAGTTTCTAACGAGATGAACTGCCTTCCAAAAGTATCATCTTTTCTACACTGGTTTTAAGGGTCAGGTGATATGTTAAGCAGTATCTGTCTTAGATGTATGTATACCAATGTGTCTGAGACACCCTAGATTTAAAACCTGTCTCATTGTTTCTAGCTTTTGTAATTAGACTGTGTTTTCCTTTTATTTAGATTAGGTATGTATCTCATACGTGCTTGAGGCTTCTTCTAAGTGGATGTGCTTCTTGCAATGCAATGCTGTTGCATCCATTTTTTTAAGTGAGCACGAGCCTGTCACTTTTTTAGTGGGTTTTCCCCTAGTCATGTGACATAATTTTTTTTTTTTAAAATTATCTTTGACATTTGAACTGTGCAAATGAAAGCAGGCCCTTATTGAACATTTTTCAGGCTTAAGAGCTGCCTTCTTGCATTTGCTTTGCAGTTGACCCTTTAGTCCTATTCTGAGTTACCAGATGAAAATAAGGTTTCCCTTCAAAGGTTGGTTGCCAGGGGTAACTGGCACTGACGCCAAAAGATGAATACTCTACCTACTTAGGATAATGCCTACTTTGTGAGCTAAATAAAGAGCTAAATTGCAGAGAAGGAAGTTGGATAAATGTGAAATATCAAGGGAGAAAAACCAAGATTATTAGGGACGCAGAATTCAGAAAGGATTTTTGCCTTTTGCGCCTGTAATGGTCTGGTACACAGGTCGTGTACGCTGCTCTGCAGCCAGGCACTTGGCACTCTCAGTCCTGCTGATCCATTGAACAGTATCCGTATTTTTACCTCTGCCTGGATAATATATAGAGCTGTGGAAGTGAGAGGCAAGGAGGTGGAATATTTCACATGAAGTAATTGAATTTTACAGAGGAATGATGGTTACTGAGATTGCAAGAAGTTTAATATTTCGAGCTTGAGGTTGAGAGGCTCAGCTGCTGCTGGGGGAGTTACTGTTGGAATTCAGAATTTCTCAGCAAAATTCATACACAGCTTATGTAAACAAAGGAGAAAAACCTGCCTGTGTCTAATATTGTATAATGGAAGGAATTGATTCTTTTGATGTTTGATTCAAATGTGGAAGCAGTCTTAGTCCCTGTCCCCCAAAAGAGATGCTGGTCCTTTTGCGGGGGTATAGCAGAAGGAAGCTTTCAAAATAGTTCAGTAACAATACTGAACAGTATAATCTGAACTTGACGTCTACTGGTATTGTTGTATTTGAGCAAAAGAAGATGAAAACATATCACCCTATCTTTTAATATCAAAACATGTTAAGCTCTTGGTTTCTTACAGTTAGTTAACACGCTGAATAATTTCTCAGTAAGTGAGACTTACACCATATGCAGCTACATACACCGATGTGACTTTCAGAAGCTATGTTTCATGCAATTTTGCTCTAAGAAATATAGCAAAAGTTGGGGTATGGACCTTTGGTAAGTGACCTGGTGGGCTGAACAGTCAAGGCTGCTCCTTATAAATCTGTTTCCTGCTGTGGCTGTTAGGAGTTTTCAGGCAGATCCAGTAGCCTGTTCATCGGATTTGTTCTGAGGATACAAACCAGTTCGTCTTCTCCCAGCCAATGCACTGCTAATTTTACCAAAGAAAACACAGTTTAACTAACCAGAGTCCACAAATGCTAAGATGGCTGAGACTACATTTATGCTAGAGCTTACATTTACATTGGAGATCTCTTCGTTCCTCTCTGCAAAGGCTGTCAACGCCCGTCACGGGTCTGTGAGGAGGAAGATTTCTGCAGGTTGGCAGAAAGATAGCAAACAAGCTGCTGCTTTCACTTTCCGTGAGCTTATGTTATGTTACAAACCCTTTCCATTCTGGAGGCAATAAAGAAGAGTAACACCATAGAAGCATGACCTAAAGATGACAGTGAAATGCTATGGGCTGTGCCCCACCACCTCAAGTAAAAAGGGAGCAGGAAGAAGTCTTTTAATTTCAAATGTGCTTTTAGCCTTTTTTAATAGGCCCTGTAAGATTCTGCTTTGGTTTGCGTACTTACTCGGGTTGTGGAATAGGGGTCCAGCCTTCAGCATGTTCACTGCATTGGTGATGTCACATGATGTGATCTAGGGAACTTGAGCCCAGGTAAGTACTATTTTTAGTAACTGTCATTTCATGAAATTCATTTGCTGTATCTCAGATAAGGAAAATAGCTTTGCATAACTAAAAAAGGTACTAAGAATTAACTGGAGCACTCTCAACTATCCTGTGCTCCAGTGGATTTCTGTGGTGACTCTGAAGTCACCAGCTGTGCTTTTCATGGACAACGGAATGGCGAAATGAGCGTGTTTTTCTGTGTGAACTTCACTTGCAGTTTGTGCTCATCAGAACAGAACTAAAATTCTCCACCTACAAAACCATCTGATAGATTGGAAATGTCTACCTTTAAAAAAACCGAAACACACCATTCTTTGCCATCTGCCACACAAAATAGTAGAAGATACTCCTGGCTTGTTTCCTGTGTAAACCATCCTCAGAAGCAGAGCCCCCGCTGTAGAAGTTACTGCCAGAAGAGACCAGGCAAAGCCTGTGATTGACTGTTTCTCATTTCTAACTGCTACATGATTTTGCACAGTGGGCTTTTCAGGGAACTTCTGGGATTGATAGCTAAATGTATGTACTTACGCTTAAAAAATACACTAACCATGTGTAAGTAAGAATTCGGAATTCACTCAGGACTTTACAACTCATTCATCCAAGTAATGATACTATTTGGGATGCTGAAACAAAATTTGGAAGATGAGAGAGTGGTAACTGTAGAAAGTCAGTTTTCTGGACTTTTCAGGGATTGAGGTGAAATTGTAGCAATCCAGAATTTTTTACCAGTTTTTGCAGTACAAAGCTTTATTCACTGCAGTTTAAACCCTTTTTAAGCTTGTACTTGGGCACACTGAAAAGTTGACTTAGTTTGTATCTTAATTAAAAACAACTGTAAATATAGAATGCTTTCAATATAAAAGAGTCTCCTCCAGTTTCACATGTCAAAATGTTCAACGTTTTCCTGACATTTTAATTTTGATCTTAGCTTTGTAAAATAGTGATCTAAGAAAAATTCCTCTAGCTGTAAAGTTGTATCAAATGTATGTGGATCTCATGGAGGGACTCTGATTTCTTACAGTTGTCAGTAGGTTTATAATGAACTGAAATATTAGATAATTATTGATATTGAACATGGCGTAAATGTCAGTTGAAAATGCCAAATGGCCTGTTGCCTTCTTGATATTATCAATGAAGTGTGCCTATGTAGACTTTCTTGTTCACTGTGTATTAAAAAACATAGTTATTTGTAATTCTAATTTTGCATTCTTTTCACTTCTTTTTTTAAATTCAATGAACACTATCTTTCATCTTAACCATACAGCTCCATAAATTCTGCTTAACAGCTTTTTGGAAGGGAATGACTCCGAAAATAGTAAATACAAAAAAACCCCGTGTGCATGAAACATGAATTGTCTCATTTTTTACATTCCTGCTACAGAGATTTTAAGGTCCTAAAGTAACAATTAAGATTATCTAGTCCTCTTGTACAATTAGCAATGTCCATGCATGATGACTATCTGAACGAAGGCATCTTCTGGTTCAACTAGCTGACAGCTTGCACAAGGATGTTCCAAAACCCAGCTATTTTTATGGTTAGAAACAGACGTCTAACTTGAAGCTTGAATCTCTTCATTGCTACTTTATATGCATTTACTTTTGTGCCAGCCGTGTTCCTTTGTCGCTCATCTTTCGTCCCTCGTTACCCTCAATGTATCCATGTGTATGGATCATAGTCCCTTTGGCCTGTTTCTGCTGTGCCAAAACAGCCATTCTCAGGGTTTCTTTTTTAAAGATTGCCTAGATTTCTCCATTGTATTCCAGATAAGCCTGTCACCTACGACTCCTGCAGTTTACTTCTCTGTCTCTATGGGGGATGCTACTCAGTCTGTTAATTTTTCCATCTGTAAGGATATACACAAGACCATGCTGGTCAGACCTATGATTGCCAGTATGCATAGGTATGGAAAGATGATGTCCTTCTATGCTCCAGTAAACCACAGCTGTGCCTTAGCAGGGAGCTACACTGAAAAACACTCTAATTGTATTTCGAAGCTCTTTGTACTTTGGGATTCAAATCTCTTCCAGTGTTAGATTCTTCAGCTTGGTGTTGCTTGTTGTCAGCACTTACATCTCTAAAAGTGCTAGACATGATATTTCTTTCAACAAGTGTCTCTTGTAGATTAGTGATTAAGAGTTTGGGAGTTAAATAACACAAGTTTAGATTTATTACAGTATAAAAGTGCATGCTTCTGATTAGTTAAATATTCACGCAAGAATGTTGACCTCAAGGATTCACTCTAGTGAATGTTAGTGGTAAATTTTGTAGCATGATGCTGATTTATATTCAAGTAAGTCCAAAAGAATTTTGTATGTGTAAGTTCAATGTGGGTTTGCACTGATCTTAGTGACAACAGTGGGTGTTAAAGGACATGTGTTAAGACATCAGTGTGCTGGTAAAACACAAGAAAAATAACTTATTTTAAGACTATCACTATTATTGCAGCCTTTGAAATGAGATTATTTTCTGATCTATTTTATGCAATCAGTAAGGTGGGATCACCTCACCAGTCAGAAGTTGGGTATCTGGATTTAAGACATCTACCTTACACTCAGCAAGACTCAGCAACTCAAGGTTGTATGTTAACCTATAGAGAGGAAAAAAAGCACCTTGAGAGGCAAAGATATTATAACTATTGCCTTGGTTCATATTATAACTTTGCCTTTTAGGGCAGGATAAAGTGCTCTTTCCAGGCACTCAACCTTTCAGTTAGGTATGAGACAAACCAACTTGACTATCCTTTTAACCAGTATACGTGTGTGCGTGTAACAGAAGATGGAGATCAGACTGGTTGATGCAAAGGCAACAAGAAAAGCAGCATTGTTTTTAGATGGGTGAAGCCGCTTTGAAGTAAAAAAAACCCTGTTGTGATTTTTGTAAAATGCAGTCCACGTGTGATGATGGCAGCTTCCTTTAAGGAACTGTTGAGGTTTTTTATTCTGGAGTATAACTGATATAATAACTTAATACCAATTAGCTGTCCTATAAGATGCAAAAATAATCAGTGATTCATACTTATGTATGCAGAGATCTTAGACATTTTAAAATGCAGGGTAGCCACACCAACTTTGCCTTCTTTTGCAATTTATGCATGCTTTCTATTGGATGTTATGTGAAGATTTTTTTTATATGTACTAGAGATTACCTTTTTGAACCTAAATATTGAAAAGACTCAGGACAAATAATGTGTTGGGCTGTACAAGACAGAAAAAGATGATTGCACAACAGTAAGTATTGAAAATTCAGCATTAAAAATGCATTAAAAAATGTCATATTTTTTCCATTTTGATTATGTAGCTTTTAAAAATGTTTTATTAATATAAGTTCAGCAATGGAATGTCTTTTTCTGTTTATCGGTAGTCATGTTTTGCTATCCACAGTCAAGAGGGAGGAAACGTTTCTAGAAATAAGTGGTGGGGTTTTAGTGAGTTTGTCTCTATTTTTTGGAGTCTTTGTATCCAAAGACTAGTATGGCATAATTGCCATAGAAGTAAAAGTTCACTTAAAGTGTTTGAGAGATAAATGGCATCCTCTTACAGAAATTCACATTATGGTATATGTAAATATATTTGAAAAGTACTGTCCAAACAGTTAACTATGTATTAAGATGAGAAAAGATGCCCTGGAATTATGTTTTATTGCCTGTATTTCTATTTCCTCATATTTTTGTGAGTTATTAGAATTTCACATTTCCCTTTTAGAAAATTGAATTTTGAAAAAAATCAGAAGTGCTAAATATAGCATGAAGAAGGCTTATTTAGTTGAAAAATTGCTGGCACCCTCATTATAATTCTATTATGGTAATTCTCTGTGTGTGCTAATAGTCTTCTTTGAAAATCAGTAACCTTTCCCAGTTTGTCCTGTACATATAGCAGAGCAAAAATAAAATATAAAAGGTTTTATGTATGTGTTTGTAATGCAGAGAAATTTCTGAATCTGGTCTCTTTGTGATTTGGTTTTAATATAACATGGTGGCAAGAGCATTTTCGATGCTTAGAAAGAATACTTATTGTAATTATTATTTTTTTTTAATTATCCATCAATTTCTGGAAAACAATTGAGAACACAAATCTGTTACATTTTCTCTGTGACAGCTATGATTCAGCATGCCAAAAGTGGAACCATGAAAGTATTTCCTTGATTCTGTATTCTTTGGCAGGAGCATAATGAATAATAAAATACAATCTCTTTAGAAAAACACGTGCTATCTTTTCACCCTTATTTTGTATGATTGTAATGAGAACATTACTTGGCACTTTTTATTGTCATATCAAGTTACTAACTGTTGAAATACAAGGCTGTTGCTATATATTACTTCTACGAAGTAGAGCATGTATGTGTGTGGCCTCATGTCTAACACTGCAGCTTGCCATCTTCTGTCATTCCTACCACCTATAATTAGCTAATTGGTACTGTAATGTTTTCTTAATGTCTTTAATATATGAATTAATATTTATTAAAATGCTAATAAAGAAATATATCCATTTTGCATTAGAATGAGAAAATTT
Organism: Aramus guarauna; assembly: GCA_013400195.1. Classification (NCBI taxonomy): domain Eukaryota; kingdom Metazoa; phylum Chordata; class Aves; order Gruiformes; family Aramidae; genus Aramus; species Aramus guarauna. Next base: position 1,333,512 of record VXBL01000370.1, on the reverse strand, counting down.
GTCAGTCTCATTTCTATGAATATTTGTAAATATATATTTCTTTATGGAGCATAGTATAATATATAAACACTTGCAAGCAGTATTTCTTTTGCCTAGGTAATTTCTTTCTGTCTGACACATAAGTTGAAAATAATTCTCAGCTTGTCCACTCTGACACCAAAATACAGACTCTAATAAGTCTGGATAGTGTTTGGGGGAAAAAAGTACTTGTACCACATCAGAAGAACTGTAAAGCCATTATTCCCTTTATGTGAGGTTCCTTTTTCTGTATTATTTTTGCTGTAGACCTTCTGAGTTATTATAGTGATGAAAGGGACCTTTGGTAGTGTCTTCTCCAGATCCTCTATTACTGCATTCATGGATTATTGTCTTTGTTATCAGAAAGCTTAGATGTTTTAGCCAATAATTTAAACACATGCCTCAATCTAATCACACAAATAATTTTAATTGATTTAATTTAGTCTTTAAAGTTGGTAATGCCCTTTCTGAATTTTAGTTGTCTTCCAGCATTAGTTCACAGAAGTGTGAGTCCTGTAGAAAGTTCCAGTTTGAATAATTGATGATGGTAACTAGCTTTATCTAGTGCCACGATGGTCTGTAGGAGAAGGGAGGTAGTAGCACCTTCCTTGCTAATTTCTGCTTCTTAATAGCACAAAGAGAGAATCCACAGTGCAATTGTAGTTGAAAGAGTTTTGGTGGATAAGTTACTAAATCCACCAAATTTAGGAGTAGGAGGATCTCTGGGTTTGTTTTTCCTTCTTATCTGACAGGGTTCATTCTTTTTCTAATTAAAATATGTTTAGAGCACTCCATACAGCATCCTATGTAGCATGTTATTCAAAGCTGTGTGTAAAAAGAGCTATTACTCCATAATTATCTTTTGGAGTCCTGTCTTAATTGCTTATCTGCTCTTTCAATTCATGCTGATGAACCACTCTTTATTCTTGAAAGGACATGAGTCAGTGGGCATAAGTTGAAGCACATTAAATTCCACTCAAACATAAGAACATAAGAAAAAACATTTTTTACTGTGAGGGTGGTCCAACACTGTAGCAGGATGCCCAGAGAGGTTGTGGAGGCTCCATCCTTGGCAATCAAAACCTGACTGGACATGGCCCTGAGGAACCTGCTCTAGGTGACCCTGCTGTGAGCAGCAGGTTGGAGTAGATGATCTCCAGAGATGCTATCCAGCCTCAACCAGTCTGTGATTCTTAACATGGATGTGATTATAAAATGATACTATAAAACCTTAATCAATATGTTCCTTCTCTGAAGCACAACCCTGCTGCATGATCAAATAAGACTCAACTCTTGCTACTGAGAAGCCTGGTAGATGAAATGGCACAGCAGCTAGACTAGCTGAATAGTTTTAGACATAATTCAATGCCCCAAAGCTTCCCGTTGACTTCTGTGAGCCCAAAACTTGGAAACCCTTCATTTCTTTATACATCCAAGCAATTAAAATGACTTTCAGTGTTGATTTTAACAACTTATGTGGTAGGTATCTTTCAGCATTTAAATTCTGACATGAAATGTGCTTTTTTCCTAAGCTTTATTCCAAGTGTTTTGATTCCTGCTTCCCTGTTCAGGGTCTTTTCCTGCTATGCCCATTTCTTGAAGACACAGTCTCCAGGACCAGAGGTTTGGCCCATCATGAAGGTGTTGATGGCCTCTGGAAATACACATAATGGGAATTTTGTGTTCTGAAAACTGTGTATTGAAAACATGTTTGGGAAAATTAAGGTATATGGTAAAATTAACCATGACATCCAACTTGCTGTGAATAGGTTGGGTGGAAAACTGTTTGTACAGGTAGTATATTTTGTCAGCTGAAAAGGTACCAGATGAGAAGTGAAGAGAATTTTTGTCATTGAACATGCACATATCAGAAACTGAGATTACAGGGGAAAAGGATGGTCAATAAACCAGATCAAAATATATAACAGAGTGGTGATGGGCAACCTGTGGCGTGCAGGCCCTCAGGACAGGGAGAGGGGCTGGCAGGATGGAGCTGCTGAGGTGACTCGAAAGGTTTTGATGCCACCAGACAGAGGTGTGTGTCAGCCTCAAACCCTAAGTGTAAGCTGCCATCTCCCACTGAGTCTGAGCACCCAGGTAGAGCTTACCCTGCTAAGACCCAGCCAGCTCTCCGGGGCACGCTCCAGTGGTGGTAGTAACATGGTGGGCAAAGTGAGTTACACTCTGCTGGTTTTGAGCAAAATAGGAAGGTACTGACAAAAAAAACACTGGACAAGACTCTCATAAATTATTGCATAATTTTAAATCATGACATTCAAATAATGCTGCAAAATTCAGCATTACCTTCTGATTTCAGATTTCTGACCTGCTTTATAAAAAGACTTCTGTACACACTTCTGTTTTACCAGCTCTGTAGCCCTGTACTTCTGATGACTTCTAGATCTGTAGTGACAGCAGAACGTCCATATATGTTATCTGTTGATTTAATAAAATTAAACTGAGAATTACCATGGTAACCTTTGCATCATATGAATCTGTTGCCAATCTATGAGGGTATCACTACATCTTTCTGGATTCTTTGCTTTACATATATTCTGTAAAAGACCTGGGTTATTTAGTGTTTTTACTCTTTTAGGATTTGCTATCTGAAGTCCTAATCTGTGGCTGGAAACAAGGCTATGTGGCTAAAGTATTGTGCTGCTCCAAGGCAAATTGAATTCCCTCTGCCAAATAATCTCTCCTTCTCTAGTAGCTCTGTAAGTAATGCCATTAAGATGTTTGCAGAATCCTCATATTTCACTGATTGAACTTTTACTAGAGTACTATGCAATTCTCTTTGTGTTACCTTTGTTCCTGACTAAGACTTTGGTAGCATAACAAGCATATCTGGGACAAAGAAGCAGTATTGCATACCTTGCAGCTACTGTGTCCTCTCATCAAGTCCCCACCAATTAATTAGGTTTTACTTTCTTGAATGCTCTGGGAAACTGAGGTGTCTACAAATGCTGTAGGAAATAATAATGATGAACTAGTGGGTGGCTCAGTTAATTGGAAAAATCTTTTGAGTACAGAGCTTTAATAATGACTTTGCAACTGTAGATCTGATGGATGTATGTAGAGCTATGCATTGCACTGCAAAGATACCCGAGGTAACTCTTGATGGTGTTAGCTCAATGAGAGAAGCAGCACAATGACATTAGTCCAGCCTCTGTAGGGATGGTAAAGTAATGCACTTCTTAATGCTCAATCATCCCGCTGTAAACTTTAAAACAAAACTACCCCAAAGAGCAACAAATCAGTTGAGTGCCCAGTTTCTGTAGTAAAACAGATACAGGGGAAGGAAGGTGGGGGGAATATTAACTCCCTCACTGATTCTTTTGAAAACAGAGTGGCAATCATTTCTTTGCGTTCATGTGTTAATGACTGAGCATATTCTGAGTATGTGGTAAATACAGTGCTCATAGTTAAAAACATTTTTCTTGATGGATACCCACTGAAATGACTGGTGCAGTTGTGCCCTTTGAGAGCTTTACTGAAGCTCTAAAATTATTTCTTAACTAATGCCTATGACATTTTGAAACTATTACCTGTCACAATAAACTTGAAAATTCCACAGTTAAAGAAAATGTGATATCAAAGTATCTGCTTTGCATTCATTTATCACCCCTTTCCTATTCCTTCTAGCATGTTTGCATTAATAATGTGGTTTACTTGCAGCAGTTTGCAATAGGAATGTCATCTGTAATGGTCTCTGCGTTCTGTACCTGCATGGTGGCGGGGGCACTCCGAGCAGCTGGGGGTGGCACCATACACCCCTTGGGCGTCACAGAAATTCTGCTTTACAAAACTTTTAGTGTTTAGGAAACCAGCCCAAAACGCTTTGTGTTTGCCACACGCGTAAGCTGCCTGCCCCGGAGGGGTCAGCAGCTCCCGTGTTGCGTTGCAGTGCTCCCATCTTGGTGAAACGCTGTCGGGGGGAGCGGCGGCTTTCCCATGGTGATGTCCAGGGGCTCTTGTAAGGGTGAAAGAGCTTTGCAGAATCCAGAGCTCTTACAGGTCTGTTTCTTTGATCTTTCCCACAGTTTCCTAAATATGCAGCGATGTAAATGTATGTATTAATATCACTGTTATTAGTAAAACTATTAGAGTTGACAGGGTACCGTTGCCACAGGGGATACTAAACTGAGCGTGTGAGAGGCAGTAATGTTCTGTAGTGTGCACTTCTAGAGTGCACTCAGATGCTGTTTAATGGTGATTGTCTTACACAAGATAGAAGACTGAGACGAAACAGTATATACAAAAATAACTGCTGAAGAAGAAATAATTTCTGCCATTTACTGCCCCTAGGCATCTTTTCATTTTGAAAATTACATGAGATGGAACTGCTGCTGCATATCTCCTCTCCAGTTTTCAACATTTTCTCAAGTCCTGTAGGTCCTCTTTGGACTTTTGGAAGTTCTCCTGTTGTTTTCTAAAATGTGAGTTAAATTGGCTATCAGCAGTGGATATTTCTGGGACTGAATAATTGCTAGCTAGGCATTTTGTAAGGTACAGCAGAAGGGGAAGCTGGTCTCTGTCGAGCTGTTCGTAGGAGAACAGAAGAAGAGGTTTTAAAAATTCATGTTACTGGATAAAAATATTTCTGAAAAAAGTAATCTCAAAGACTGCTTCATTCAGCTTCAAGCATTCTTTCAGATCCTTACTGTATATATGTTAGAAAGGTAGACTTGCGAATTAGTTTGTGCATGATGCCTATTGCATGGTCTTCCAGAATCCCCTGTGTGTTTACCATTTTTTGTTTGTTAAGGCAAACAATTATTTTATCTTACACAATACCAAAGAAAACAATACCAAAGAAAAGATACTGGTACATTAACAGTCAGACTTTTCCTAGACAATACATGCAGTGAATGGTATTCTAGAATTCCTTTATGAGAAGGACCAGTACTTCCCACTGTTTCAAATGGTCAGTTATATCAGAATTTCTCTTCCCAGAACTGACCACTTTTTGTTTTAATGCACAGTGTGTTAAGAAAACTTAAATTACATACTATGAGGAAAGACTGCTCCTTAGGGTAACATTCTTCCGACATGAACTCAGTGCTAGAATATGTATTTTAATGACAGAGAAATTATAGGCTGTCAAATAGTCATTTAGCAAGGCTAGAGTAGTCTGAGTTTCTGCTGCCATTATTACTGCTTTAATAAAAATACATGTAACTAAAAAGAAATGGTTTTTTTTAATACAATTTGGTAAAAAGAAAAAAGTGTTTCAAAATCTAAACATATGAACTATAGAAACTGAAAACAGGGTAATGTGAAATACAGTTTGAGATAGCAAAGCAATTTAAAATGGGTGTAAAAATACTATCAATAAAATACATAAGGGGAAATTCTGGAGTCTATCCCTACCCTGGGAAATAAAAGCAAAGTTGAATTTCATGTTATGGTAGCAGTTTAGTGGCAGCATAGGGCAGATTTATATGAGAATCTAATGCTGAACTTAGTAAAGCATTTGTACACGCAAAGAAGAGTGAGGAGAGACTATGGCTGGCTCTGGTAGTCTACAAGATGCAACCGCAGTCTTTAGAGGGAGCAACAGCATCTTCTCCTTTGGCAGATTGTTTGCCATCTCAGAGAGCTTGGAGGGAAAGAGCTGTGAAAGGAGCCGTGGAATTTCTAGACATGATAAGTAATATTTTGCATTTTTCCAGAGTTATTCTATAGAATCTGACAGCTGCTGCACCTACTCCATTCACTGTATGTCATTATTAATGTCATCTGTGTATGGGGCTATCACACCATTCAGTACTAACGTCAGAGTGTGTAAGACTGAAATTTGTAGAGAAAACATTGGGACTACTTGACGTTCATAAACTATCACCTACTTTTCTACAGAAACTAGGTTCTTACAGTTCTGCACTACTTGTAGGCATTTCCATGAAGGCGACCTGTGTGGGCAGGTGCTGTACCACAGTTCTGCACTTGGCCATGACGAGGTGAAGAGCAAGGAATAATGGCACCTGTCAAGGAAGAAAGCTGCCTGGAAAAGGACTCATGGCTGTGGTGCATTATACCTGACATGCTGTGATGGAAAAAGCAGGTTTCATGTATATTTTCATGTATAATATTCATTGCACTGAAAAGTCTCTAGAGTCTAGCATTTTCATGCCAGTGAAATTTAAACATTCAAAAAGATTAGGCATTATTTCTGAAGTCAGTTGGGTATTGGTAGAAGTTCTCTTGGTAAATGTTTCATACATTCAAAATAAAGATGTTATTTCTCCTCAGAGAAACACATGCCTTTAACTCATGGACAAACTTATAAAAAAAAAAGGAGAGGCTATTAAGTGCATGTCAGTGGTCCCAGACCTGCAGAGGCCTGTGCATGAGTTTGTCTTTGCATAGAGGAGCACTCCAGAAAGGGTATGGTTAGAGCCTGGTAGGATCCCCAGCTGGGCCTTATGAGGTCATCATAATATTTTGGGGATGTCAAAGAGATGGTAATGGGAAATATGAAAAATTTCAGGTAAAGAAAAGAGATTGGGAGAATCTTTTGGACAGTAGTTCTGCAAATATTCACAAGGGGCTGAAACTGCATTCTCGTTTTGGTGTCTACAGAATTATTTTAAATGCTATATAATATTAAAGGGATTAGCAATGGAAGAATTATATTTCTTAAGAAGATGATAACCATGGCTTTTAGATCATTTGGGGGATTTTGATTCATCTGAGAAGGGATAGATGGAGCTCTTGTTATTTTTCTACAGCCTTTGTTCTTTATCTTATTTAGTAATTGAAATTCAGATTTCACACATATTTGATTCTTCAATATATATTTTCATTAAAACCTTGCCAGTAATGTGAGCTATGTATGTTTGTTAGATATTCATTAAATGAGATTTGTAACAGTTTACATGATATTCTGACAGTTTACCAAACCTATCAGTCAAAAGCAGATGGCCTGCGTTGGTAGGATTTTTCTGTTATAATGCATATATTTTCAACATATGTACTTCATTTATAATATATTTGGTAGCAAGATTTGATTCTTAAAAATCAGTTAATCAACCTGCAATACCCTCCTACACTTCAACTTGATGCTTGAACGCTCAGATGTCATCTGTCTGCAGTTCATTTCAGTGATGTACGTGATTATGCAACAAATTAAGTTATGTCTTATATCAATCCTAAAACACTGAAAATACAGCTGTATTCATTTGTCACTTCTTCATACCTACCCCTACATGAATGTATTTTGCTATTAGACACCTAGGTGTCCTTGGCTTCAATGCTTCGCCATTTGGGGTTGCTGTTTGAACATGGCTGTGTTGGCCATCTCACCTCAAGGTGAGGCTATCCCACTGGGCACTGTCTGGATTGTGGCACAATCCAGCCGGGAGACGAGGGAGGGGAGGAAGGGCACAGAGAGATGAGGCAGACCCCAAGGAGGCCAGATCACCAGCAGTTTGAAGAGTGACTGCCTGGTGGCCACCAGGGCTTCTCCCATGAGTTCCTGCACTTGGGAGCTTGCTCGATGGGCTGCCTACATCCCCATTTTCACAACTATAAAAGCAGTGAAACAAAGTGCAGGATTGTGGCCAGGGCTCAGGCTTGTGATGATGCCAACAGCTCTGATTGCAAGTGGATTTCAGCATTTTATGCAAGCCAGGAAAGTGGTAAACCCCAGCAGTCATGCAGAACCTATGGCATGGCCATGGGAAGTTTGGATACCAGGGCAGAGGCACAGCCATGCGAACAACTGCCTCAGTGTGGACAAGGGCAGTGTCAACAAAACCAGCATCTGAGGGCATTTCAAAATACAGTTCCTCCTATCTGCAAGGGCAATGTAGGCACTCTGTTCTCAAGGACTGAGGCACAGATTTTCATCTGTTGTAGGCACCTAAATTGCTCAAAGCCATTTTGAATCTTTTCTTTTAATCTGTGTTATCCATGTTTCCACTCTAGTCAGGATACCAGAACACATTTGCAGCATTCACCTTTGCAGATCTCTGCAGCGTGCTGGAGCAGCATGAGAAGGTAGATGAGGGGCTGGCTGGATCTCTGCACCATGCACTGCTGAAGCATGCTGGGGACAAGCAAAACCCAAATAATCCACCATCCTGATAGCTCGTCCATGGATGACTGAGATTTACTTGTTTATATTTCTCATTTCACAGGTTTGACATTAATACTAGGCTCTGTATATGTGAAAAGTGTTGACATCATTGTAGACTTTCTGGAAGTGAACTTACATTGAGCTATGTTTCACTGCTTTGTAGCAGCCAGTTCAGGACACAAGCACGTAATCCAAAATTTAATTTATGAGATTAACTGTGTAAAGAGGTAAAGAGGTGTTGTTGAAGGTTGCAGGCTTGGAGCTCTGTTAGGTAAGGTAATCCCTAAAGGTGGGTTTTCTTTAGTCTGATCTATGGGGTTCATTAGTTTGTTTATTATTTCCATTGTGGTTAGCTGTTTGTTTTTTTGCATTTAATGTAGGTTTTGATACACAAAACCAACTATTTACATTGCTAGTTATTAAAGCATACAAAATAATAATAAAAATACAAAATTCTAAATAATGTCTTGATAAGAAATTTTGATCCATTTATTTGGTAAAAGTTGTCCTTGGAGAATTTTTTTATTTAAGTGATCTAAAATTACACAGCTAAAGTTATGGGCTTTGTTCAATTTTTAATTTGTTAATAAAATATTGAAACTTTCTTGTCAGTTACAATAAATTTGCTATAGGCTAACAGTGGTGGTTGCACTACAGCATCTGCACGTCATTTGTCCAAGCAGATTTTGATTTTTAAAAAAAATAATAATTGAAATAATTTAAAATACAAGAAGGCATTGTATTTTTCATTATACTAAGGATGATTATTCAAAGGAGAAAGATTTGAGGGTTTGGATTTTTATTTTTTTTTCATTTAAGAAATCTTTCCTCATAACACTGTGTGGGTAGTGGCTTGACTTTGAGGATTTGTCTAGAGAAGTATTAGACACATGCTCTCCTGGGTATGCATAATAGCCATGATATTTGGGATGATGGTAAATATGGCTTAAGATGAAATCCTATACACTCTTGGAAATACTACTTTTTGTTATCAAGAATTCTGTAAGAGAAAGAATGTTTTCAATGAACACACTTTCTACATTTATACAGAAAATCATAGCACTGGTGATTTCCAGATTTAAGATATACAGAATACCTGCGCTGGACTCACAATAAATATCAAGCAGAAGCAAATGGATGTGAACTTCCAAAGTAATTCAGAATCATCAAGGTGTGTGTGAGGATGCCTTTGCATCATCTGTGCTTTGTGTGACTTCTTCTTATACCTTTGTATGGAAAAAGGTCATGGAGGATGCTATGGGAAGTTTATTATAGCTGGAGATCCATCTCAGATTTCTTGTGTCTTGCTATGTGGGTTAGATCATTAGAGTAATGTGATCAGCTTCTTAATTACATTTTTAAGGACAAACATACAATGTAAAGGTATTTCTTGGTTTTGTGTTAGATGTGTATCTTTTAAGGGAAAAATACTTGTCTTATATGTAACTAAGGAAGACAGGGCATAGGAATTTTATAGATTTGACCAAAATGGTGTAAATTCCTAGTTACCTTCTAAGCAAACTGTGATTTAAGAAAAATTGCTTGAAAATGCTCATATTTCTTTCTTTATCTGAATCAACTTGAATTAAATTATATACTTACTCTACCTTATCATAGGGCAGGATTTAAGGGTCATCAGTTCTGTAGCTACAGTTTCTAGCAGTTCACGAGTTTACCTATTTTCACAAAAACTGTAATGCAAGTTTTTGCATAGCACTAGAAATAATGTAGGTGAATCAACTTATGTTTCATGCAATTTCTGCTCAGTTGTTAACCAGCAATAGGTATCCTGGTTTATGTTCTGTATCACCAACAGACATTAAACTGGGGAACTTACTAGAACCAAACCTTAATGATATGTGCTGGTAACTTAGCAACTTAGTAGGTAAACAGTAGAAACTATGCTGAGGGAACATTTTAAATAAATACATATATATATGAATAAATACATAGAGAGAAAGTGTGATTTTTCTGGCATGGGTGGTTGCTTTTATTAGCATACTGACTTACATATTTATGTATGTCTAACAGACCATAAAGCAGGTCATTTAAACTGAAAACAGTTCAGAAAAGATTATTTTATCTGTGTAAGATCTATTTTTATAATTTGGACTATTAGAAATATACATGTACTGTATATACAAAGCTTTTAATTTTCCAGTAGCCAGGTAATGCAATGTTTTTCCAGTTAAAGTTAATTAGAAAGTGAAGTGAGTAAGAAAGGAATGTTTATCTGGGTTGATAATGGCTTAAGTTTTTCATGAAGGAACTGTGTTAGCCAGATCAATTTATAACAATTGATACCAACGTTGCATTGTCATTTCAAATAAAATTTTGGGGAAAAATTCGTAACAGAAGGTTTTGAAAAGACAGAATTGAAGAGTGTTCCTAGACTTTAAATTCACTTGTTTTATTAACTCAGGTACCTACTTTCTCAGTTCAGTATAATGAATTGCCTAGTGGAGCTTTCTCCACTCCGTGTAGATGGCTTCCACTATAAATGTAAAGGGAGAATTGAGTAGAAACCCAAAATCTTTACCAAAAAAATTGTATTTTTGTTTGTCTGAGTATTTTCCATGAACCATCCTGAGACATTAGATTTTTGCAGCGGAAAAACTTGTTCTAAAAATCATTTTATTCTCATTCATCTGCAAAGGTGTTCAGATTGTTTAGCTGTATTGTATGAGTTAAGTCATTCTCTCCATTCTTCTCTGTCTCATGGGCTGTTTTCTTAAACTGGGATACTGATTTAGAAGAATGTTGTGAGTGAATGTGAAGAAATATTTATGATTTTTTTTTCCAAAAGCATTTCCCCAAGAAGAACTCTGAGAGCTTATATCTTACACATGCATATTGAAAGGACCTTGTAAAACCGATTCTTCACTGCTATTAAAAGCTTTGCCATAAAATGCTTTGTGTTTGGGAGAAAAGGTAATCATACTTAAAACGTTCATCACATCTAATTTAGCAGCTCAGACAAGAATATTGTATGTTCAACATCAATACTTTAGTTTGAATGATATATTTAGATAACTTAATCCCAAACAATTAAATTAGTACTACTCAATACAACATAAAATACATTATCCTAAACTCATAAATGATAATTTTGTTTTGGACAAACTGTTACATAATGTTACTATTTTGAATTCAAGATTAGGGTAGAAAATAGATAAAATATTAATTATGTTCCTTCAGAAGAAAATACATCACATATGGGGACATGTTGTAAAAATGTAAATGGGAGTAAGATAGATATCTACGGATAGCCAGATATTTGTCCAATGGTAAGCAATTTAAAATTTATTACAATTTTAATGGTAGTTTTATATAATAGTAGCAATATATGTTCATTCTTGTTCTGCCTATGAGAAGTCATTACTTTTAAAACAATAACACTAGAGAAGTACAATATCAAATAGTTTTTCTTACCTTCCACTCTATTCAGCATGTGGTGCGAACCATTTAACGGGTTTCTTGTACCTGAATATTACCACCTTCCAACTTTACAGCAGTTTTTTGGGGGGTACTGACCTTTGTGAGGTTAAGATCCCCACTCCCTTGTTCACTTCTTCTGGTAGGAGCCCTGTTAGCTCTCATGATTACAGTCTTTATCTGATGTTCTTTTCTTCTATCTTCCCTACAACTCCTTTTCCTTGCAAAAGGAAAAGGGGTGATTCTTCTCTAGCGTAGCATGTTCTCAACTAGGTGATTTTAAGTCAGGGTCAGACCCATTTTGTGGCTCCGGGGGTCACAGACTTGGGTGGCTGTCCTGCCTGAGAGAGGATGACCCACCCCAGCACCTCCACCAGCTGGCCAGAGGGTGTGGTAGCTCCGCTGGGACCTGAGGAGTTGCAAGGTCTGCAGCAGAAATAGCGTTGTGTCAACGAGCACTGCATCAGTGAGGTTGCATTGCTGTAAATACGATAAAAGAAATAGGGAGGCCAGGCCTGATCTGCATAAATCCATCTTGACTTTCCAGGAGACTATCCAGGAGAGCTGCCCCAGAGACCGGAGACATTTCTTCATTCTCACTGGGCTGCATCCTGGTGATGCTACTGGCACCCGCGGTTTGGCTAGACTCCCAACATTCGTTGTCTTTCCTTGGTGTCTCCTTACTTCCTCCTCCCTTGTAAAACCACGACCGTGCGGCTTATGAGGAGTGTGCTGATCAAAAGCAGGACCTTGGAAAGCAGCAGATTAGGGACTGTCTTGTGACACTCAGCTAAAAACCCTCAGATGCACACGTCCACTTCTGATTCTTCAAATTCTGCAATGTCTGCAAATTCTGTATGTCTGTTGCATAAAAGAAAAAAATGCATGTCTGTTAAGAATATCCATGTTTAAAAAAAAATTAAACAATTTAAGCTCAGCATGGAGCATTGGTTTTCCAGAATAAAAAATAATTTGAATTGGAAAAATAAGTTGCATTTTACCTAATACAACTTCAGAAAATCATAAGAACAGATTTAAAAAATAAGCCATCAGGTAACCTGAGGAGCGAAGCAACCGATGCAAAGGCTTGCCTAAGATATTGTCGCAGCTAATGTTACATTCTGTAAATTAAAGCTTTCTTTCTATATTGAAAATAATAATTCTGCTTTGAAATGTTACTGGGTTTTGCTAATTTCCTACGGTAATAATATAATTAAATATTATTTAAAAAATACTTTCTTAAAATATATCAAATGTTTAGAAAGGCAATACCTCTATCTCTAATTTCAGAGCTCCACTAAAAACCTGCAGACAGACTGTATGGAACTGCTTTTATTTTAGCTTGCATCTTCTGGCAGTTGTGTCCTCTCTGGTCAGTTATGTGGATTTGCTCTTTCTGTGTCTAAATGCAAAGTCTTCTTTTCTGTCCTACTAAACTTTTCTCAGTCGTCTGAATTAGAGAGCAGAGAAGTCCTGATTCATCTCCATTTGTCCTGCTCTAGTAATGTGTATGAGAAAGTAGCTGAATTCATCATCAGAAGATGTACTCTAGGAGTGGCACCAAGCATCCATGCCAAGCTACAGCAATTGCTCCCCACGTCCCTTTATAGATCCTGTCCTGGAGACGTTTCAGCCAAGTATCTGTTATGTTGCATCCTTCATATGTATGCATATACTCAGTGCAGAGAGAAAGAGACCCTTTGTGGTTTTCAAGGTGTCTCCAAGCTGCACAGGAGCCTAAGGACCTCTCTGCTCTGACCCTGGCAGTCGTTGTAGGCTTGTCAAATGGACAGCAAGTTTCTAGCTTTCTCCTGTGGTTAGTGCGCTACTCTGAGCCTCCTCATTAGTGTGCCTCAGTTCCCACCGTGCCTTTTCTGCCGATGGCATGTGCCCTTCTGCGGTCTTCTGCAGGGATTCTTGGAAGACAATTTTGCCTCCTTTTTTTCCTATAGATACTAAGTTATTCTATTAGAGATGTAATGCCCAGCGACCTCACAGAGTAGCAGTAGTACTTTGGGGAGAAGGTGAGATGAGATGAGATGAGATGAGATGAGATGAGATGAGAAGAGAAGAGAAGAGAAGAGAAGAGAAGAGAAGAGAAGAGAAGAGAAGAGAAAAGAAGAGAAAAGAAGAGAAAAGAAGAGAAAAGAAGAGAAAAGAAGAGAAAAGAAGAGAAAAGAAGAGAAAAGAAGAGAAAAGAAGAGAAAAGAAGCCCTGACAGGATCAACTGCTGTGGCTATGCAACATCCAGACATGGCCTCTGTGCTTCTGGCTCTTGAAAAACGTAGACAGAACAGCTGGCAGGAGGCTTTCACCACCTGTACTGAGCCCTGCCTTTTTACAGAATGAAAAGGAAAATAGAGAACTGTAAACAGATAGGTGAACTGTGCTTAATTCTTTAACTTTATAGATGCCTCACATAAATGGCTTTGTACTTGTAGTATGAAGTACTAATATATCATACTGAAGATACTTGCTGTCCATACTGCTTCTACAATGTATAAATGGTCTTAAGAGGGATACTAATTACATTGGTCTGCCTTTTGGGAGGGTGTATCAGGTACTCAAGGTGACTGTTAATTTCTGCTTTTCAAGTGATTCATTTTCCCTCGAATAATTAATCTTTGTGTTTAAAGGTAGGTGTCATTCCTTTTGGTCTACTCTCTTCCTAGCCTTAACTGAGTTTAAATCATCAGTTGCTGCATTAAAGCAATGAACATGTTGCTTGCATTGTGTAATAAGATATTTTACAGTGTTTTCACAAATTCGGGTATTTTGAATGGCAGTTCTGCAGTTCCAAATACCTTCTAGTTAATAAACAAAATAAATAAATGTGCAATGCAGTAGTAAACAGACCATGAATCTGAATCACATCTTGTTTTTCAAGCTGAATTTTTCAAGGAAATTAGTTTATGAACTAGATTTTGAAGTCTGGACTCCATCAGTCTCAAGGAGAAAGAGCTGTAATTACATTCTCTCTCAATTTATGCCATGTATCTGCACTCATTTTTTAGAATTTTTCTTTTTAATTCTATTATATTGAACTTAATTTTACATGACAAGCAGCAGAATCATGCAGATAAGTAACAGAAGAAATATAATTGTTCTGTAAAGACCCCCAGAGTTTGCTCTAAGGATATGTGTTCATTGTAGTCACTCACTAAGACTACGGCTTTTGAAGATGAATCAAAGCTAGCTTTAGAATCTTGGCTAGGGTTCTGCAAACAGGAGTTTCTCAGTAACCCAAAGCTCAGGTGGACTAAATTCTTTTTTTATCCGTTTTCATGGATTTTATTTTGCAACTCACACTGAGCAGCAAACTACTGCAATGGATGCCCTGTTTCCAGTACAGTTTTGTTACTTTTGCTGTGAATGAGCTCAAGTCCTAGGACCAGGTTTAGTATGGACATACATCTTGGCTAGAAGAAATATTCTCCACAATTTTGTCAGCACCTCCTCACAGTTTTCTCTTTTGTGCTTTCTTGAACTTTGAAATATTGAATTTTCTTCTGTTACTGATGGAAAAAATGTATTATACGTGCATATTAATCTACAGTTAATTTTTCCCCTGGTTTAGAATCATGGCTATCCTAATTCCACTGATAAAATTGTTTTTTGTAATATAAAATATCTGAATAATCTCAAGAGTAAGATGTTTTCACAGTATACTTACAGTATCAGTGTTTTCTGTTTTACATTAACAACAGATAAAGAAAATGTTCATTGAACGCACTCCATCCTCAGTTACTATGAAACAATTTGCCAAGCTGTTTATCCCTGATGGAGATCAGTTAGTGGCAGCAGCAGACTCAGAATGTAGAGACTCCGGAATTTTTTATCCTAACAATGGCTTTTCTGCCATTGAATATACTGGGACTAGAATTAATTTTGCATGACATCTGTATTTTTTCTTTCAATCTTATTTCCTAATGAAAGCTGCAAGAGTTCTTCTGTTGAATTTTTTTCTTTTTTTAGGTGAAATGGTTCTTCTCTGAACGTGTTTCCATCCGTTCTGTGGTAGCACAGTTGCTGGTATTTATGTCATGAACTTTTCATCCTATCTTGCTAAATTTCCAGGAACTCTTAACTTTTGGAAATGAGAGATGCATTTTATATAATATAATTTTTAAAACCAGGTTGTCTTGTTAGGTCTTTATTTTGAACTTTCTTTAAAAATTAATTTTCTTACTGGGAAAAGAGAGGGTAATCTCAATAGTGGCATAGCTGGTTAACTAGGCAAGTTTTAATGTACAGTAGTCTCCCATTTAATGAATAGCATTTAGAGTTAAATGTTCTCTTAAAGTATGCTTCTCTGCTGTTCCTTATTAGTGCCCAAAGGACTTGTGATACTACGCCTATTCATAGCCACTATTTGTTAGCAATTCTTTTTTTCTTCCATTGGTACAGAGGGTAATAGTGAAACAATGGAGTTTTATCATATAAAGCCAGAAGGGTGTATATGGAAGTGTGGTTTATACATTTAAGTGGTCTAAAGCACAACTTTATGATGAGGTAGGATACAGAAAAAGAAAAAAATCTATGGGGAAGAGAACAGACCTTTCTCTCCATCACTTCAAGAATGCTCCATCTCTTTGTTGTGCAGTGAACTGGGTATGCACAATGGTGAGAACAGCTCTAAATGGGTGAACTGGTTGGTCACTATATAACTGGTCCCACCAAAACATGTGTGTGAAGGAAATAAATATGGTTATAATGTGACAGGGAGACTGACTGGAAATCATGAAATGATCTTGAGACTTTTGCAGGAACGTTCTCTGCAGTTCTGGCCACCCACATTCAAGAAGAATCAAGTCCATCTAATGTGTGCTCAGGGCATCTGGCAGAGTGATCCTGTACAAAACGACCGATATGTAAAATGAAGCAGACACTCAGCACTGCAATTTCAGGTTGCATTTACATTAGTAAACTCAAGAGCTGGGGCACCCATGTCAGCGCTTGAGCCCTTCCTTGGTCACTGAGCATGGGATTAACCGTGCTGTGAAGTCTTCAGTGGTGTCCCATGCCAACCAGTGCTGTCCCAACAGCACTGGTGTTAGCGGGGATCAGGGACACTCCAAAGGCAGTCCCCTCCTTCTCTGATGGTTGGCTCCACACCCGGAGAATAAGCCTAGGTCTCTTCTGTTTGCTAGCACAGACTGTATCCCACTGTGTGCTCTTCAGGCCGTATCCACCAGCTCTGGCACTGTAGACACAGCCTACAGGGTTAAAGCATTTTTAATTCCTGGTATCTCTTGCCCCTTCCTAAAAGACTACGCCCTTCACTTACCTAGGGTTTGGTGCTCCCAATGATGTTGGTAATGCATGTGAGCATTGGTTGTCACTAAGAAAGGATGAACCCACTGCACCTCTTTCCACTCACAAAAAAATTAAGGCATACAAGAAAAACTTGCATCTGATCTACCTGCAAGGAAGGAGGGCTTCATTGATATCAGCTCATGCTATTTCTGATGCTATCAAAGAAAATGAACAAAATATTACTTTAATTACGGTGAACCTGTCAGTACCGTAAGAGAAATGCTGTTCTTTGTGTAGAGGAGATGCAGTGATATCTCATAGTAAATAGTAAGTGCAGATAATATGCAACTTTTAGCAAGTGCAAATCACAGATATTACCATCTTTTTATTAGCAGCCCATAAGATATATAGCCAAAATGACAATATGTCTTTTATTGATTACTAAGGAAAAGATAATATCCATGATCTGCACTTCGTATTTAGCATGAGATAATTTGCAAATAAAAGATCTGGTATTCAGTAAAACTGAAAGGAGTATTACTCTTTCCCTGCAGAGTGGTTTTCTTAAAAACAAATTGCAAATCAAAGACTTTAAGTTGCTAATATGTCATCCAAGAAATATTAGACTTGAAGGAGGATGAATAGTTTTAATTATGTGTAAATAGATTCATTAAGAGGAATGCAAAGGTCCAGCAATTATTCATTCTCTGAGATCAGATTAAGAATATTGTGTTTAGAGTCTTGTTTCTTAATAGACCACTTTAATTTCTGTTTACACCTATTATTCTATTTCAAATGTACATTAATCTTCTTCTCAATGAAACGTATCCATTTATCTAACAAGAGGAAATGTTATATGTTCCTAACCATGCAATTATTTGAAAACAGTGGTGATTTTAATTTTAGGTTGGCAATAAATACATTTTACTTTGTACTTGGTATTGTTGCCTTGAGTATGTCTAGACATTGTTAAATGTGAGAAATTCTCTGCTATAGTGGAGAAAAATGGCTTTATAAACCAGGGGGTTATTAATGGCATTTATATACACCTTGTCAGTGTCATCTGTTCAAATATAATAACAACTCTATTTCTAATGTTTACTTTTCTGTATGAAGTTAGCTGAATTTTAGTTTAGCTTCTGATAGAGAGAGCATTTACACATATTTACAAGATGCCTCTTGTATGTGATACAAATACCCATTTTCATACACAGGATCATTTACATATACATACAAGTAATACCTATAGGTGAGAGTTCAGAAACAAGCTAGAAAGCTTTTGAGTGTTTTAATTATATATATTATATATTGACAAGTAGTAATAATAGTGCAAAGGCTTTCTTTTAAGTGCTGTCACTTTTAATTATACAAGTGTAAATATGATCAGAACCAAGTCTATTGCATCCAGGCTTGTTAATCTAGGAAAACATTGCAGTCTCACTAGCAAGTTAGTTTCAATTATAGTTCTTAACATATTCCCACACAGTTGCCTTCTATGTTTTTGTGTTTCTCAGGGGGCTTGAATATCATGGTTACCAAAAGACAGAAAACACAACACAGTAACAGAGAAATGAAAAGTATTTGGTGCCCCCAACCGGCCTCAGTTGAAGGGAAACCATTCACTTTATTTTCTTGTATTAGTCAACATTTTGTGTCTGAATTTCTTCAAAGATCTGATTACACTGTCAGGTATCAAAAGAAAAAAGACAAATACACCCTTCTAGCCTGTATCGCTGGTTTTGTTGCATCTCTCTTTTACACCATGCCAACTTGAAGTCCAAGTCCAGGATCCTGATGCAGCTTCTGTGTATAAGTGCCAAGTTCCACCTCTGGATACCCATAATTTAAATGTGTGTGCGAGGGCAGTCAGAAAGCTTCCAGAAACAAGCAATGGGATGGAAGGAGGCACCCAGAAAAAACAAATAGTTTTTCTTGGGTTCTAATTCTTAGAATCATAATTCTAGAATTCTGATTTATTAATCTTTTTTAGTCAAATCTGACCACCAGCTTTCTACTTTTCCTGTTGACCTTTCCAGGAGACTTGAGACAATACAAGTATCCTTGTAATTGTTACCTCCTTTGGATTAACTGGCTCCAAAGTCATCTGTTTTTCTGATGATTTCTATCTCTTCCTCCCTAGTTCGGTTTTGTGTGAAGGTGCCCAAAGTGTCTAGTTTCCAAGGTTTTTTCTGCTGCTGGACACATCAATGGATGATCTTCTTGAACACAGACTCAGTCATCACCTCTGTGCTGATAACTCACAGGTCTGTTCCAGACCTACTTTGTCCTATCTAGGACCTATTTGCTGTCATCTCTTCTTGCCCAGTTGGCTCTAGCTGAAATTTGAGTTGAATTCATGTTTTTCCATTCAAATGCTGTAAGATACCTCCTTTTGTGATGTATATGGAAATCTTTATCTCTATGAATTAGCACATTGGCTAATGGCCTGAGTGGCGTCTTTGACTCAGTCTTCTCCATAGAAACTCATTGCCAGACCATGACAAGTCTTGCAGGTCACCTCACTATGTGATCTCCAAGAGACCTCCCTCTCCCTTTCATCCACAGATGTAAAACCTTTAATTGCATCCTCACTATCTTGCATTGTGATTACTTCAAAATCACTTTCTCTTGCCTTGATGGATGCAGTTACGCCCTTACGATATCCATGTAAAATAAGGATGTTACAATGATCTGACCAGCCAGTCTGTTTGGCAGTCTCGCTCTGTGTCCATGAATCACTCTGCTGGCTCCTGTGTCTCTGTCGCATTAAGCTTAAATGCTTGTCTTCACTTTTAAAGCTGTTTCTTAAACAATCTGAACATAGTTCATCAAACTTTTTCTAATGTGCAGTATTTGAGTTCCTTGATTAATATATACTAAGACAAATTATATGAAAAATGTATAGTTTTCTCATGAAAGTTTTCACTTATGAGTCATAAGTTACCTCTTTGCATTAAAGCCTTTCTGATAACAAAATAGATGTAAAACACTGAAGGAAACAACCTTTAATTTCAAGGACAAAAAACCCCAAAACAAAACAGAAAAAAAAAGTGATTTAGTAAATTGGTACTGAAATTGCAGAATCACAGAAATGTTAGCTGGAAGAAACTAAGAAACTTCTGGAGGTCATCCAGCCCAAGATCCCACTCAAAGCACAGGTATCCCCAACACTACAGCATGTCAGCCATGAATTTGTCTAGGCAGCTCTTGGAAAATATCCGGGGGTGAGGTTCCCCCACCTTTCTGGGCAGCCTTGGCCAGGCTGCATTATGCTCCTGGGAGGGTGTCCAGCCTGAAACTTCCAAGCCACAATTTGAGGTCATTGCCCCTTATTATGCCATCTGACACTGCCAAGAAGAGTTTGGCTTCATCATCTTTGCAACTTCCCTTCAAGTAGCTGCAAGCTGCTATTAGATCACCCGTTAGCCTCCTTTTCACAGGACCAAGCAAGCCCAACACCCTCAAAGTTTTTCCACAGGTCACTTGCTGTAGGCCCTGACCATCCTGGGTGCTCTCTGCTGGGTCTTCCTGAGTTCCTCCACATGTCTTGAACTGGGGTCCCAAAACTGGATACCATGTTCCAGATGCAGCCTCAGCAGTACCAACTAAAGGGGCGTAATAAGTTCCCCCTGTGATGTCTGCACTCCTTATAATGTATCCCAGGGTGCACCCCTCGGCAATGGCAGCACTCTCTTGGCTCATATTCACCCTGGCATTCACTGTAACCTCCAGGTCCTTTTTAGCAGACCTTAAGCATGAGTACATTATGCCATTGCTTTATGTCAGCAATTTACCATCTGTGGCAACTGCATGATCAGTGTCATCTTGTCTCTTCATTTATTATGGCATATTGGGGTTTTTGTCTTGGTTCAATTTTTTTTTTTAGTTTCTTTGTAATGTGAAGCAATGAAAAATGTTAAAATATCATTCCCCAGTATGTTGATCNTGTGGTGGGGGGGGTGGTAATTACTCTGATTTTTTTTTCCTCTTTTCAAGAAAAATATTTTCATTATAAAAGAAATGAAAAAAAATGGCCCTTCAAATGTCGTCTCCTTTTCTAAACCTATAAAACCAGCTCTTATTTAGTAATTCAGTTCTGTTCCAGAATTTTTAAATTAAATTGATTTAATTTAAAAAAGAATAGAAAAAGATTGTTAGATTTTCTTAGAGTTTAGTTGTAGCATTGAGGTCTGTTTTACTGATTTAATATTTATTAAATATATGCTGTTGATGTTGGAATAGCAAAGCACATGTGTCACTAGTCAATGCCCAGCAGTAATTTCTTTTAGTCACTTGACCAACTGTGTGGGAATGGTTTTGGCCCTACTGGGATGAAAGGAATTTCATGCCCTTTCAATGTTTTAAGTCTTGGTAGGTATGTTAAGGATGTCAGACTATTCCTGTCACCTTCTTCGCCTTGCACGTTCAGCAGTTTGAAGCTCATACCTGTAAGGGATTAGCACAATAGCGATACTGCTGAGCTGTGGTAATATAAATGCAAGTAGACATTGGTATTAATGTAGTGGCACCACAGTGCCGTTGTACAAATTCTTTCCATTTATTTGCTTACCCTCAGAATCTATGCATAGCTAAAACATAATTTTCTGTGCTTCTGTAGCAGAGGATGTGTCAAAACCCCACTGTTTGGCAGAGTGAACTCAAGGAAGCGCAGGAAGAGCGGATCCCCAGGCATCCCTGTCTCTCCTGCAGGTGGATCTGCAAGAATATTTTTAAAAATACATAATTAGTCTAATGTGTAAGAGGATTAAAAATAAAGTAAAACAAGAACTTGAATTTTACACCCCACATATTTTATTACATCAGCTTTTTTCATGTCTGTGGACTTACTAAGGATGTTATTTTCTCACACTTGCTTATTTATTCAAATTAGTTTGTATTTTTTTGCAACTGATTTTTAACTCTTTGAATCTATTCAAAACATTATGGGGAAGCATTCATACCGATCAGTGCTGAATCACTGCGGCTGAGCAGATGGCAACGGCGTGATGTTACTCATCCAATTTAACAGTGGCAACAAGCAACCTTTTCTGCCACTCATATTTCACTCACATACATAAAATCTACTCTAGGTGCTGCTCAGTCAGTCACTGTCACACAGTATTTAAATGTTTGTAGTGAACATCAGAGGAAACAAACTTGACTGAAGTTAATACTCCTAAAAATCTTATAGCTTCTTTGTAGTATGTGCCATTTGCTTTTTGTTCTTTGAATATAAGCCACCTCTAGGGATCAGAGCTAGTGCCAAATTACTATTTTGGCTTTAAAATGACTTCCAATTATGTGGGCTGGAATACCTCCCTAAAAGTCTCCAAACAGCATATGTAATCACTACTTTATATTTCAATGTAATTTGAAATAGCTTGGATATTAAAATGGAGTTCATAAGGGGAATTGCAATCACCCTCAGTCACAACACCAAAGATTGTTTCTGTGGATCTGAAAAGTTCTGCTTGTTGTAGGTATTCTTCTGCTATCATTTCCACATATTCTTTGTCAGATGAAGCGCTAAAAATATCTGATACTGCACATTAATTTTCTGGGTTTGCTTTGAATGTCCCATATTCTGACAGTAATTTGTCATGTCATATGTTCATTTTTTTTCCAAAAAAGAAAAAAATTGCTAATTTTCCTGGTTTATGAGAGTCTTGAATTTTTAATAATATTTCCTCCTATTTTTGAGGCAATGTGCCTTCTTTTTTCTTGTAGACCCATGTTTTTAAATTCTATTCTAGAGTGTCTCAAACTTACTGAAGTTCTTTCTCCAAATTGTTGGCTAGTGTTAGGCGTAAACAGACATTTCCTCTGTTTTGATTTGTGCTTTATAAAGCAAACTAATGAAATTAATGATGTGGCAGGATAGTTCAAAAATGCATATTCATTTAAAACCTTGCATGAAATTCGACATTTTTAATAAACCTATTCAATGTAGATGCTGCAAAGGATAAAAAAAAAATCTGATATTATTTATAATAACTTTTAATTTTTTGGTTGATTGTTAATTCTTATTTTCAATTATATCTAATTCTTGTTCACCCATACAATTTCAATAACAAAACCCACTGAATAGTAGCCATCCTAAATCTAAACCATTACATTCTGAACAGTGAAAAAAATCTTCACTGTGTTGTTTGGAGATTAGCCTATTTGGTGGATGTTATTTTTTCAGGGTAGGAATGCTAATGAAGAAACATGGAGAGTAATTTGGGCTCGCTCGTGGAGGAGCGCTCATGTTACTTCTTGAATAGCTGTTGCCAATGGCTCAGCAAAGGTCAGGAGAGAATAATATGCCTTCAGCTGAAGGCTGAACCAACGCTGCTTGGGGTTCCTAGGAAGCAGAGAGGGACAGAGAAAAAAACAAGACTTGTCCTCACATCTTCCCAAGGTGGCAGTTGACCATTTTCCTGCCAATCCTTGGGTTATATGTTCTCGTGAATAGCAGGGGAGACCATAGGCGGGATGTCTGTAGATGCTTCTGGGCTCAGGTCACCTCTCTGCCATGGCTGAGGGGTGGCTCTGCTCTTCATCTGTTGGTGATGGATATGCAATTAGTGGAACCAGCCTAGGGCGGAATTTTAAAAAAAATTGAGAAGAGGAATCCTGCAGAGATTTGTATCTTTAAACATGTCCAGGGAAGGACGTGGGCAAGGGCGCATAATTGAATAGGGTCTGAAGAATGTTTGTGGTGAAATCTCTGTTCAGCGCTTTACTTAATTTGTACATTTGCAAAGGAGAGCTTGCATTGGGCATGTTTCTGCATCCAGGCATGGTATTGATTTTTGGCATGCTTCCTAATTTATTCTCAGTCTGTAAGGTCCCAATAAGGTATCCTACATGTTATTTAATTGACTTACCTACATAAGTTTGTCTTGAGTTGCATAAGATGGTGATTTGTCTTGTGACTTTTACCAGCAGGTAAAAAATAACCGTTACTCCTGAGTCAGTAAAAGCTGAATTTGGATGTTGCTTCCTTGCTGAACATCTTCCAGAAAATGTGGTGTTTGTACAGCTTTTTGGTAAAAAAAAAAA
>VXBL01000370.1:1270634-1309646 GCA_013400195.1 Aramus guarauna | reverse complement strand
AAAAAAAAAAAAAAAAAAATCTGGTTTCTTTTTTGTTCTGAGGAGTCCGTTGGTTGTTTCCTGTTTGTGGCTTTTGAGGCCTAACTAGACCAGTTACAGTTGGTGAGAGGATGTAAATACACTTAATCATACAGAGCCCATATATTTCTGCAGCACTGCAGCAGAAGCTAACGAGTGGAAAATGGAAAATACAAGAAAATAAGGCTCCAGTGTGGCCTGTCTCTTTGGGTAATGAAAGTATTCATTCATACATCTTCTCCTTTGCTGTGACTTCATCTTTCTCTGACACAGAAGTTATTAAGTATTTAAAACAGATGTTGCCTCCCAGTCTGATGAAGACATAGTAGATCAATTCAGTTGTTCATCTTGTGATATGTCAAAAAGAGTATTTGACCTTCTCCAGATGTATGTTGACTGACAGGCTGTTGGTTTGCATCTGGCCAGGGGGCATATTCCCTCCAAACATACTTTTGTCTGGTTGTATGTTACACCCTGCAGGAAATGAATTGTCCCTTTCCATTTCAACCTCAGCAGGCAGGTGCCTCTTCTGAAAATGCCACTTACTGCAGCTAGAAAGGAAAGTCAAAACCAGATCTTAAATTCTTGTAAGTACAGTATCATTCCAGGTCAGGCTGGTTTCAGACACAGCCTAATGGTGCCTGTGCTGTACGTGTGCAATGTGTAACTAGGGGACTTAATTTTTCAGACCTGATAATGGCCACTCAGTTCATATTATCTTGATTTTGTGAAGTGGAGGTTTGTTCCAAAGTTTTGGGGTTGTTTTGGTTGGTTTTTTCCTAAAAAAAAAAAAAAAAAGAAAAGAAAAATTTGTCAGTGGTAAACAAGCACAATCTTTAAGATCTTACAGTATTTGTTTTTATTTTGAAATCAGTATAAAATATAAATTTATACTATTCTCATGCTCTTCCCTACTTTTTATTTCCTCTCCATTTTCTTTTGTTCTGTCCCACTCTCATAACCTTTTGCAAAGTGGGAAGATACCTGAGGTAGGCAGGTATGGAAGAAAAACCCTTCTATTTTCTCTTGCAGGTTTTAATTTAGAATGAATTCAGCACATTATAGATGCTAGTGTTTTAGTTGCCAATGAGAAATTAGCAAGTAATTATTGGGCAAACACTTTGCCTTGCTTCAGAGACTGATAGTGATAGCTCTCAGAGAAGATGAAGATAGTGCTGCAATAATAAATAGTTGCCTTTCAGAGTTTGCCAAATTTAAAAATAATGCTTTTGCCATTGGACTAAAAAGGTGAAGCAAAAGGTACCTGCAAAGGAAGTGAGATGTGGAAGTGACTACATCATTGTAGTAAATTCATATCATCCTTATTTCTTTAGAAGCTCTAGACTTGGGTCTATGTGAATGAAAACCACCTTTCACATACAAAGAAACAGCAGAACGACTTAGATGTCAGACAAAACAGAATAGCATTGTGTTATTTTTGAATGCTTCATTTCTTGTGATCCAGGCCCTCAGGAAACTCTGCCCCTAAAGAGAAAATCAAATGAACCATCAGGATTATTTCTGTGTGCCATGTATGTTTACTTGTAGGTGGGTATTTAAAAACTCCTTCTGTCCTTCTGTGACTTATGGCCATTTTGGGAGAGGAGAATGTAAGGTCCCTAGTAAAAAACTTCTGTGTTTTACAATCTCCAAAGGAAACATATTTAATGTAGCTATCAAGGTCATCCGCGGGGAAATGTTTTATATTATGGAAACTGGCATATAGCATACAATAACATTTTAACATCAGCATAGTCATTCTTTTTTGCTTTCCAAATTTGTTATCTCCGTGTACCAGCATGAAAGACAGAGATCAGGAAGAGACCAGCTCTGACAAATTTGAGGCCAGTTCTATTTCACATCTGCAATCACTTATTTTCCTAGCTGGACATACAATTACCCAGTGTAATCCGTGGCATCTCACTCCTCAATAAAAATCAGCTTTGCCACTAGCAAACTATAAAAAAGTTCATAGAAATAGAAATTATCAGTCTAAACCCTAGATTTAGACCCTAGCCATCACTGCTAGAATGATTATATCTGCAAGTAACATGAGGATTTTAACTGTAAAATGGCATGTTTTAAAACTCAAGTGGTTTTGCCCATTTAGATGCTGATCTAAAAGAACAATGAGTCCTGCTAGCTTAAATAATTTATATCTTCAAGAAATTTATGTACTTTCCTACAGAAAAGTAAAATACAGTTGTTATTCTCATTTTTTCAAGATACACTAGCATTAAGTTTTTCAGTTTGCTTCTGATTGCCAAATTTTACTTTTATTCATGCCACTTACCTCTGCTGCATATTTTCACTGTCTTCTGACCTCCTATTTCTCCAAAATAGACAATATTGTAACTGAAAGGTCATTAGTGTTTAAATTTGCTCCAGTGTTGAAGTGGATTAAGCAAAAAGCATTCTGGCAAGCTTGAACTTTATTATTTGAACTGCTCCATCTATACATTTTAGGTAGTTTATTAGTTCTATTTGTCATCTTTCATGTTTGCTATATTCTGTACATTTTTTGTTATGATTTCTTTTTCTTAAACTTTTTAACTAGCTCCTGCCTATAGTGTGATTAAAAATTATTACCTAGATGTAAACTTATTTTTCTGAAGTTATGTATATGTTAGATGTATTAATCTTTAGATGAAGTTGTAAAATAGCAGGGGCAGACCTTCCATGTTCTCATACATCTTGTATCCAGACTTCCCCCACAGCCCAGCATAATCCTTACAGAAAACCTACATTCCTCAAATGGAAAGAGACAGAATGTCCGAGGTCACTTCAACCTGTTAAATTGCTTCCAGTAACCTGCTTTCTAGTGTGCAGAGAAGCACTTGAAGATAAGAGATGAAAAGCAGTAACAGAAGTTACCAAAGACCCAGACAATAATGGCACCTATAAACTTGTCAGCTTGATGTCTAATCACTGAGGAGATAAAGGGTAACATTAATATCCAATTATAAAGACTCCAAAACAGAAGTAGTAGAAATGTAGTCAACTACAAAGGGCGTCCAAATCTGGAAAGATAAATCTCCTTGGATACAGAAACAAAATGAAGCTCAAGCTCATGGGGTCAAACAGAATCATTAATTTTCTAATTACACTATAAAATGTCATAGCCCTTTCAATTCTCTCTTTTCAATTCACATCCTACTCAGTTCACAATATACCACATGACTTTGCCATAGTTACTAATGTACTTTTAGCATTATTTATAAATAATCGCTGCTACCTCTTCATGTTTTGGTTTCACACTTTGGTCTCATGAAACCTTAGCATGTTTTATTAGAACAAATAATATTTAGTGATTGACAAATTTTGTCTTTGAAGTTACCAGAAAAATACATGTTCTACTAAAAAAATTTTACAAATTCAAAGTTTTTGGAGGCACTTAGTCTTTATTCTATTCACGTAGCCCTTTTTTTTTTCACTTTCAGATAATAGAAGATTTCTATGAACTGTTAATTTACAAACATTCAGAAGTTTTATAATGTCTAGGTATGAGAATGTTCTTTATCTGACAATTAGTTCTTCTGTTATGTATTAAAATATTCCTTCAATACTGAAGTAAACCAAATGAATATTTGTGTTTATTACTTACAGCATGTGCTGCTGGATTTAAGAGAGGGAAAGTTAGTGAACTACGTTAAGAATGAGTGAGTATACAGTGAAATAGAATAGCAGGTTCATAAAAGAAATGAGGAAAACCTATAGGTGAGATTTGTCAAGTAATCTCTATTTCTTTATGAAGGAATAAGTTGATAAACTTTCCATGTAAAAGCCTTCATTTGCATTATAAAGAAACCAAACAATTTAAAAAAATTACATCAGGGTTTTACACATTTGTATGCATCTTGAACAACGTCTGCAAGGATTGCCTGTAGCCCTTCAATGATTTTTAGGTGTCGCTGGAGGAGAGGAAAAGAAGACTTGTGGTTTTATTTTCTATTCTTATTTTCTAATATATTACCATATAAGATAGTGAAGTCCACTCCAGTAGCATTCGTTATGCTATAATGTTTCCTTCTACTTCTCTGTCTTTTTTACACATAGAGTCTCGGAGCTGACATATCCATTCTAGCAGATTATATTTTGTCTTGTGTTAGGAAATATCGAATATGAACTGATGTTTAGGTACCATACTGCTCAGCAGAAATGTCTGAGAAATACTCCAAAATTCGTATTTTAAAATGTCTCTGTTCTTTGCATAATTAAATCTCACAGTCGTATGCCCAGGAAATGTTCTTTCAAATGAATGAAAAGACAAGATGTGTGAATGAAATGTTTGCCTGTTCTGGCTAAATTCATTTTAAGGCAACATTTTTTGCTAGATAGGGACATGTGAAAGAAGGCCTTATACTAATTTATGGATCCTGAGGAAAAATTAGCTCTCTGTTAGTAACTGCCTTTTTGAATGATAATTTAGCAAGCACTTAATAGTTTAACAAGAACGTAGTTGTCGCTATTATTTGATGGCTCACATAGAAGTGTTATTGGTGCCAAATTTGTTGTACTTTGCTTCCTATATTCTGATTTTCTCAGACTAAATAAGAGGTGAATTAAAGTTTTGTCTCTTGCCTAGCACTGCCAGCTTTTTTCTTTTTTTTTTTTTTTTCCTTCACATCCATTGATGGGTACGTTCTAATTCATCTTTTACTGCTGAGATAGGTCACCATATTAGCTTTGAACATTTGAGCTTCCTGAAGGATTTTATTTTTTATATAGAGAAAGGAAAACTAGCACACCAGTTAAAATCTCAGAGGAATACTCACGGTTTGTCAAGCAAAGACTGAAGAGAGAATATTTGGAATATTATTTTCAAGTTGATACATATTCTGTCAGCAGTGAATGTGAAAAGGATTACTGCACTCTTGTTTGAGGTTAGAATGAATAATGCCATTTTAGATCCAAAGAATGTGTGAGGAAGAAAATCTTGAAAGGGAGAACGATTTCTTTTCATCTTGCTGCAATTTGTTCCATTAGGATTATAAAACAGTAAGTAAAATGTTCAAGTTCTATTGTATTGCAGGTTTTTGTACATATTCATTATTCTTTATATAAGCATGGGCAAAGAGGTGGAACTAAAACAGGCTGTCTTGTATTCTAGCTGCTGTGTTTCACCAGCTGCACGCTCATTTAGGTAGTATTTACCCTGGTAATGATTATTTTAATGAAATCACAGTCTAAATTGGTGGTATCAGGGAGCAATCAAGGAACAGTCAAATGATTTAGTACCAAAGTAGCAGATGGAGAGGGAAGCACTGAGAAGTTTGCTCACATGGTTCTTCAGATTTGTATGTTCTGCACAAATAATCAGACTGAAGTGGAAACAGTACATAACCTTCCTCTGTCTTCTCCAGTAGTCTGTTCAGCAGAAGAATACTGAGCCCTACAATATCTGAAATGAGAAGGGAAAATGCAACTTGAGGCTGCCAGCATCAAACTGGCTTGAAAATTAGCTAGAGTCAGGCAGCATTTTCAAACTGTTGCAAATGAGCAAAGGTAGAATATATGTCCTTCAGATGAAATGTTTTCACTAGTGCAGTTGCTTTAGAATGTCTCTTCTAAAAATAATTATGCTGAGACTTTTACTGAGTTCAGTCAACATTCACATTTCCTGTCAGAAAATTTGCTTTGGGAGTTTTCTACATAAAGTAAGAAAAAAAGAATAAAAATTGTCCACATACATAGATATAATAGTAAATAATCAGCCAGACTGTTCTGGGGTATGTTACATGGCAATGATACTCAGCCAGATCCCACCTAATTTTAGGTACATAACTAAGAAGGCTAATTTAGGAGCACTGACCATCTGCCAAGACTCTGTCCATAACTTATTAAGACAAATAGGCGACTCCAGCAAACAATTCAGATCTTATCATGACTGAATTTTTTTGGGAGGTTTCTCTTTGTCTCTACCAACTGTACCGGCGACTGCAGGACAGCAATGGCCTCCTTGCCCAGGCACCGTGGTAACCGGAATTAGTTTTAGATGAATCTGGACTGGATTATGTTCTCATATGGACAAAGTCAAATGAGGTTTATTTAATGTACCACTGTACACTTGCCACAGCATTCATCGTTTGTGATAACACTTTTATCTTGGTATATCTTTATCTGAGGGAGTTGTTAAATCTTTGTTGCAAAAAATACTCCAAAGAAGATGCACTAAAGTAGAGATTAACACTACTTCTGATCAAGTTTGAATCTTGGTTTTCTGGTGTTGTGTGTATTGGACAACAGGCTTAGATGACTGCTTTCTGTTGAACTTAGAAGAAAAAGTGATAGAAGAAGTGATAGAAGACTATTTACCTATAAGAGTGTTTAGTCATGTTTCTATTTTTTGTTCAACAGCAGATAGCCTTGAGTAAGAGTATACTGCAACATTTACTCTAAACTACATTTATATTAATCTAAAACCACATACTGCCCCACTTTAATTTCTTAATGGGGCAGAAAACTTCCTTGTTGCGTTATGGCATAAATAGGCCAATTGGCTATGCCAAACCAGTACTTGAGAGCTAACAAAAATTACCTCTGTGTTAAATATGCATTGATTTTTTTGCCCTGTATTTCCTGCCACATGAGTCCACTTAGTTATGCTTCTCTTGTGTATTTAAGAAAAGTAAGAAGACATTTTAGTAACACAAGTTCAATCACTGTATTGATCTGGTAGTTGATCAAAGATAACAGAAAGCAGATTCTTCACTTCTTTCACCATCTGAGGTTAATAATGCTTTCTGCAGGATGGGTACACTGCTTTGTTGATTGTGAGTAGTTTGCTGCCTATTTGGCGTGAGCATTTAGCTATAAGCAGTGTAGTGGAGTTGGCATTTATACCTGAAGAATAGACAGTAGAATAGGTGTTAATTTTTGCTGCCTATACAAATGGTGGAAGAATTCTGATTAGCATTTGCATCCATTTTGTCTGTCTGCTTACATTGCTTTAGGTGCCTTTTGTATTTATTTCCTCAAGGGTTTATCTGTATAGAGTAAAGGAACTGGTCTGATATTCTCATGTGACTTCTCTGACCTCTAGAGTTCCATATGTCTTCTATATTTAGGATTGTGCAGTGCTCAGTGGCCAAAGCATGAATATGTGACTGCTAGGATGCTTGAGTAAAACAAAAAACAAAAAAAAAAAGGAAACTTGGTATTAGGGTTAGATATCATAAGGATAATCTTAAACAAGTTACAGATGTTACCTTGAAGCTTGGATAGTGAGCCAACTAGGAAAGATGCCCTCCTAGACTTGCTATTTGTGAATAGAGAAGGACTTGTGGGAGATGTGATGGTAGGTGTCTGTCTTGGCCACAGTGATCATGAAACGGTTAAGTTTAAAATTTTCAGTATAATAAGAAAAAAAGACAGCAGAGTTGCTACCCTGGACTTCAGGAGAGCAAACTTTAAACTATTTAGGGAGCTATTTAGCAGAGTACCCTGGGAATCTGCTTTTGAGGGCTCAGGAGTCCACAAGTGCTGGTCAGTTTTTGAGAACAGCCTTTTAGAAGCACAGGAGAAGGCAACTCCTCTGTGTCATTGTCCTGGTTTCATATGAGATAGAATTAATTCTGAAACTAGGACAGTCATAAGTCAAGCAAGTAGGGCAGAAGACCAGCTTGGCTGAACAGGGAAATCCTCGTGGAGTTCAAGAGGAAAAAGAAATTATAGGATCTCTGGAAGCGAGGTCAGGCTTCACAGGAAGATTAGAGAGCTGTGGTTTGTACATGCAGGGAGAATATGTGAAAGGCCAAACTCAATTAGAGTTGAAACTGGCCAGTGTGGTTTCAGATAATAAGAAGGGCTTTTTTAAATATGCTAATAGCAAGAGGAGGTCTAAAGAAAATGTTGGACAAATACTTGTTGAAGACGGTCATCTGACTAATAGGGATGAAGAAAAAGCAGGGACATTCAATGCGGTTTTTGCCTCAGTCTTTAATAATACTGATAGACCTTTGGCTGCTCAATCCCCTGAATGGGAGGACAACGAGTGTGGGAACAATGACTTTCCATTTGTGAACACTGAAATTGTAAGGGACCAGCTCTATCAGCTGAATGTTCACAAATACATGGGGGCTGATGGGATTCATCCCAGAGTTCTGAAGGAGCTAGTGGATGTTAGCAGGACCCCTCTTGACCAGCTACCATTGGAAGTTAGCCAATGTTATTCCAATCTACAAAAAGGACATGAGGGAAGACCCGGGGAAGTACGGACCTGTTAGTCTAACCTCGTTCCTGGAAAAACTATGGAGAAGATTATACTAGGTACTATTGAAAGGAATTTAAGGAATAATGCAATCATCAGGCACAGTCAACATGGGTTCACAAAAGGAAAGTCCTGTTTAATTAATTTCATATCCTTCTATGATAAGGTCACCCACCCAGTGGATGAAGGGAAGGAGGTGGATGTAGTTTTTCTGGATTTTAATAAGGCTTTTGATACTGTCCCTCACAGCATCCTTCTGGACAAGTTGTCCAACTATGGGATGAATGGGTTCACAGTGTGCTGGGTGACGAACTGGCTGAACAGCAGGGTTCAAAGCATTGTAGTGAATGGGACTACATCTGGCTGGTGACTGAACCTCAAGGTTCAATTCTAGGGCCAGTTCTGTTCAATACATTTATCAACAATCTGGATGCAGGAGTTGAAGGCACCATTAGCAAGTTTGCTGATGATACCAAACTGGGAGGTGCTGTTGACTTTCTTGAGGGACAATGTGCCTTGCAGAGGGATCTAGATAGACTGTACTTTTGGGCTGTGATTAATGGGATGAAATTTAAGAAGTTGAAATGCCGGATCTTGCACCTAGGACAGAATACTTCCAGGTACAATTATAAATTGAGAGAGGAGTAGTTGGAGAGCAGCCCCACAGAAAGGGATCTGAGGGTGCTGTTCGATGCAGCCAAGAGGGCAAACCACATCCTGGGGTACATCAAACACAGCATAACCAGCTGGTCAAAAGAGGTGATTATCCTGCTGTATTCAGTACTGGTGTGGGTTCACCTTGAGAACTGTGTGGAGTTCTGGGCCCCACAAGTTAAGAAGGATGTGAAGGTACTCAAATGTGTCCAGAGGAAAGCAACAAAGCTGGTGAAAGGGTTGGAAGGAATGTCCTGTGAGGAATGGCTAAGGACTTTGGGCTTGTCTAGTTTGTAGAGAAGGAGGCTGGGGGGCAACCTCATTGCTCTCTACAGGGGAAGTGGAGAGGGAGGTGCTGAGCTCTTCTCCCTGGTATCCAGTGATAGGATGCCTGGGAATGATTCAAAGCTGCACCAGAGGAGGTTTAGACAGCATATTAGGAAGCATTTCTTTACCAAGAAGGTGGTCAAACACAAGACCAGGTTTCCTGGAACTGGCTGAACAGCAGGGTTCAAAGCATTGTAGTGAAGACATTTGGGCAATGCCCTTAATAACATGCTTTAACTTGGGGTCGCCACACGCCTCCCGCAGGCGACAAGTGGCGACCCTTGGTCAGCCCTGAATTGGTCAGGCAGCCGGACTAGATGATTGTAGGTCCCTTCCAAATGAAATAGCCTGTTCTACTCTACAAACTTAGGGTGAATTTTCTTTCTGGGTTTGTGATCAGGATATTGTGATAACTGTCAACTGAGGTCAGGGACGGGGCAAAACACCTCTTTTCTGGTGCTTCTTTACTTACGCTTCTTTTATAATTTTTCTTTTAAAAGTTTTGTGATGGGCAATTGGAAACCTGGGCTGGAGTTCATCTGTGTGGAGTCTTTAAAAATAAAGCTAAAGGCTTAGCACTCAAGAGCTATAAGCAGTTATTATTCTACAGCACTTTTTGCAAATGCAGTTTCTGCCACTTGCCCAGTATATTATAGAGTTGTTTGAATTTTATCAGTGTAATAGAAACACTGCAATGTGCCAAATGTTTTCATTTCATTTGAGTGCTTGGCTGTTTGTAGGAAACAACAAGTTCCTCTAACCATAAATTCTTGTGATTGTGAATGATGCCTTTCTTATATTTGCTGATTGACGAGGATGTTTATAGGAGAAGGACTAGAAGGTGTTGGTTGATGAGAAGCTCAACAGGACCCAGCAACGTGTGCTTGCTGCCCAGAAACCCAACCGTATCCTGGGCTGCATTAAAAGAAGCGTGACCAGCAGGTTGAGGGAGGTGATTCTCCCCCTCTACTCTGCTCTCGTGAGACCCCACCTGGAGTACTGTGTCCAGCTCTGGGGCTCCCAGCATAAGAAGGACATGGAGCTATTGGAGCAAGTCCAGAGAGGGGCCATGAAGATGATCCGAGGGCTGGAGCACATCTCCTATGAGGACAGGCTGAGAGACTTGGGGTAGTTCAGCCTGCAGAAGAGAAGGCTCTGAGGACACCTTGTAGCAGCCTTCCAGTACCTAAAGGAGGCCTACAGGAAAGCTGGAGAGGGATTGTTTACAAGGGCAAGTAGTCACAGGACAAGGGGTAATGGCTTGAAACTGAAAAAGGCTAGATTTAGATTAGAAAGAAGGAAGACATTCTTTACTGTGAGGGTGGAGAGACACTGGAACAGGTTGCCCAGAGAGGCTGTGGATGCCTCATCATTGGAAGTGTTCAAGGCTGGGTTAGATGGGGCTTTGGGCAACCTGGTCTAGTGGAGGGTGTCCCTGCCCGTAGCAGGGGGGTTGGAACTAGATGATCTTTGAGGTCCCTTCTAACCCAAACCATTCTATGATTCTCTGATAGTTTGAAATAATGGGCTTCAAAATATTGAGTACTGATCTTCTGATAAGGAGCAGAAACAGTTTGGGGTTGGGTAAAAGCCTTGCTTTAAAAAAGAAACCACCACCCTCTCCCTTACTATAAAGAGCTCTAAATGTGATATCCAAATTGTTACATTAATTTTATCTACAAATCAGTGCTGACTTTTTTAGAGTGGTACCTTCCCTCTACAATAGAATTGAGAGGTGATGTGATAATCTGAAGTTGTTGTAAATGGTGTGTTTGTGTAAGATGCCAATTCAGATGATAAAGGTAACACCACAGTTGAAATAGCTGTTACTTTCAGATTCTGACATTGCCACGTCTTATAAGGAGAGTCTAAGCAAGGTTCTGCAACTCTCATAAGATTTGAGTCATTAAAAAAAATCACATGTTGTAGTTTTGTTGCCCAGAGCTGGAAGTGAGTTTGCATTCTTTTCATGGTTTCAAAGATAGAAAGGCTGGACAGTGAGTCATGAACATCTTTCATAATTCAGGCTATAGACATGTGGCCTCATACCATTACTAAGCCCCATAAGTCATGACAGAAGTAGAATCTTCCTTTGTCCATTTACTCAGTGGTATCTTACTTTTTGTGATAAAAAGAACTTTCACATCATTTCCAGTTTTCATTCTTCTTTCTTCAGCTCCCAGTCATATGATCTTATGCCTTTCTCTCTGAAGAACAGACTGCTATCAGAGGTTATTCTTCTTGTTACAGATCTCTAAACCTGCCTTTTGATAAGCTGTTTAGTGTGAAGTTCCACTGAAGATGGGTGACGCAACCTGTGTTTTCCAGGTTTTGAGTTACTAGTGAGATTTTCACCTTTTCGGAGGTCATCTATCTGAAATGAATAAAAAAATCAAGTTGCACTCAGAAAACACAAAGATGGATTCAAAAGAACTGTCATAGTTATTCTCTTTCTTAACCCAAATAATGTGTTACCTGCACACCTTGCCTCAGAAATAAGGTGTATATCCATGTATGATGACATACCATGTACATCATTTGATGAAACAAATGAATAACACTGGGGCAACAAGCAGTTGCTGCAGGATCAGGCTGATCAGACCGTAAATTGTTAGTAAGTCTGACAGTTAATTCATCAATATGAGTGTGGTGGTGTACCAGGATTTTTTTTAATATTTAGACTGTAGTGAGTTACTAGAGCAGAGACATATATCTAATCTAAATGCATAAGTATAGCTCTTTCTGCCAACTGAACACATGTATTTATTAAGGGAATATGTAGTATATTTGTCCAGGTGTGATTTCAGTGAAATTATTCTGACTAATATTTCCCTATTTCCATAATATATTTATTGAGGTCTGTATCAGTTATCCGCTCAGGTTGGGGCAGTGGGAGAGTGGTATGCAAGCTTAAGGGTCCTACAAGCCTGTAATTACCTATGTCAGCTTTTCTGTTCTTTCTGGCTCACCTCCAGTCCCCTGGAGCTTGCCCAGTGTTTCAGGATTTATTAAAAGTAAATATCAACAGCCCAGAATTTTTTTTTCAGACCACAAATTTACTGGGCTATTTCAGTTGCTTAATTCAAACATCTGAGAAGGAGGGCTCTCTGCTAAGAGGGTATGGATAATGTACATTTTTGAGAATCGTTTGGTTACCCATTTGAAGTCTCTGACCTCTTTAAAAACCTATTTGAATGTATGTAAAGGCAAAGGCAAGAGCTGCTCTGCAGGGAGTGGAAGTTCACTCTGTTGATGCCACTCCAGGAACCAGAGTTTCTACAAGGCACCTGCATCACACCCTTCCTTGTAATGCCGTACCTAATACCAATAGACAATAAAAATAATTATAAAAATATAAATAATATATAAATCATTAATATTACTGTCTATGGTGCTGGAATAGCAAGAAAAGAGAGTGTTTAGAAAGTCTGAGAGTAGTCAGGAGAGAAGGGGCTGGAAAGGAAGCAGATCATTTTCATTAACGAAACATCAGTCTGTGTCAGAATCATAGAATCATAGAATGGTCTGGGTTGGAAGGGACCTCAAAGATCATCTAGTTCCAACCCCCCTGCTACGGGCAGGACTCCATCCACTAGACCACATAGCCCAAAACCTCGTCCAACCTGGCCTTCAACGCTTCCAGGGATGAGGCCTCCACAGCCTCCCTGGGCAACCTGTTCCAGTGCCTCACTGCTCTAACAGTAAAGAATTTCTTTCTAACATCTAATCTAAATCGACCCTCCTTCAGCTTAAACCCATTACGCCTTGTCCTGTCACTACACTCCCTGATAAACAGTCACTCATCATCTTTCTTGAAGGTGAGACTGACTGGCCTGTAGTTCCCCGGGTCTTTCTTTTTTCCCTTCTTAAAAATGGGGGTTACGTTTCCCCTTTTCCAGTCGGTAGGAACTTCGCCGGACTGCCAGGACTTCTCAAATATGATGGAGAGTGGCCTGGCCACTTCATCCACCAGTTCCCTCAAGACCCATGGATGCATCTCATCAGGTCCCATGGACTTGTGCACCTTCAGGTTGCTTAGATATTCTTGAATGTGATCTTCTCCACAGCGGGTGGTTCTGCATTCTCCCAGGTCTTAGGTCTTAAAATAACATCTGACTTTAAAAGGAGAAAAAGAGAAGCAGTATTTATCCCAAATCAGAAGGAACTGGACTTCCATTCCCCAGCACATCAGCTGGCCCTTCAGACACACGTGTCTCTTGCAGAGCTGCAATAGGACACACAGAGAAGTCTCCCCAGCACTGAGGATCAAAACCACCTTCAGAGCAGCTTCATTTTCTCTAAGGCCTTGCAAACCTCAAGTACTACACAGCAAAACATTTTGTACTGATTAATGCAAAAACAGAAATGAGTGAACTATAGTAGTATGCTGAAACACAAGGTTGGCTATATGCTGACCCTTAGGAAGGACCCTTGAGTCAGGCTTAATCATAGCACAGCAACATTAAGCAGAGATATGTGACTCACAAGCCACTGAGGAAGGAGCTGGTGAAATTGTATATGCTTTTGGGATAACAAGGAAAGACAATGTTTAGAAAGTCTCAGCCTCAGACACTGAAAGAGTTTTCTGGGAAATGTGTGCAGGCACACAAAGTCCATATTTTGTTGTTAAAACTAAATAAAGAACATAAAAAATTCTGTGCACCCAGGTTGTTGTCTTCAAGGAATGAGGGGAAAGCATGATGGTCCTTAACCAAAGTAGCTGTGGTAGGAGGTGGAAGTGACAGAACTTTTCCTGTTTACTTCACTAATCCTTAAACCTCCACACCTTTCAGGAAAGTCACATAGCAGCAAAACTACAATTCCCTAATGAAGCAAAAGTGATTGTAGGAGTCCAAGGGCGAGAGAGGCCATTAGACCACCTACTCTTACCTTTCCTGCATCAAATGGCATCAAATTCTGTCCAATGGTATTTGTAATGAGCCCACAACATAACATACTTCCTCTTTGAGGAAGATGTAGTGAAACTTGAAAGTCATTGAGAAATGGAAATCAGTTTTTTCCCTTTTATTTTATTATGGTGACTCCTCACCCTTTCTAATGAGAAATGTTCCTTCCTTCTGGTTTTTGTGGATGCCCTTTCCAGACATTTGTTCCTGACATGCCATTTTCCACAATGTGGAACTCCACAAGAGCCTCTGCTTCACTGCACCTCATCTATGAATCTCGAAATGAGAGCAACCTGCTTAACCTCTGGTCCTCAAGGAATACTTGGCCAGTGCAAACAATGGGAATCCTAGCATTTTGCACATTGTGTGAAAAACAAAGGTAGCAATAGTTGAGCCCCGAGAGGGGAAGTGCAATGATTGTTCCTTTGTAACATGTCTGTTTGGCTGAAAGACTTCTCGTGCTTTTCCATTTCCTACAAGAAGTGACCGGGACAGTGGTTGATATTGCCAGCTGAAATCTGAATGTCTGTTGTTTAAAATGTGTAAGTATATACTTGCATATATTTGAGCTTTTTCACTTCTCAAAGACAATCACAGGGCATATCAGTAATTTACTGAGATAGAAGTGATGGAGGAAAAAACTTGTTAACACATGAAATACCTCTCACCTCAGCTGGTTTAGAACACAGCAGTGCAGATCCCTTGTGGTGCCCGACCCTCAGGCTCTGATACTCAGTGGCCTGTGGCACATAGATACAGTGCAGTCTGAAGAACTCTGGAGTACCTTGGTTTTGCCTCTGAAGAGACAGAATAATCAAAACAACTCTTTTTTTTTTTTTTTTTAAGCACGCTATAACACAATTTATTGNTTTTTTTTTTTTTTGGCTAAGCTAAAAAATTAGATTTTGATAAATTCAGTCTTTAAAATCCCATCTTTTATTTCCTTATCAGGTGAACTTCCTTTATTCATATTTTTCAGTTATTTTTCTAGCATTGTTAGTAACACCTTCTATGTACACTATTTCTATTTTTGGGGTGTTGGGTTTTTTTAGTAAATAGCACCATTTCAGTCTTCTGGAATTGTCATGCTATTATAGATGTTATTAAACCAGAATACCTACATATTAATGTTATTGTTTATTTCGGACTTTTGTCCAGACTAAAATATGCATATCCATAGGAAGTATTTTCTGATGTTTATCCCAAAACATCAATCTCAGCAGAGTGGAATGAAAAGTTCTCTTTTATCAGTATTTTCTAAAGTAATCATTACAGAAACCAAATCGTATCTATTTTGTTGTGGACAAGCATTATATACTTAGGGACTCCTCAGCTGAAACTGGTGTCAATATTACTCTGCGAAAGGAATATCAGCAAATAATTAAATATAAAATCAGGTCAATGTATTTGTTAGGAATACAGAGATGACTTTCTTCTGAAAACAGACTATTTGTTAATCTGTCTACTTTACTATGGATATTAAAAAAAAAAAATAAGAATGGTAATTGAAAAACATATTTATTTTTTGATTTTTAAACACTCCACCTCTTCAGAGATGTAGAATTTTGTGTAATTGCAATTACTGACCGTTCTTAGGTCAGTAAAACAAGGTGAAAAATAATTTCAATTACTACAAAAATCCTTGCATTTTTCATTTACCTTTTTTCCAGTTGAGTTTATCCCAAAACGTAAATTTTTTGTTCTGGAATGAACACACAGAAGGCACATTTTGAAATATAAGCAATTTTGAAGTAAAGAAACTATTTTCCTGGGGAGAAGGAAAAAAACCACCCCGCATTTATTTTAAATACACTTTGGACTGAAGAGGTCATAAAGCTGTAGCTATTCTATGAAATCTGTGTCTGTGTTTAATTTAGTTTCTCTAGCATTTGTAAAGTACTTGACATAGTAGTACAGCATCTAACTTTGGGCTTGGAAAACACCAAGTCTACTTGAAATACTTAATTAAAGTCTATTTAAGAATGGGATTTTTTGATACAGTATGATGGGAGGGAAAATGTTTCAGTGTATTCAGCCCCCTTTGCCAATAAACATTTTGATTGCTAAAATTATTGAAATGCTTGTATCATGCACTGTTCTTTACTGAGTCCCCATGTAAAGTAATAATTATTCTGTTGGGAAGGAGGAAGAAAGGTAGTAAACTTCTCTAAATATTGTCCTGACCTCTCTGTGTGGCATTTTCAAGACCTTTATTAAATGCCTTACTGCACTGAAGTCTTGAGAGTTCACTGCTCGTCATACACATACTTGTGCTCATAATCCTTTAGATATTTCTGTGGGCATAGAAGGAGGATTATTAGTGTTTAATTATGCATAACATCAGTTTTAGAAGCTGGGTAGAAGTGATATTGGAAAGTGAACCAGAAAAAGAATTTTTGCACATTATGTGAGTGGACGTACCTTATGAATGTATAAAGCAGATGGCTACTCTGCCATCAGATGAGTCAAATATAGCCCTCAACAGCTGGTGGTTAGATGTAAAGACCCAGTAAGAACTAATTCTTTTGGCTATCACAGACAGTTTTTGTTTAATATTAAAAACCTCTTTCTAAGGCTGAACAAGTTACTCTTCAATTCACTATCCTTGTCATGATATAAATAAAGATCCTATATGCAAGTTAAAATGAGGAACCTTTGGGAATATTTAAATCTGCCAAAAATAGTCCAAGATTCTGACCACAGCTAAATTCTTATTTAAAGCCCTTGAAGACTGGATTTGCTTAAATTATTTTAAACTTCCCTTGTTGTGCTGATCATGCCTCCTTGGAAACAATTTATGCATTTATCTTGAATCCTCAAATAGATTTGGCTGAAATCTCTTTGCAAAGAGTAGACACCTTTGAGAAGATGAATCATGCCATTTCAGTGGTTTCTAAAATAAATGTTTTAGTTTTTCATTTTGAAAGAATCTGTATTGAAACCAAACAAAATTTTAAAGGCTTTTACAAAGTGATTAAGTAACCCAAGAATAAAATGAATCATATTATTGACTGAAAGTGGGATAAAAAAATGTGGTGTTTTCCCATTTCATTTCATTTCATCAACTGGGTGAAAAACTATCAGAATTTCCATTTGGAGTCAACCAGAACTGCTTTTTCCTCTAGTCTTGCTTTGGTTTGGCTGCCTGTATAAGTCCATTATTTGCATAGTATTACTCCTGGGTTGTTGAGTCCCATCACCAGCTCCTTCAGGTAACCATGACATATGATCATTGGAAACTTTCTTGTTTATGAACTCCATCTTCAAAGTTCCTTAGGTTTTCTTCACTTCCTACTCCCACCAAGTGCTTCTCAACTTTGATTAGAAATCTCATTTTCAGCCTTAATTTTCATAAATAGTTTATGATCATACAGTTTGTACAACATGATAGCATTGATTATAGGTTAAATATGGTTTTTCATGATTATCCCACGCATGTTTAGGAAAAAACCGTATCTACTTTCAGCTATTGCTTTGATGGGCGGAACAAGCCAAGCTCTTTCAGTTTCATCTTGTGTTGAATACACCTCCATGACTTGCTCATTCAATTGGGCCTTCTTTGCTGTTGCTTCAGATTAATTTCTCTTCCTTGAACAGTGGCCAAAACTGTACATAGTATACAGGATGTAGTTTCCAGACAGTGCTGCTAATATCGCCTCATCTATACTGGAAATACTTCATCTATTAAAACCCAAGGTCATATTTAACATTTTTTCCACAGCAACCTGACACTGATGGTTTTTAGCCATTCTTGACCCACCCATATGCCTCTTTTTTCTCCTCTGCTATTTCAGTTGAATAGCCTCAGCTTAAAGCCAAAATTATTAATAGGATGTAGTCTTTTAGGACTTGTATCTAGCTCCTGCTCAGTGGCTGGATATTTCTGAATTGGCATTCACATGTTTCCTTTCTTTGGGAAATTGCTACTTTCAAAACTGTAAAAGAAACCTCTGGATTTAATGTGCTTTCATCTGTCTAATTCCAGCCAGCTTTCATATATTTCCCTTCTCCTTTATTTTCTTCATATATGTTCCTCACAGATATGTTCCGGATACTTGCAAAATACTGAAATCTTTTGCTCCAGCTCAGATTCCCCCTCCTCCCTTTTCAGAGAGAGGTAAAGCTCCACCATTCCCTTGACATGACTGGCATTATGAAATGTCTGTATGCAACTGTATATTCATTTCAGGTGCCATTTCTCTCAGTGTTTTGTAAAGGTTACCAAAAGGTACTAGCTCCACCACAATGAGGGTGTCAAGCTTTGCAATTGCTTCCATGTCAGATGTGGTAGTTTCTGAATATATTTATCATTTCCTATTAGTCATGCTATCTTTCATCTTCTATTCTTAAAAAAAATATATATATTTGGAAAACAAGTTAAATATTTAGATTTTGGCCTATTTTAAATTGTTCAACATTGAGGTCCCTTATCTCATTCCCTGTTAATGCTCTTTGTCATCCCAGTTTTGTTTGAGCCTGTGTTCAGAGCATGTATTTCTGCAGTGGCGCCATGAGGTCCCTCACATCATGTAGGGCACAAACTCCACAAGTTTTTAATCTTTAGCTTAAACAAATTCCACATCCCTGCTCCATGTTCTCATCCCTTTCAAGTCTCTTCTCGGTTCAGAACAGATCTTCTCACTCATGCCTTTCTTGTTTTTGGCTTCTGTCAGAAAACACTTTCAAGACTTCCAAATTACACATTTCAGTTACAGTGTCATAATATACTCCTTATATGCCAGC
Organism: Aramus guarauna; assembly: GCA_013400195.1. NCBI lineage: Eukaryota > Metazoa > Chordata > Aves > Gruiformes > Aramidae > Aramus > Aramus guarauna. The sequence goes on along the minus strand of VXBL01000370.1, from coordinate 1,290,788 downwards.
TGTGTGACACGGAGCAAAAATCTTGAGCCCAGTTCTGGTACTTTAGTGTGAAAATACTGCTCTTTTTTCTGGTTATTTCTTAATGTCTATGTATAGTATGCGTGTAATTGATTTACTAGAAATTGTGGATGATAAGGTTGGATAAATTTTAGGGTTAATTTGCACAGGAGTGAATGCCACCAGCGAGCGGTACTCCAGATGTGTGCAGCTTGAACTCAGCAGTACAGCTGCTCTGACGAGGAGCCAAGAAGACAACAGAGGCAGTTTTTCAGCTCTACATCTTAGCTGGCAGCATTTGATGTGGAAGCTCATCCACTCCTCAGCAAAGACTCAAGTCCAGAACTCAATATTAGAAGATCTCTCCCTCTCTCTTACATCATGTAGGTGACTAAAGCCAAGTTGCATTTAATGTTTTAATGTAAATACCTCCATTTAAAATTTAAGGCACTTCTCTTTTCTTCACCTTTCCTTCTGCTATGTGCAGATTTTAAAAAACACTGAATAAATTTTGCATATTGGTTATTTTTGGCGTAAAATTAAAAAAATTAAAGACATGAGACAGATGTAATATTCTTCAGTAGCTGAATTTTAAATTTTGTGCCAGGGTCCCAAAAGTTGTGCCTCACAGAAATATCCCTAATAAGTACAGTGTCCCCAGTAGTGTTGAACTGTGAGCACACAACTTTTTCCATGGAAGAAGCTAAATGGTCCCTATATCTGTATGTTCACATCTGTTACAGATTAATATTTCTATGTATTCTGCGGACATAGGAAAATCACTCCAGGTTCAGTAACTGGTTTCCATAGTAGATTGATTAATGCATAATAGAAAATGGATAAAAATAGATACTTTGCAATTACGGAGGTAAGACACCAGCCGTGGTCCCCCTTCTGTTTAAAATTTGTTTAGTTTTGGTTACCTTTTACAGACCAGTGTAGGGAGGACAGGGAATACCACCACAGTGTGTAATATGCACACCTCACCAAGGAGAATGCATTCCCTCAGCCTTCCTGAGGAGACTTGTAATTTTGGGACCGGGTGGGGATGGGGGAGAATTATTGCTGACCCCTCCTGAGTTACAGGGAGTTGATCAAAGGCTTTTATGAAGAGCAAATGTGAGCACAGGCAAATGAAAAATCAAATTTCTTCTGTCTCACTACTGCTTTCCCTGCCTGCAGATGTAAGGCTTGAGGGTTTTGTTTTGCTGAGCGTGTTTCTCTTGGGAGGGCTCTTCCCCTTGGCTGGGAGGATGCTTCTGCTCACCTTCACACAGGGCATCAAGAAAGCATCTGTGGAGACTCATAGAAAGCCTTTCTGATGTCTGCCTGCCCAGTCCCCCATACTACAGAGACCATCCTGTTGCATGCCCCTGAGCACAACCAAAACCTCCCTCTTGGTCCTCTTCTAGAGCACCATGTAGGAGCTTCACCTAGACCTGCAGGCACCATTGGTAGTGTGTTCTCATTTGGGACAACCTTTCTCATCTGCTTTTGCTGTGACCCTTCTGACAGACCTGGAGTGTGGTCCAGGGTGTCACAGGATGTGTCTACATTAACATTTTACTTCAGATCTTTAGAACTGAATGTCCTGGTTTTTCCAACTGGCTGTTGTTTGGTTTGCACCATGAACAGTGTTGCAGCACCTTAACTGGTTTTCTCTGGAGTGAAAGAAACTGAAAAGATGTGTCCCAAGTGTTGGCATCTAGTGTGCTCCAGCCACTAAGTGATGGCATTCAGTTCCCAGGATCAAGCTTGATTTGAGCTGCAATTAAACCCCCAAATCCCCATGTTGTAAATACCAGGTCCTCAACACCAGCTGTTTTGCAATTGCACCACGTTGTTTGCCCATTGTGCATGTCAACACACCTGTTTAGCAGGTGTATCTGATGAGGAAGCTGAGGAAAGGTGTTGTCAATGTGTGTCAGGCAGAAACAGCCCCTTTCTTCGTACTCCTCGAATGAGTAATAGCACAAAAGAGAGGTCCTCATTGCATGTACCTGTGAACAGTTATAAAATGAACAGTTCTCTGAATAGCATGGTCTATTGCTGAGCAGGGGAGGTGCAAGATAAATTAATGAAATTGTGACTTAAACCATACTCCATCCTGCACCCAACCAGTTTTAGTTGCATCTTTGACAGGGTGTATTTCCTTTTATTTATTTATTCATTTATTAAATATATCAAGTCATATTTATTGCTCCAGAAAGGAGTTCATTTGTTTTCCTGAAGGATTAATAAACTACCTGTGTATTAAATTAGTTATTGAAGATACAAACTTAGTCCAAAGCATCTCTGAAGGCAAGTTTAAAATTAAAGGGAAGGAATGCAATAATATGTGACTGTCTCTCAAGACAGATGCAGTATTGAATCTAGTAAAATTTTCATTTGTTAGGAAGGGGAAAATAGTTTAAGATACAAATACTAAATTAATCATAAATACATTGTATATATGAAAACCTGAGTAGGGGGAATCACCTCCATTTTGTCAAGTATAGTTCTATTTTGGGGAGATTGTATTGGTTGGATATATTAAACTACTATTCTTGCATTGCAGGTTTCCTAATTGGTAGTTACTTTACACATACTGACACAATGATAGTTATCTTGGTTTGTTGCTGAAAGATTGTTGAGTGGTTACGTACATTTTATCTGGATTTGTAATTTGGTGGATCCAAAAATTGGAGTGTGGGTCCTATCCTCCATTGTAGGGAACCCGAATAATTCCAGGAATAGTTTCATGGAAGTCAGTGGGACTGGTCAGATGAGTGTCCACTGCTTGATACTATTTTTTCATCATCTGGATGAAAACTAGAAAAATTATCCTCAAAGTCTGCTTCAGCTCAACATTAATTAATAAGTACAAATTTCTATTGCGCATTAGTGTCCAACACAAATTGTACAATTTTGCACACGTTTGCTTTTTCTATGATTGCACTGGCAATTGGGCCATCAATACTAGCATGACTGTAAATGTGCACACACTTTACTGTAGGACCGTAAGGGTTTGTGTTAGCATAAATGAACATTTTGGTGCTTTTGCTACCACACTTCCCTCTGAAAATGCTGCTTGCTTTCTGAATCTACAAACACAACCAGATTCTCTAAAATGTGTACTATTTTGTGGCAATAGAAAATAAGCTTAATACTTAACCACACTGAGGATGTGTCGGCCTTGAAGGGATGAGGTATTATAAACACTATCACCACAGACAGTTGAAAGAAACAGTGTGGGAGTCACAATTATGGGTTCAAGAACCTATTTTTCTTTTTTCTCCCACACACGCTCATCTCTTGTCATATTCTCTTTCAATAGTTTGCAAATTTCAAGGGTTTCTTAGAATGTCCTTCTGCTAAGGAGATTAATACGAATATTAACAGCGACCCAGAATCTGTTATCTGCATTTGTTCAAGGCTCCTCCACAAAGCAGTAATACACTAATGTTTACATGGCAGAGAATAGCCCAAATTAAGGTATAGATTTATGTGCTGACCAACAAGTGAGAGTTAAGGCCATGAAGGAGACATTTCTTCAAAGAATGCAGTATACTTGTCAGGATCACATGCAAAGGAGTAAGTCAGAAATTGGAAGTCGGATGATGAACCGGAAGTAAACCTAGTCAGATTTATATGCAATATTCTCATCATAAGCTCCACTCAGCCTAATGTCTACATTACAATATATCCCTAAGAGAATAAGAGCCAGTATGTGCTCAGACTTGTAGTCTCATCGCCAATCTGTGTCAGTAATGCTTGAGGATCAGAATACAATACAGTAAAGAGGCATAATCCAGAGTAGTTGTCATCCTTTGGAAGTCACACAAAACCAGTGACCACATCTGTACTGCCAGTTAAATGTTTTATCCTCATCTTTTAAATACTCTGATGGTACCTATAAGAGGAAATCATGTTTTCCTCTTCGTTTGTCTCTCCTCCTTGCTCTCTTTCTCCATTTTTCACTGCCATAAGGAACTGGAAGCAAGACAATTCAGCCGCTTTTATAGAGGTAGAAGAATGAAGAGCAGCTGCTAATTTGATTAAAATGGGAATGTGGCCAGAGATCTGAGGAAATAATTACAGCAATTGTTCTGAGAGGCCTTACACTATCTTCACACCACAGAAAAAGCTGTGCATGGAGCAGGTGAAACCATGTTGAACTTGAGTTAATGTAACCAGTTGAGAAGGGATATCTGAAATGTTTCCTTTAAATCACCAGCATTATATTTAAAAGAAGACAGGAAACTGGAGGATATATCTAGCTTAGTGCTATGGCATTATATTGGAATATATAGTAATCAGACACTAATTAAAAAAGAGCGGTCAGGTCATTGTACCATTTTAAAAATCTTGAAATAATTTTGTACAGATTCAGAAGAACATACAAGAGGCAGAAAGGTGGAAATCTACTTACACTTCTGAATCTTGTAACGTTTCAGATAAAGTGCATTTTGCTTAACTTCAGCTCTGAGTTGAGCTCCCTCCTAGTCCATGGCACAAGAGAGTTGTGGCTTGTAGACTGGTTAGATGTTATAAAAGTGTGCTGTCCTCTTTGTTCGGCTGCAAACAGTAGGAGAACTGATAAATCTTCAACACAAGAACCACTGAGACACTTTCCATCCAGACCATTAATTGCCACATGCTGTGTCACGGCCTGGCAGCAGAAACCACTGAGATACCTGCATGGCTGCAGGGATGGTGAGCTGCTGCACGGAGGGAGGAATGAAGGGCGGTGAGGGGAAAGCCTGTATCAGTCCTAATGCAGCTACTACTCACTTCTTCATGTCAGATGGTATCTTCAAAATACATTTTTGGGGGAGTCAACAGTAGGAGATACCTGTGTCCTGGTATTTCCAGGGAACCTGGATAATGTCAGGCTGTATGACTAACCTTAAGATAGATTAAAAGTAACTGAAGTGAATACGACCCTTTCTGCTAAATCTTTTTTGACAGAAAAATGCATTTTTTATTAAAAGTTTTAGGGTTGGGTTTTGGTTTTGTTTCTTTTTTCAAAAAAATGCTGACCTTCCATGAAAGTTTTTGGGTTTCCATCAAAAATAAAAGTTTCTGAAACCTTCTCAAAGAAAGTGGAAATGTCTTCACTTGGCTGCTCTGTCCTATCATCTCAAGGAATTTATAGAGCAGTTTATTTGTGGTCTCACCCGCTAGTCAATACATGCTCCTTTGATATCCTGTTCTCAATTTCCAAAAACATAGGACATCAGAAGGTATTGTGGGACTGGGGGATCTGGCTTATAAAGGAGAATGGCACTGGGAGATTTGGGAGTGACACTGATGAGCAGAAACATTTCCTTGGGGGAGGGTGGTGACCAACTTCTGGCTAGCCATAGTCATGCCACATGGGGCTAGATTGTGCCCTGGACAGTGAGTTTATGAAAAAAAGATTAAAGGACAAAGATTTCCTCCATGATAAAAGATGGATGACAAGACAAAGCTTTAGATCCATGTCCCCAAAGCAATGACTAGAGAAAGAGTAAGGTAGCAACAAACTGCTATTCCTGGGAAAGAGAAGGCAGACAGGACTCCATTCTTTTGCTGGGATACTCCCTGTTTGATTAGAGCCCTGTCTGAACACTGTCAAGATACTGTCATTGTAATTAAAATTAAATTAAATTTAAAACTTTTCATCTGGACTATGTTTTGGGTTCATTTGGCTGATGTGAGAGACTGTGTTAGAATCTTTGAACGTTTACTCCATGAGGGAAAATCAAGCCCAACTTGCTGTGTCCCGACAGACTGCCAAGAGGAAATGCCCCACATCGTATTTAAGTACTAATAGCAGTATACTTAGAAAATCTTTACCCTTCCCATCATGAATGCCTTCATTTACAGAGAAATATGTTTATATTTGGATATCTATGGCACCAGCATGGAAGGACTGGAGAAAGGAAGAGAACTCTCTCAAGTTTAATTTAAGTAATATTAAACCTGATATCAAGAATCATACGCCCTTTAAAATCCTTTTTTTTTTTTTAAGCCTCAGTATCTTGTATTTTTATAGCAGATTCAGAATAAACTGTGTTTCAGCTGCCCTTGGATATCCACAGACATTGTTTTATTATCTGTTCTGAATGGAAAAAAACTAGAAGATATTACTGTGATCTCTATGACAACAGACTTAAAGTGACTATTGCAGTCCTGGGAAATCAAGATTTCAAGGATTCCAAACAGAATTAGATCAAGAAAATTTGCTCATGATTGCAATTTAACAGAATAAAAAGATACAGTTAAATTAAAAAACATTGACAGAAAAAACTTCTGTGGTATCAGGCTATTTTTTGGGCTCAGGTAGGAAGCAGCACAATGCCAGGGTACTTCGATGTTTTGGCAGTTACATGAAAAACTGCTAAAGTGAAATCTTTCTTTACAAGTTCTGCTTCAGCAATTGACAATTGACAATTTATTGTGAATTCATCATGAAATATTCCTATCACAAGTTAGTATATGTTTGCAAAGGCCCCATTTAAGATTAGTGTCCAGTCTCATTATTTGGACTTATTATAGAGAATGCCTACAGTTAAATCAAATGTGGAAATACTATTACATGGAGGCATACCTCTCTAAACAAAGATCCCCATAAAAACTTTTCTATGGTATCTTTTTAGAGTTCATTTCAGTGCCTAGCCACAGGCATCTGGTGCTGCTTGAGATGCTTTCGGGTCTTCTCCAGGCCTCCAGCTGTGGCTCCTGGAGGATGCAGGTCTCCTGCTGATTGTCTGGCATCTGCCAGCCCTGTGCAGATGTCTCAGGTATCATAGGACGTCTCCAACGGCAATGGGTGCCAATGTTTAGGCAACTGAATTGAGCCCTTAGTTACTATTTCCGCCTAACTGCAAGTGGTTGTAATTTTCTACTGTTCATGTTTTCTGTCCTTTTTGTACATTTAGCAATAAATGTGGTTCAGTGTTTACGTTAATGTCACAGGAAAATAATGTGCGCACAGGTTTCCAGTGTTTCAGATCTGACAGTGGCTCTAGGTCACACATGTCATCTTGTGAAACTGGAATAGGATTAGCAGAAGTATGCTGCTGTTTATTCCTACAGCGCTTGGCCAGCATGATGACCACAAAGATTTCCTCATTTGCTGCCAGTGTCCTGTGGCTCACTTGTACAGATTATTGCTGAGGCGATTAGGTGTAAGTTATTTTTATCATCTTCATTCATATACCCCTGTTTCAGAGAGTGGCATGCAAGTAAACTATGTGCTTGTCTTAATGTGCCTGAACATGACTTAATTGGAAAATAAAGAAAGAAAAGTGGAGAACAAAGACAGCAGACTGTTCTGACAGTGTATGCTTATTGGGGAGAAAGAATTTTCAAATAAATAGCATTTGAAGTAGAGATTAATAACCTGTCTAAATACAAACTGTTCCAGGAGCTGGCAGTTCAAAGCAGAGGAGTTGGTCCTTGCTGTCCCACCTGTGTGTCTAATGGTCTGTGGATGTGTTTGAGTCCCGGCGGCGAGGGCGATCCTTGGCAAACCGAAGCACTGCCTATTTCTGGCAGTGACCTTTGTGGTGAGCCCCTGGCTGTTCCTCACTGACACCTATAGGTTTCAAACTACACGATTTACTCTTTTAACAGAGAAAACCATTGTAAATGTGTTGAGGATCATAGCTAAAAGAGAAAGCAAGTCAAGTTAAGCTCGTTAAGTATCTCTAAAAAACACGTTCTGATTATGCCAGTCATTCTACTGCACGCAAGCAAACCAGGAAAACTAAAGCAACATTTTTTGAAAAGTATGCAGGGAAATAAGAAATGTTGTTATTATGGATTTGTTTGGTTTCTTTTCTGGAAATGTGTTGGGGAAGAAGCATTACCAGGGCTCCTACACCAGCACGCTGACATACTGAGCCCTGAGTTGTTTTGCAGGGTTTTATTTTCTTCCTGTGCATGTGTGGCTGCCATCCATGCTAATCAAACTCAATCAGCAGAAGGAGTCAACTGCTTTGTATTAGCTATTGTTCTCTTGACTGTGGTTTTTTATAATAGATTTTTAAGATCGGCACTGACTCATACAATGCATATCTAATCAAAAGTAAATTAAACTGCATACGCTGACTTGATATTAATGACAGAATAGCATTTACGACAGCAGAATGGTGACGCTCTTTATTACATAAGATTAAAAAAAAAAGTCTAGCGTTTTGATTGTTTTCTCAGTATATATTATGGTGTGTTCTTAGACTGAACTTTAATTTTTAATTAGTGTTTTTATTCAAGGTGATTTAATATACATCAGATACACAGTTTTTAATCTGAGTCCTTAAAATTTTCTACTTCACACACTTCAGTGGACTAGAAGTTCATTAACAATACATATTCATAGTTTGATGAATTATACCAACAACAGTTCTCTGTATTTTTAGGGAGTCTATCAATTTTCACAAGCATTTTAAACCTACTATATAGCACTTACATTTTTAAAATTGCTGTAAGTAGTTGTCTCTGTGGTCATCACTAATATAGCTATCTTTTCTCTGCTCTTTTGATATTTTAATTGAAAATGTGTGTCAGCGGGTTTTGTCAAATAGTTATAGTTTAACTATAAATATGAGTAACAAGCTAGTGCCTACACAAATGACGCCATTGTCACTGTGTCTTCAGACACTTCAGTCACTGTGGCTTCAGAACGAGGTGTCGGGCACGCAGGGGTATGTTATACATTTGACAAGTCCTTCCTGTGTGTAACGGACCCGGAATGGCCCCGTCCCAAAGAAACGTGTCCTACAGCATTCCAGGAGGCTTCAGCTCTTGACTCGCAACAGATTTTTCCTTTCCTTTCCTTTTGTTTATACGAAAGTAGCTCTTCAGTCCCTGTTTGCAATACCTGTGTGGGTTTGCACATGCATTCAGATGCTACCCCCCGCCCCCGAGATGCACTGCTCCCTAATCTCAGTGCCTTTGGAGGGACACATCTTCCCGCCTTTACTCAAGAGGGGATCTTTTTTGTTCTAGATGGCTCTTGCCGAACATGAAACAATGATCTTTTCATTGACTCCATTGGGAATCCTGAGGGTGTAACTCCTATTCTTTTGATCTTCCAAAAGATTCTCCTCATCTTTTAATATGTAATGTTTGTGCAGCAGTTTTAAAGTATTGCCTGACCATTAATCCTCACAGCAGCCCCGGGAAGTAGGTAAAGTTATCCCCATTATTTATATTTGAGGAAGTTTACTTTCAAGCTCATTGCAGCTTCATACTAGTCAAGGTTAGAGCAAAGGGTCCCAGATTCCCAGTCCTGCCTCCTCTCTTCCAGAAGCCCTGCAGTCTGCTCCGCGTTACCCAAAGTTTCTGCTTAGGGTGTGCATGTTTGATGCAATCAGAACAGTGAAAGGTAGGAGGGCTGCAGATGGAAATAGTGTTGCATATATTTCCTGTGGTTTTCTTGTCTATTTTTCTTTTCCTGGCTGTAGGAGAAGACCATTAACCCTCTCACCGTAGTAAGAAATTACTCATAACTTAATAGTCTGGAGAACTTGGAGAGATCCCTAGAGTCAGCATTTGTGCCAAGTTAGCTGGTTTATTTCTGGATTTTTACCTCTCTCGGATATTCTTTTTTCTTTTGAAACTACTCAGAAAAGAAAGAGCTAGAAAGTCTGTCATGATGTCAAGAAGAGAATAAAGAGGTAGAAAATTATTCTAGATAGTAATAAGGAGTCTGCTATTTTATTATTAAATTATATAGGAGTTTCAATGAGAAAGAAAACAACTAATACATGCAACAGCCACTAAACAAAGCAAATCATTAGTAGATATTAGTATCTGCTTTATATTAATAGATCTAAAGCACTATTTGAAGGAAATAGCAATATATTATTTTAACTAAATCTCCACAGGAAGGTGTCTTATTTGTTCCTTCAGAAGGTAACAGTTTCTATTATTTATCTTCAATATCGCTACACTAGTGGAAGAAGTGGAATTGCTTCCATGAATTTATCAACTGAAGACTAAAAGAAATGACAAGACTCTATTACTGTATTGCTTACATTGTGGTATAGTGACTGTAGAAAAAAAAAATACAAAGCGTAGAGTAGTTTTAAAATCCCTGTTGCATCTTACCTTGGTTTTCCTAAAATAAGCAGTAATTCTTAGGCTGGAAATACGCTAATGTTTATCAGTGGTATTTCATCACTCCTCTGGCAAACTCTTTCTCAACATCATAAAAAAAGTACAAAAAAAAGAACCAAACAAAAATATTTTTTAAAATGTTTTACTAACTGACTACTTTCTTTTCTACATGTGAGAAAACCCATTGGCTTTTCTGCCAAGTTATCTCCGCACCTTCTAATTGTGCCAGTGGTCCATTATCCTATTAGACCCAAACATGCATTCTTCAGGAGCACCTAGATCTTAAAAACTGGTACTGTATTGGCATACATTACAGCATGATTGGACCAAAAGGTATATTTGACCATGTAGATATGGTCTTTATTTTCCTGTGATTTGGTCACCAGATGACACTTCAATGAATTCACAATTGTGCACTAATCAATAGTAGCAATACAAAAATGTTTTCAATATGCTGTAATGTTACATTGCATATACCATTGAACAGGAACTGCTTAGACCAATTTAGTGCAAAAGACCTAATTTATATTGCCATTTTTAAGTATTATCTGTATGTTACTCTATTAGAACACCAGGAACATTATGTCACCATCAGTTGAGAGATTTTAATGTAAATTCAGCTAAAACGTGTCTTATCTTTAAAGAAACATCAGTGTCTTCTTCACTTTATCAAAATCTGATTTAAAAGAAGAAAAAATCTTGTGCTTCTTTGGTTTTTATGTTCTGTGTTGTGATAGGCTTCAGAATAAACAACAGCACTTTCTCCTTGCTTGCTAAAAGCTTATTTAAGGAGGTTATTCTGAATGCCATACACCTGCAGATGAAAAGCTTTTTCATTCCATATTGAGAGAGACATTAAATTGCTATTGTTTGTCTCCTGTGTTTTCATAAGTGGTGCTTAATGATTATTTATTATTACATTTCCACACATATGCATACATATTTATTGCACCTTTTTAGGCCTTATTAGCTCTGTTTAAGCAACTCAGATATCAGAGAATAATTTTGGCAGGGGGGGAGGAAAGAGAATATTCATGCTGATATAATTCAGGTTTGATAAGGAAGAAGCTTTTGCACCTCTACCAAGGAATTTAAATGATAGTTTTACATGCCTATCAAATATTCTCGACTAACACTCAGAGCAGGTAAAATGAATGCATTTCTTTGAGAAGAGTATCTGGGCTGTACAGTCATTTTTTAAATGTACAGTTTTAGAAACAACAGAATTTTAGAAATGTAATAATCCTTAACTGTGAAGTAAACATTAATGAGGTTCAGATAGGCAACACATTGCAGTCTGAAAGATCTCAGTGCAGACCAGAGAAATCCGTACTGTATAGAAGTACCCCTTTTGCTATATTCCCACTTGTAAAATTCTGCCCTTAAGTCGCAAATTCATCTTCTGCCAGTAAGCTAGAAATGGAAACATAGCTGCCTGGGAGTGAAAAAATTTTATTTGGATGCAGTTTTGTTTCTCTAGTACATTTTTAAGCTGACTTTTATTTTTATAGACCGAGGGAGTGAGGAGGAGACTAAGACTCGAATTTCTTAAAACAGAGTGTTTCCTTCAGATGCAAGTTGGATGTGAGAGCCTTGCATAAAGAAATCATTCACACATGCCCTGGTACGCTGGAGTTCATTGAAGTGACACTGCGCTGCCCATAGCAGTTCTAGCCCACAGGCAAAACATTCTTCTGGCAAAATGCTATCGAGTTCCCACTGACTCTGTTCACTTAAAGAGCAATTCATAAGTAAGTGCCTTGTTTTTAAAAAGCAGAGGAGCTGCGTGTTCCTGGCACTCCAAGATGACCAGCTCTGGATAGGAGAATGCATTTACTCTAACAATATGAAGTCTTGGGCAGGTTATTTTAATTTATAATTTTTTATTACTTTTGTAATAACAAAATATTCTATGGTATGAATGCTCTGCATGACAAGATCACACTGCATCAAATATAAGTTAGTCTTCATGGGTATGACATCTGAGGGACAGAGAAGAGCATTGCAATACAAGGCGTTCTCCCATTCTATGTTTTGTATAGGCATTCACCCAGCTGTGTTCTTTAAAGTGAGATGAAGAATTAAATGTTCCCTCTGTTTTTATCTCTTTTAGACTTACAGTCACAATGTGTGGACCTCGAAATTTCATTTCGCATGATCAGAACAGGGAGTTAAAACATTTGAGAACATACTTTCAATTACAAAATTGGTACAAAGATAATATTTATTGAAAAAACCTATGATATGTAATAAATAACAAATTCTGTCTATGCTGTTCACATGTGTTACTGAAGGTTAGTCTTATTTCTGATTTTATGTCTTTTTAGTTTTAGTTATGGTATTTTCATCTTCACTTCAAGGGTTGAGTTCTGTTTAAGTGAATATTAAAGTAGGTGCCATGATACTGTGCCCTACAGTTTTGTATATGCTATGCAATAGATTCCTAGTATATATTTAAAGGGGGAAACTATCAACTGGACAAGTATTAGGTTATCATTCCACACTAATATTATAAAATCAGATGGATCATTTTGATTTGAGTTTATATATACCCTTATTTTATTAAATATATTTTGGGACCTCCTCCTATACAGCTTTATGTCTTCTTTAGCCTTTGCTATGTATTGAGATACTTACGATGTTGCAACTTCTATGATGCATTGGCTTGCAGCGATCTCCTATTCACATCATCCCTCAGTGAATAAATACTTACATTCAGTTGCATTGGTATACCACCATTAAAATATATAGGTGTCTATTATGATAAGTGAAGAGGAAGTTGGTACAAGTTTTGGTTTTGTTTTATTTTGTTGTTGTTTTGGGGGGGTTTTTTGGTTTGGGTTTTTTTGTTTGTTTGTTTGTTTGTTTTTAATTCACTGTTTGATTGCCATAAGTTATTCTTGATTTGTCCTTGAACAACGACGAAAAAATCTGTCACACATCTGTGTCGACAACTGGAAGCTAGACTACTTTTTCAGGCAGTACCAATATTAGGGTCAAACTTTATTCTTCAAACCATACGAGAGTGACACTGACTGTAAAGCTCTGGCCTAACCCATTGCCACAGTGAGATCTTCCCGTCCGTGTTCCCTGTCTACAAGGATGACTTCATGCGGAGAGCCAGGCTGGTGTCTGAATCTCCCACGAGGATGACTTCCCAGGAACGCTCAGCATCTTTATCCCAGGCCACGAGCCCTCACTCCTTTTGGCCGCGGGAGCGGGCGCTGGCAGGATCGAGTGTTGTACAGCTGTCCAGCAGCGGATATCCGAAGTGCCGCTGCCTGCTAGCACAGCGTGAGCCCTCTCCTCGGGGCAGCAGGATTGCCTCCCGGCGCTAGCGATGTGAAGGGGTTCGGGTTGCGCTGGCAACCTGCAGCATGCTTTTAACTTTGCAGCATTGTCACCAAGAGGACAGCTGGTCCCGGGGAGGCAGGAGCAAATGCCACGCTGCGCTCCTCGGAGTTCACGGGCAATATTCTTCATAGGTCTGCAGGCCAGAGGTGGGCTGGGGATAAAAGCTGTGGTACCAAATTCTCTTCTCCTACTCAATTTGCTCGCTGTGTCTGCTCTATTTGATTGCGCTCTGCTGGAATCAAATGTCATTTGTCACCACCTGATACTGCGTATTTCAAAAGAGGAAAGCCAGATACCGTTTTTTTCTGATGTAACTCCCTTTGCAGAAGGGTCCACGGTGGAGTCAGGCTGGTTGAGTTCTGAACGTTGTGTAATTGCCATTGAAAGTTCCTACAGTTGCCAGAGCTATTAACTCTTAATAAATTTTACACTATCCAAGTTCCTGAGAGTCACTGATGTGCTTTTACAGATCACAGAAACAGATGATTTTGTTGGTTCAGTGCATCCTTTTGCTTTCTCAGTAAGTTTTATCTTAATTACTTTAAGAGGCTTACAAATACGCTATTACTTTGCAGTAAGCAATGTTTTCTTGGGAGGAACTAATTTAAGTGTGCTTAGCCATACACTGGAATTGTCAGTGTGGATCTATGAGAAATAAATAACTTCATCATCATTATCTTTAGCGTATTACAGTTTATTTACTTACTCATTATCTCCTTGAAATGGAAAACCCTTATGAGCAATACAAACAATCTCAGAGACATCTGATACTCATATAAATAGCTATGTTTGTTGCTTTTTAACCAACTCGTATCTCTGATTATGTGAATTACTAACCCCTGTAGCTGCAAATTAATCATGTAAGTATATTGAGTGCCACCAAGCTAGGATCAACATTACAGTGAATGAACCTGCCTTCTTCCATTGCCTAAGTGGTAATTCCTCATTATTCATCTCACAAGAAATGGTGTCTTGTCTTACAACTTAGGAAAAAAATGATTGCTTAGTAATGCCAAAGTATTCCATAAAGTGATATGATTAATGCTCTTCTCACTAGATCTGCTGATGGAAGTAAAGTCTTATTCAGTTTCCCTGCGGAGACACAGTGAACCAATATCTTCGGCAGTAATTTTTAAGCAGGAAGCTTTCTGCTTATCTCAGCTGTATTGTATAGTCATTTCAGAATGCACATTAAATAGTTGGAAAGAGGTTATAATGTGGGTGGATTTTCCCTAAGTCACGGAGGCTTCTTTCACTGAGTAGAGATTGTGGTGGAGCTCTTTCCCTTTCTACCATCTGAGACCATTTAGACTTCTTTAACTTTATTATTGTTTACCATTACTAATGCCAGGTAATATGACACTTCCTTAATTGAGTGCAAGTAGTTCTGTATTCCTCATGCTTTTTATTGTTTTTGGCCAACCACCTGCCACAGACAGTTGTTATATCTACTGCAAATATCAGCTCAGATAGTTGACAAGACCCACAGCATTTCATTAAATTGTTATTGCAAGTTAGCTTCTTGATTCCTTTAATTGTGGTTTGTTGGCTGGTTGTTTTTTTTTTCCTATAGGAAATCATAAATAAACATTGAACAACTCTTCTTCTCTTTTACATGTTTTTATTTTAAACATGTACCACCGGAGAAAGCAGTAAGGCAGAAAACTTTTTCGTATTTGGAAATCAGCTACAGAATGCAGTATAAGCACCTTGCCGTTGAATAAGCCTTGCAGTTTGTGTTGCCTGCTGTTGGAGCAGTTAATGTGCTGTGGAGATGGTCGGTGGCAAACGTGAGCAGCAGCACAGGGCAGCCTTTCTCCCCACCACTGCATGCTGGGCTCCCATACAGTAGATGGTCTTGGCTCAGCATCCTGCTCGGTGACTTCTGCCTGCTCGCCTTGCTGATTTTGATTGCTCCAGACTGTTGATTAAACTTATTAATATAAACCTAAAAGTCCAGTTCCTCTTCCTCAGCTGTTCATTTGCTTTATCAGGAGTTAAAAATATAGGTGAAGCTGTGGTGTAAGGCATTTGGGGGGAAAAAAAATAAACAAACAAACAAACCCCCCAAACCAAAACCCAACAGTTTTACTTTACTTGCAAGCAAAAATAAGAAGTCACTTCCAATCAGCTACATACTGGGAAGAAATCAAGCAGACGCTCGTGGGGTGAAAACACAGTATATGTCTGGCAAACTTTTGGAAATAGTAGAATCAGTCAGCTTTTGGATAGATTTCCACCATAATTTGCAAAAATGTGGTCGTTTGCAAGCAAATGCATGGTGTAAAGCAGTGTACGGTGTTCTAGCAGGTAGTGATACTCTTTTTATTTGCACCTCTTCTAAACCTTCCCTCCTCTATAACACAAGGTCTGTAATGGTCTATATATTATAAGCAGCTGGAAAATTTCACACACCCACTGAAGGTTCCAATGAACACAAAATACCACGGAACAGATGCCAATAAGAGGTATTTTTAGTGGCTCATGTCACAGTTGCTGTTTGCCTCCGCTGTGACAGCTAATGAGCTTTGAATGGCTGGGAGAAATAGTGCATCCTGCAGTAAAAGCCTGAGAATGCCTCTCCCTTCTTTTGCACAGGCAATAAATGTTTGCTTGGGGTCTATCTGAAGCTTTATAACAAACCATTACAGCATATTCTACGCTGGTTAAATGGATTACAACGCAGAACTCCATTTCATGTATTTATTTCCATAAGAATCTGGCATGACAGTTTATTGTTTGTTTTGTAATATTGGCTGCTAGAGGTAATGTTATTGTAAACAGAGCTTGACTGAGTGAACATTTGTTACTAGTAGTTAATACAATTTTCTTACATTTTCTTGGCTTTGGACGAGGAGTACTTAAATGTAAGGAAACCCATTCTATACATCTTCAGCTGAAGTTGAAGATGTTAACATTACATAATGGAAAAAAATGTAAAAATGTCATTGACTGAGTGAAAGAAAATCATCCTTATGTTGGGATTTCTTATTCTTTCTCCCTTACTTTGCACCATTATATTACACAGAATGTAGTATGTTCCATTCCCAGGAGAAAGCCAGATTGATATCGAATGTGTAACCAGCTGGGTGTTTACCCTTCATTATTCATACTGACAAGGCATGAGAGGAAGAAATAGAAAAAGAAGGAAATTTGAAGTTGTCGGAATAGTTGTTCCTTTTTGTCAAAAAAATGCCGATTTGAAAATTCAGTTCAAGTGACTTAGGAGGAAAGCTCCTGCATACTCTCTCTACTTACCTGCTGGTTTTATGGTAGAAATTATTGACTGACGTATTGAGGTGTGTGGCAATTAGCCCTTTTTCTTTATAAAGAGGTTTATTATTCTTGTACTTCCTGAAGAACACTTAGTGTGCAATTACAGAAAGCACTGGATGGACCTCCTTTCACTAGTCCAGGGTGTTTTTCACTAGTCCAAGTTGGTTTACAGTTGGTAACCAAGTGTAAAAACCTGTGTAAACCCAGAGAACATTATTTCACAAGATTTCAGAAGGCAAGTGAATCTGAAATGATCAGATCATGACACCTTTTATATACACATGCAGGAGGTGCGTGTGGGATTAGAAGTGTGCATCCTGGAGAGGGGCTGCCCGGAATCTGACATGGGATTTATTTATTCTTTCTCAGATGGTGTAGAAAGAATATGTATTTCTTGACAAGAAATAGGTAAGTTGATAGTCAACAGCTTCTATGCTCTTCAAGTCTAGTGTTCAAATTATCAGTGAGAAATGTAAATAGGACTGTTTGCTCTCGTTTCATAGTCAGGAAGTTGAAGCAGAGTGGCTGGGGGATTTCCCCACTACAAATACATTTCTGCATATTGTTCAGTCTGAGACTTGTTACTTTAAGCATGACTGCAAAATGTTACTTATTCATATTCAGAAACTTTCTTTTTGTGTGTATTTTTTATTTCTGCTCTCCTTTTCTTTGCAGTCTTCAGAAATCTGTTTTCTGTTGGTTTCAAAGGTCATTGGCTCATTTGCACTGCATTTTGAGCAGATTTGGCTGGGAACCATTCTCTTAAAGTCAGTTTTCCTGGCTGCCAGCAAACAGTAGGAGACCCTTAGATGGCCCTGAATACCTGTATCCAGCTTCATCTACAGAACTGAACTAAATTGGCCAGGGCAGAGGCCAAATATTATTTCCCAATCTTCCATATAATTAAATGTTTGAATGTTTTTATGGTTCATGGGGTGTTTCTGCCAAGGCCAACTGGATCTCTTGCAGACACGTAAACATGAACCCCATACAATTCAGGATTTGACTAAAGACATGGAGCTGGTCAATGGTAAGAAGTGGACAAGGAGGTTGGGATCCAGCTATGGGTCCTTCTGGTTGAGTGCTAGGAGAGTGTGAGACATCAGGGACATACAGTTGAGGTCCAGCTTTTGGTCCAGGCATTTCCATGTTCATTCACAGCAAGCATTTATGCATCTACTGGGGTGGTTCACCAGGATGGTCTCACGTAGGCAGAGGTCTGATTTTCGATCAGTCCATTACCGTCTGATCGTGGCTCATCATAGAACTAGGGTATGAACACCGCATGAGACATACTTGTAGGAGAAGTGGAAAATTACAGCTTTAGTCCCTTAGCTCTTGCTGGTAAATGTGTTACTAATATCTAGAAGTATGGTGATCATCTTCCTTCTGAGAGTTTTGAAAATGTAGCCAAAACTGAGCTTTTGCTTTCTTTTGTGCCTAAAAAGATTTCAGTTTGTTGCTGACTGTTACACCGAATTGTCTTTTGGTCATTGGTGTGGAACAGCAGCATGTGATGTCTTCAGTTATTTTGCATTTTTTCCCAAAACTCTGTGCCATCAGTGCCAATCAATTTTTTTTTTTCTATATCCTCATATCTCTAATGTTTCTTTATGCTTTCATTCTTCTTTGTTATTCTGTTGCCTACTCTTTACCATCTGTTATATTCAGCAATTAGGTTTATTTTCCATATCTTTTATAATGCTCTAAGATGAGGTCTCAATTCTTACTGCAAATTACAAGTGAAATATGCCAAACTAGTGGCACTCTTGGTATAGATTATGATAAAATTTCAGTAATGTTTTAAAAAATAAATTTCTATATGTTTATTATCACTGCCAATATCTTCTTGTTTAGTGGCAGGAATATTAACTATTATGAATGGTTAACTACTGCATAAACTGGCATACCGCGAGACTTTTAGTAAACCCTGGAAGTTACTTTTATGTCTATAGCAGCCTATTCTGTTGGCCTTCTGTCAGCATCTTGAATTTTTCACAGTTCTTCAGCTGCCAAATGTTGGCTATGAAGTGATTAGTTTTCTGAGAAAACCACTCTTGGCCTCTGTAATGAAGATAAATTCATTGGATTTCCATATCTCTAAAGGCTAGTTTTTAAATAAAGGATACAGATTCTGGTGAATTCTGCTTGGATCCAATTTTAGTGACTAATTTAATCATTCAGTAGCATTTCTATTTACCAAAACCAAATGTAAACTTTATAAAGAGAGTCACAGATCAAATAAAAAAAGGAAACAATAAGTTAATTATTGTTCCTACCATCAAAATTGCTTTCCTTTGAATAAAAGCATCATGTCAAGTAGCAGATGCAGTAAACATTGACTGCGTCTTATCATATATAGTTCTTCTTTTTAAAGGGTAAGATTGTTAATTTTTGCTAACTATTGTCAAATGGGAGAGATTTATGTAAAGAACTTTGGCACTATCAATTGCATCTGATAGTTTTCATTTCTAACAGCCTTTGTCAAACTGCTTTTCACATTGTACGACTCTGAACATCTTCAACAGCTTCTGAAATCTTCTGTATTTTAGTACTTGAACATGACTGAGACAATGATGGAGACTTCTGCAGGAACTCCAGTGATCTTTCTCCTTTCCCAGAGAATGGGATTTCAATTAAAAAAAAAATAAAAAATCCTTTTTTTTTTCAAAGATAGCCAAGCAAAACAGCAGAACACATCCATATGTCAGTGACCGTGATACTAGATGACTGCATACCTCCAGCATCACATTTTGACCAACATTTTACAAAAGTTGAACCAAAACAGCAGGACTAGTCCAAGCTTGTTTTCATGACCAAATCATGTGAAGAGAATATCACCATTGTTTTTATGTTAACTTTATTTATGATTTCCCATCTAAATAAGGGTTTTGCAATGCAGAGAATGCAATTAAATATAGCAGGGCTTCAGAATTTTATCGCTTTTCCTTCTTCCACAGCAGCTGGTTGTCTTCTCTTTATATTCCGGGGCAAATGTGGGGTGAAACTGTTGCACGTAAAGATTTTTAGGTTTTATAAGGTGGGGTTTTTTAGCCTGCACAACCAAGTCTTAGTGTCTACTTATGCTTCCATGAAGTGAGCCTGAAATTTATCTTCTGTACTAGCAGTAAACTTAAATGTTCTCAGGAAGAGGATTAACAATTTGTATATTGTAAAGGTGGTGCCTTACAGGCATCATTCTTTAAAAATAAGGAACAGTGGTGGCTATATTTACTTTGTACAGGGAGAAAATTGGTTTGCCTGAATTAGCTTTCAAAGTGACTTTATGAAGTGTAAGGAGAAGCAAAAAATGTCAGGATATTAGAAATCTACAGAAAAATAAAAGTATGCTCATAAATAATGTAATAGGAACAGTGGATACAAAAAGTAAGAAGATAAAAGGCTTTTTTTTTTTTTTTTTTTTTTTTTTCTCTAAAA
>VXBL01000370.1:1243616-1270614 GCA_013400195.1 Aramus guarauna | reverse complement strand
TTATTCACTGGAAATACAGCAGCATATGTTTGCAAAGAAGGCTCCAGTATCTTCTATCTGAGGGTTTCCTAGTGTGGTTGTATTTTATGTACTTTCAGTAGGAGCTGAAAACTGTTCTCTGTCATTAGCAACTTGTAAAATAAGTAACAGATGCCTTGGCTGTGTGTGGCTGAAAGAATGAGCTTGGGTTGTTCCACTTTGTATCCCTCTAGCCAAAATAGCTGTTTTTACCAAGTACTGACTGATCTGGATAGAATCAAGGTTGGTTCTGTACTAAAACCATCTGAACAGTGATTTAAAGATAAAAAGAGGTAAATGTGTATTTCTTTGGAGAAACTGTTTGGAGAAGCAATGGGATCTGCACTGGAAAACAGTTAGGTGAGGTTGGTCAACTGGGTGTGAGGTTTGGGGAAACAAGAAAAATCAAAATAGAAATATAAAATCAAATATCCACACTCTATGGATACTGTATCTAAAGGTAGGGATTTATATATGCAATAAATGCTTCCAATGTTTCTTACACAAATTTTCCTCTTGGGATGAAAACCAGTTGGAAAGGTATCTTTTATGTGATTCTAATATGAGCAAAAAATATTTTTTATTATAACCCATTGAACTTAAAATGTATCGCTATAATATCAGTGGCAAGATTATTCTTGTGCACCTTGTCTAAAATCTGTTTTTATTTCTGATTTCATTTCATCATTTGGAAATCAAAATTGAATTAAGTGAAAAATGTCTTACTTTTTAAAAGCTGGAATATTCGTGGAAATATGTGGATTTCCTTTCAGTTTTCATTTCTTGCTTTTGGGGTTTTTATTTTTTACTGTGACAATATTGTTTAGTTGAACTGTCTGCTTTATGGGGCTTTCTATACTTGCTTAGCATTATATAAAATTAAAGCAGTTGCAGAAAGCATCAGAAGCATAACCAGAATAAAATTAAGAATTTAGCGATGAACAGGGAAGGACATTTTTGATTCTCATTTGGTGTTTGGTGAGCTCTAATTTTTTAACATTTCTGTATTTCCACTTTGCCAGCAGACTGTATGTGATGTTTTAATATACATCAGAAATGATTCATGAAGTACATAAAAATGATATGCAGTTTTGGCACTACGTAGTCAAATATGAAATTAACTGGTAATATGGGTATGGTGCAGGTCTCCACATCATCGAAATAAGCAAAAGGACAAATGGGAAGTCTGATGGGTTTGGTTTTATTGCTGGTCCATCTCCACCTGGCCTTACGGACCGCAATACCACCACAGCAACACCGCCTTGGTGTAACACAAGGGCTCGTTATTACGATGTAACTATGTGATGGTGTTGCCCTTGTCTCAGGAAAGTTGATCACTGGTGAAAGACGTGAAGAGAATAATCTGAAGAAAATGCATCTTTCGGATGCCTGTTCTTGGGTTAAAAAGCTTGGAGTGTAGGTTGTCATCCCACCAAGTGTTCTGTATTTATAATGAGGTTCTGTAAGATTACAGTGAGTTTCCCTATTTGCAATGAAAAAGACTTTTTCGTATAAAAAATATTGATAACGGAGACCACAGCACAGTGTTTGCAGTGAATGTAGCAAAAGAAAAGGATGTACAAAGGCAATGTAACCAGACTTCTTTCCTGTGCTTTAGCAGTGTCGATGGATTAATCGTGACAAGGTCTATGCTAGGTAAGCATGGTCTTTTTTCAGGATTAGTAAATGAATGCAGAAAGGCAAAATGCCCACTCTTTCAAAAGCAGTCACTGATAGCCCCTGCCTGATTTAGAGCAGGTTTGACTTGATTCTGAGAAACCGGGGCAGCCGCAATTCCCACTGAAATGCTGCCAAGCCGAGGACTGATTATTACAGCAATAAATCAAGGTAGGCTGTTTGGAACTGGTAGAACACCTCTCGGTAGGGTTGTAGCATCCAGTGGAAGTGGTAACAAGAGAGATACTGACACCACAGGAAAGAATATCTGAGGTAAGTTACTGTCTCACCAAATTCCTGGGTAGTGGCCTTGTCTGTTACACGTTTTGAATCTATCTGCTGAGGCGTTAGTGTTACCTGGGTCATAGGATAAAGTATTCAGAGATACCTGTCGGGTTTTTTTCCTTTTCTTGCAACAGTGCTGTGTCGTTTCGGCCACTCCTTTGCACTTCGATTGCATAGAGCAGATAAGCACTTTTTCTTTAAAATAAAAAATTACTAATAAGAATACTGTCTGTCAACTTCTTCTTAAACCCCACTCTTCTCTCTGTGATGCCAGCCCTTGTAAAGGTATGGCTGTGATCCAAGAGCTGCTCCCACGTGGCTGATACAGCTTCAGAAGTTGCTTTGCTGTTAGAAGGTGGAGAAGTGGAGTGGTTAGGTGAGACACGTTTCCCTATGGCTTTCTCACTCTCAGGCTGAAGTAGTGAGAAGCAATGCCAGTCAGAGCAGCTGAAAGGCAGTTTCCTTCGGCTACTCGTAGTGTGGGATGGTTTGGAAGGTGGCTCCTCTTCTACTGCCATTGAACCAGCACATCTGGGAGGGACAACCACTGAAAGGGACAGTCTTTTCCAAAAGTCTGGTGGGATTGTTTAAATTCCAGTAGACACAGACCTGGAAATTAGGTATTATCATTTGGTATGTGGGAATAGATTTTGTCTTTCACCATGGAGGACCTGTAACACCACTAAATTTATGACACTGCTATCTAAGTTAAGATTTAGGAAGAGAGGGCAAAGGTCTGCATGTAAACTGCCCAAAACCTCACGTATTTTTGTGGATTGGAGTTAATGAGGTGGGTAGGTCCAAACTAGTAAAAGAGCGGAGGAGGACCCCTGGACACCTGGACTTGTGCTGGCAGGATTTGTCCCATAGACAGTGGGAGGAGAGGTACTTGGGGAGAAGAAATGGCCAATGCTATAAATGGCCTTAAGACATAAATCTTCCTTCCTCCATAACCACAGTTGTGTTCTCCAGGTATTAAAGGGTAGTCTGAAGGAAAGACCCAGGAAGAAAAGATTAATTTGAGAAATACTTAGAGCAAAAATAATGAAACAACAGTTCCCTATATGTGACATCTCTTGTCTGCTTATTAAAATGCTGTTAAACATAATTCAAGACTTAGGATCCTCTACAGTCAGTAGGTGAAAATCCAGTGTAATTTAACAATTGATCTTTGTCAAGCAGTTAAATGCAAATGAAAAACTCTCTAAACTAAATAGAAAATTAATGGCAGATGAGATGTAAGTATATAATCCTTCACTCTGTCTCATCAGAATAAGAATTTAATTTAACTTACAAGGAATATGCAAATGGTTTCTCTGTGTTATTATTCATATTCCTTCTAATGGGAAGATAATTAAAAGAAATGGAGAAGACAAAGAGGGAAAAAAGCATCAAAGATAAATTTGACCTAAAATACAGATTTTACA
Organism: Aramus guarauna; assembly: GCA_013400195.1. Taxonomy (NCBI): domain Eukaryota; kingdom Metazoa; phylum Chordata; class Aves; order Gruiformes; family Aramidae; genus Aramus; species Aramus guarauna. The sequence continues at coordinate 1,267,207 of VXBL01000370.1, read as the reverse complement.
TATCAGGTTTACAGATGGTAAGAATATTTCCATTTGTAAAGTAAATAGTGTAGCATTAACAGGGCTCAAAATTCAACTGATTACAAACTGATTACAAATAAAAGGAAATAACTATGCTATTTTCAATTATCAGGGACAGAATTCAAAACAAAACTAATAACCTAAGCAAAATATGTAAAATAAATAAGATTCTTAGAGTTGTTTAAGTTTTCCTAATTAAATGTGAATAAAAGCATATTTTATCTTAAGATATATTTCTTACAATAGTGTTAAAGCTAAGCATGTCCATGTTGGATTAATTCTGTAAGACTGTAGTATTTATAGCAGGTGTTCGTAAATGAAAACCAAAGCATAATGCAAGATATCTCGTCCTTTTAGAAATAACAGTAACTTTTTAGCTAAATCTACATCCTTCCTATTTTTTAAATAAACTAGTCAGAAGTCATTCAAATCAAGTTTCATGTCTGCTTTGACCTGTCACATGTAATACTTGTAGCTTCTGACTCGAAGTCTGAGCCAAAAGAAGAAATTTCCATCTGCAGAACCCGTAATTGTTAATTAAAACTCTTTTTCTCATTTGCAAGAGTTAAACTAAGAAGCATTATAATTTGACTGGTATTTCAGTAATTAATAGCAGCATTATTACATTAGATGTACAAGATTTTTGGCTTGCATGCGTCAATAGCTTGTTTGAGAGACTGAAAGGGAGTCGGTTAAAAGAGTAAATTCTCAAAGAATCATTAGCCATGTATGGCACGGATTAAAAACTGGCTAAATTGTAGGCCTCAGAGTTAATTTTAAGTAGCCAGTTATCGTCAGGGGGATGGAGGATAGTGCAGTACAATTCCCCATGATTCTTCCCTCTGGACCATTTAATAGTCTTATCAGTAACAGATACTACAGGTGAAAATGAAAATTGAAGTAAAGAAAAATTACATGAATAGTTGTTTTCTCCTGTTGCTATGGGTTATGACATGAAGGTTATGTGATTTTATGGCATGGATCTGTAAAGATCGTTATAATATCTCAAAATCAGCTAATTTGGTAAATCCATGGATGCTGTAATATGCTAACTCACGCTGCAGTTACATACATCGCTTTCAGCCACTTTTATTCCCTTCTCTGAAGGATATCTACACTCTTCTTGGGGTAGCAGCACCAGTACTCAAAATATAAATTGTAATTACTTCTTGTAATTTTTGACAAAAATTAAAATAAGCAAGAGTAAAAAACTCTTCAGAGAATGTGCATGTACCATACTGTCTAACAATTAACCCTTCCTGCTTTCAAAGGTGGAAAAAAAAGGAAAGGCTGCACCCATCTTCCTCCAATGCTGTGTGTGTACACTTTCTACACCGAGTCCTGTTACTTCCCATTTGTGAATGGATGAACCACTTTAGCCAAAGGCGCGTGGCCTTCCTGTGATTTGCCAATTTATAGAATATTTAATTGGCAGTTGTTTTCAAAAAATACAGCCCACAATAGCCTAATGTTCCACAAGGTGCATCAAAGCCCCAGAGCCTGGCTGCCTGTCTGAGCGGGTAGTGGCCCACGCGTGGGGTGTGGAGACGGCTGATGAGTGGGCTGTGGAGTCAGCTTCTCCTGCCTCGTGAACGTTGAGTTCCTTAGGCGAGCAGAGCAATTTCAAGACTAAGATAAAGAGTCATAATGACATATAAATGCCATACTTGCTCGACTCAGAAGCAATCAGAGCAGAGATTTGGAACTGGCTGCCCTCCATCCTCTCAGGCAAATAATCAATTAATTGTTCTGGAGGAGAGTTGACTTTCTTTCTTTCTTTCTTTCTTTCTTTCTTTCTTTCTTTCTTTCTTTCTTTCTTTCTTTCTTTCTTTCTTTCTTTCTTTCTTTCTTTCTTTCTTTCTTTTTCTTCCTTTCTTCCTTTCTTCCTTTCTTCCTTTCTTCCTTTCTTCCTTTCTTCCTTTCTTCCTTTCTTCCTTCCTTTCTTCCTTCCTTTCTTCCTTCCTTTCTTCCTTCCTTTCTTCCTTTCTTCCTTTCTTCCTTTCTTCCTTCCTTTCTTCCTTCCTTTCTTCCTTCCTTTCTTCCTTCCTTTCTTCCTTTCTTCCTTTCTTCCTTTCTTCCTTCCTTTCTTCCTTCCTTTCTTCCTTCCTTTCTTCCTTCCTTTCTTCCTTTCTTCCTTTCTTCCTTTCTTCCTTCCTTTCTTCCTTCCTTTCTTCCTTCCTTTCTTCCTTCCTTTCTTCCTTTCTTCCTTTCTTCCTTTCTTCCTTCCTTTCTTCCTTCCTTTCTTCCTTCCTTTCTTCCTTCCTTTCTTCCTTTCTTCCTTTCTTCCTTTCTTCCTTCCTTTCTTCCTTCCTTTCTTCCTTCCTTTCTTCCTTCCTTTCTTCCTTTCTTCCTTTCTTCCTTTCTTCCTTCCTTTCTTCCTTCCTTTCTTCCTTCCTTTCTTCCTTCCTTTCTTCCTTTCTTCCTTTCTTCCTTTCTTCCTTCCTTTCTTCCTTCCTTTCTTCCTTCCTTTCTTCCTTCCTTTCTTCCTTTCTTCCTTTCTTCCTCCCTTTCTCCCTTTCTCCCTTTCTCCCTTTCTCCCTTTCTCCCTTTCTTTCCTTTCTTTCCTTTCTTTCCTTTCTTTCCTTCCTCCTTTCTCACTCACATTCTTGTTTCCTCCCATGTTTTATCTTGCTTCTGAACCTGAGAAATCCTCTGAATAAATCAACTATCAGATCCTAAATGTTTGGAAAAACTTATTTTGAACTTTTTTGTCTGATAATAAGTATGGTCTGTTGAAAAACTTGCATTCGGTTCCCAGTGTCCACATACCTGCACAGATGCCTCAGGTGCACTTCCCTACTTTGGTTTTATTTATCCCTCTGGGTGCTGGTGATTAATCTGTGTTTAAGTCCTCTTCATAACTACCTTTTTCTTCCTGTCTTAAAGAAAGGAGATACACACATGGAATGAACTTTGACCAAGAAATTTTCTGGGAATCCTGTCGCAGTGTAATTTTATCTATATTTGATAGACAGGCAGGAAAATCAAGGGAACTTGTTTTCTGCATGTGTTGATTACTTTGAAAACTGTAATTAAATATGCCATCATTATCCATATTTTCCATTTCACTGTATTACTTTTTACTATATATGTCATGTTAAACATCCTAATATGAGGGACTTCACTGAGTTAGTCTTATTTTTTCCAGAAATGTTTTACTAACAATTAAATATAATGGTAAGAATTTTCCCTTTGCATCTGTCCTCTGTTTAGGACAGGTCTACTATTTCAAAGGTTTTCAGTGAGCAATGAAATGGGAAACAGAAGGTTGTTGCTCACTTACTCCAGTTTTTAAGGAAAAATACTTTCATGATTTCTTCGTAATTAGGTCTACTTGAAGTTTATGAATCATAGTATTTGCTGCTTTTCTGTTTGATTTTGTAACAGAATATCAGCTTTCCATTCAACAGTGAGTGGCATTTTTTGAACCAGACAGCTCCGTTTAGGAGACTTTCTGAGACACCGAGACTGGAGAGAGGGAGAAAGTTTTCTTTTTCAAGCGTATGTAAGAAATCTTGAAGGGTATTATCAAGTTATTCTTGGCTTTCAAACCCCTTTTTTTCTATTTGCCCCCAGCTTTCAGTATGTTTCTTGAAACTGGGAAACTCGTCTGACTGAGCCACACTGTGCGACCCTGTGGAGGAACCTCTCTGTCTCCAGTGATGACAGAAATGGAGATAGGGAGGTTAGCACCGCTGGGCTGAAGTTTACTTTTGGAAATTCCCTACTGTGAGTTTCTGCTAACATCTACATATTTAAATCAGATAACCATGCATTGAAACAGATGGTTTACCATTGACTCAACTTATGCATCCAATTATATATGCACTAATGAGAAGAATTCACATTCTGTCATTTGTTGTTAATTACACATTTTAAAAGATGGCCTCTTGCTTTAAAAATTATACTGGACCATCATTTGCAGCAGAATGAAACTGGCTAGGTAAAGAAGTAAGACAGTATATGGTAAGCAGGAGAGGAGATTTTAAGCAGATATATACAAAATGCAGCCAAAGGCTTAGAAGGGAAATTAAGAAAGTACAGATAGAGCAGAAAGGAAAGGAAACTGGTTCTGGTAAAACAGAAAGTGTGAAATGTGATGAAGTGAAGACATTCAGAAACCAGACAAAAAGCTGTTGGCACGTAGTGTGAGCAGCACTGTATCCAAAATGCAAGTCAGTGTTGATCTTTGCAGGGAAACCACATCAAACTGTAGGAAAAATATGTGACTTCCCTTGCTGATTACTCTCCCAGTGCTGTTTCAGACTAGAGCTTTGCAGTAGAGGCTCCAGCACAGAGGGTGTCTTGTAGAAAAAGATCTGAAATGGGCCCTTTGACTGTGTGGTTCACTGTTGGGTTTTTTTTGTCATTTGATAAAATAATAGTTCAGACTGTCTATAGCTTGGTCTATAGTGCAGACTGTTCTCGTGTTCTGAAGGATCTGAGGGTTCTGAATTCTGAATCACAAGCTGTGGTCTCTGACCACTTGCTTAAAAACATTCCAGCACTGGAGGATAGAAAAGTGACTTACAGGTCACTTATTTTTCAAAGGACTCCAGAGAAGATCCATGATATCACAGATGAGTAAACCTGCAGTCTGAATGAAGAATTTTATTACCCCACTGACATTTTTATCTTCTGAAATGATAAGAAAGCAATAATCAGATGATTTAATTAAAAGGTTGATATGCATAATAAGGCCCTAGGAGATTATTTAAGTGTAATTCAGTTTTTCCTCTCAGACTAGATGTCCTAATATGATTAGCCTTTTCAGTGCCATAGAAAACAGAATATTATCATATGCTAAATTTAGGCAGTGGTCATTGTTAATGGATTAGAACCGGTGAAAGAGAATGCATCTGTCTGAGTTTTCAAAGGTTGCAAATGAGTCAAGAGAAACCCCATGTAGAAAATATCTAAAATCCTAAATCAGACAGAATTAAGGCCCTGTTAAAAACCTCTTGGTGAAAAGAGTGACTAAATTCACCTTGAAGTGATACGGACAAGCTTAATATGTACCTGCTGCATTGCTGTCAGTGGCATTTGCCTTGGGATGAACTGAGCTTTGGGTACATGGGTGTGTGTGATCAGCTGAGATTTTGAAAAGACCACCCGAGTGCTGTGTTAACACAACCCTGTCATCCTTGCTGTAAAGAGAATAGGGGCAAACTGGAAGAACACGGTACGTTGGAAGTGTTGACAACATCTCTGTTATGTTAAACACCAGACTCATCCAGAAGACAAGCAGCAGTCTCTGTGACTTTCCCCTTGCCTTCCAGGGAAGGGTTTTACTCCCCCGGCGCCCATAGCCTGTGTCTGGGGGCAGCCAGCCTGGAAGGGAGAGCAGCATGGGGCCTTCCCGTGGCAGCTGGTGGAAACTGCCATGTGTGGATCCTGTTGGGAGAGCTGCCTTCCGATGAGAAGCAGGTTACAAAATGAAATGCCTCCAGGTCCTAATCAAGCCTGACTTGTTACGCAGCTGTGGGGCTTAGCAGTTTTCAAAAGGAGCACACTGATTGCAGGACATGCATCAGTGCAGGAAGCCTGCAGGAAAGCTGGAGAGGGACTGTTTATCAGGGACTGTAGTGATAGGACAAGGGGTAATGGCTTTAAACTGAAGGAGGGAAGATTTAGGTTAGATATTAAGAAAAAATTCTTCACTGTGAGGGTGGTGAGGCACTGGAACTGCTTGCCCAAAGAAGATGTGGATGCCCCATCCCTGGAAGTGTTCAAGGCCAGGTTTGGGCAACCTGGTCTAGTGGATGGTGTCCCTGCCCATGGCAGGGGGGCTGGAACTAGATGGTCTTTGAGGTCCCTTCCAACCCAAACCATTCTGTGATTCTATGATAAACAAGGCTTTCATGTCCTCCCCAGGCATATCATGAAATAAGATAAGATGAATATGGATTTATGAGGATTTGGTTTCGTGGGAGCTTTTTGGTCCTACTAACCCATCTCTTTCTATATATCTGGCCACCTGGGCCCAAAGTAAGTCTCCACTTTTGTTTTAAACATTCCTTAATAAAGAGCTTATGAACATTGCTGTATTAAGATCATAAGGCAGCTTGAGTAAGTGTTACCTCTGTCTTCAGAGCTACAAAAGATAGTTGCTTTCATGAGGTGTTTATATGCTTTTTGTTACTTAGAGAATACTAAAGGTCTTCATTTAAGTGAATGAGAAGGTGAACCTGTTATATCTACATTAATAAGTAAAAAATAATGGAGAACACGTACATGTGTATACACATATAACATACTTTGCATCACTACCAACAGGGGAAAAGCAAAGGTTTTGCTGCAATAGCTTTTAACATTCGGGAACAGCTGTGCCACCCCTGTGCTGTTTGTTAAGCCTGAGCTGTTGCCAATCAACAGTTGTGCTGGGATAAGAGAAAATTTGAACGTAGTCATAGTTGGCAGCTCAAATCTCACCACCGATAAAACTCACAGCCACTCCTGTGCATTTTCTTGTCAGTTAAATAAAATGTCACTCTCAGACTGGCAACATCCATTATTCTCAACTGCTGTCGCAATCTCTGCCAGTGCAAACTAAATGTAAATGCAGTTCCCAGCGCTGTGGGGATGGCAGCGGTAGTGAAGCGTGCAGGACGGACCGTGGCCGGCAAAGCTGTGCAATGCTGTCTGTGCTGGGGGGCTGATGGGATGCAGTGATGAGAAAATGTGCGAGAGGGATGGTGGGAGCGTTGCCTTGGCACTGAGCAGGCGGGCGGCATGACGGAGCAGGGTGCTGTCTCAGCGCTGCATTTCCTGATTCCCTCTGTGCTGTGAAACAAGGTGGCTACGGTGCAGCAATCCACTTCTAATAAGTTCAGATCCCAGTAGGAGCCAAAGTTCAGTTTTGTCTGCCTTTTTTTTTACAGTTTTTTGCTTCTTTCCTTCCTCCCTTCACCTTGTGTCCATGGTGTAAGTCATCCCAGATCTCTCCACTGGCATTTTCTGCACCACTTGCTCTTTGTACTGCAGCGCTTTATGTGACTTCTGTGCTTCTCTTCATGTGCAACGTCTGTTGAAGATGATGAGAGGTCTGTATACATAAAAATTGTCACAGATTGTGTTGCAGGAAACCCAACTATCTAGTTACATATGTACATAGGTTTTCACTGCCACCTTGACTCACAGAAATTTCCTACTTTAGGTAAGCTTCATTCTGATAATAACCAAATATTCTTCTCATAGGCCATGAAGGCAGGTCATTGAGTTGCTACCAAAAATGTCCTGTACCAATGAATACACCTTCACGTTAGTATAGAGTATCCACCACATGTGAGAAGCATCTTAGCGTTATAAATGAAAAGGAGTAAACTTTGGAGGACTCTGCTCAAGTGTGCAGAAACCACATGGAATTATGTGCAAACTATTGGCAGAATTTAATAATGAAGCAATAATGTTTTGTTGCAATTACTGTGAATAGGCACTGATGTCTTTTCCATAGAGATGTTTTCAACACATCCTCTAGAAATCCAGACAACTCAATTATGTTCCATGAGCTTTTTCTGGTATTGATTTCAGAGTAGATACCTCACAGGTTACAGTAGAAATTTTGCTTTTGAGCCCAAGGGAAAAAACAACAGAAAAGAGATTTGAAATGAAAAGTATTTTTTTTTTCTTTTACTACGACTCTATGTTAGAGAAAAGTACGGTGTGTGAGAGGATAAAGGGCAGCATTTCCAAAATTATCTAAGCATCGTTGAAGCCTTAGTTCCATTTTCAAAGCAATGTAAGCACTTTGGAGCCTGAAGGCTCCAACAGGTTCACATAATATGCTTATTGTAGTCTAAAATTGATAAAGTACTCTAGGTGCCTAATTTGCACTAAGTCCAAGTGCTTTGATGCTCTCACAAGCCCTGCTAGATATCTCTCTGAATCAATATGAACCTAAAGTCTCCTGAAAATTGGACACTCGATTTCACCAAAATGCGTTGGGATAAAAGTGCTAATGTCAATTCTTAAAATAGGCTTTAAAATCCTAAGCCACACAGGGCCTGATTTTTAAAAGCATGAAGTCACTGACAGATGCAGAAATTACTCAAAAGGAATTTTCCTAAAACCCTGAGGACCTCGTGCGGTTTTCAGGGATGGCAAAAAAGGAAAAAGGAAGACAGTTTGTGTATCAAATAACTCTCAAATAATAGATTCTTTACAGATATTCACTGAGTGAAAAGGCAGATAACATCCATTCAGGCAAACATTACTCCATCAAAGCATTAATATTTTTAGTGGCTATGAAGCTTTGACTTTTAAAGCTGCTTGAATGGCTGGACATGCACGCAGATGTTACTTGTAGAAGTATGTATGGAGTAATCAGCTCCATACAAGTCTCACAAATACACCTCCTAATCCCACATCAAAAATCATTTATTATGGTCTTCGTGAGAATGACACAGGATCTTAACTTAGACTCACCCAGTGGAAGTGAATAGGTCCCGATTAGCACATCCCGTTAGCAGTCAAGGACGTGTACAAACACGTGGGTGAGCAGAAGTAGGATTATTGCACTCGGCAAGTACAGAGGTTACATCTACCCTAATAAATTAAACAGTGTCAAGCTGTGGCCCTGGATGCTGATAGGAGATAGTCTCTGCTCTGTGATTGCAGGAATGGCCCCTGGCATAGCTGAGGGCCATGATAAGGAGCCCTCTCCAAAACAATCCCTGGGCCCTGTTGGGGCAGGGAAGTGCAAGCCAGAGACCATTGCCAACAGGCAGTTTGGATTTGGCTGCCTTGCTTGGTAGGGTTTGCTCTACTGACATGATCCAAGCTGCGTCACCTGATTTGAAAGCCGGAGAATTTCTCTGGACCATTGATTTACTGCTGTAGGCATGGCTAGAGTACAGCAAAGGGTATAGTGTTACGGGACAGCAGGAGATGTGAGAGGGAGCTTCAACTATGAGACATGAGCTTTGCTGCTCATAGGCTTACTTCTTCCGGTAAGATTTAGCCTTAAAAACATTTTGACATCCTTTTTTTTTTTTCTGGGATCATGAAGGTGACAGTCCATGACAGTACAAAGTCAACACTGTTAGAAATGTTTCTGCTTTGCTTGTCCCTATTTTTAGTCCATTCCCCTTGCCAGCAACGTGATGCTGCAGTACTACGTTACCTTCTTTAGGTGCTGTTAGATGGCATAAACAAGCAATGTCACCAAGCCTGTTTGCATGGCCAAAGATGCCAGAACCCAGCATGTATTGCAGAATTCTCCGAGAAGGAGAGAAGTGAAGCAGTGACTGTGGAGAAACATGCATTCATAAAAAATCGTGTGCTACTGTGACAAAGTTATAAAATTCTCTATTTTCAGTAAGGTAAGAGCAGACAGGCATCAGTTCTGGCAATGTTTGTCTGGTTTGCCTTCTCTTTGGAAATGCAGTAGAAAGAGTAAGAAAGTTTTTACTGCATATAGGTGTTCTCTAATAGTTTTTGCCTTTGATGTCTTTCTGCTCCTCACTAACAAATTGCTTTGCTGCTTAGTTATAGCAATAGTCCGTATCACGTGGCAAACATAGAGGGCAAGAAGGCCTCAGGTTTACAACCCGTGAAAATCTAGTTCAGTTTAACTATCACTGTATTAAAACCAATGGAGTAATGTCAATGCTGCCGTCTTTCACAGAAGTGCCCCGTGCACGTGCTCTGCATGGATACCTTTTTCCCACTCTGCCTTAGAGAAAATGAAGGCTGGTTTTGGTGGCTTCAGTGTAGTTGGCAGACCTGACTCCCAGTCAGCACAAGACTAATTTCCAGTAATTTCCAATCACTGTTTGGTGCTCTGATAGGGTGGAACTGGCAAGAGAGGAATGAACCTTCTAGTGAAGTGGAGGATGAGCAAGTGGAACCTCAAAGGAGGGTCGCAGTACCCCCGCTCATCGCCGTCCTTACCTGCATCTGAACAGCTGAGGAACAGGTCCCAGCAGTGCTGAGATAAACTCAAAGATGTGTGATACTATCAGCTACGCAGACACTTTAGTTTAGTAGATAAAGTTAGGTCAACAGAAGAAAAAAAGTTTATATAGTTCCTATAGAGATAAAAGACAAATCTCCTGAATCAGGGGCAAAAGTTCATTGGCCTGTGAGTAACTTGGTTACTCAAAACAGATTTGAGTTTATAGCATTTGTGGTTGGACACAATTTAGCAGAGTGTATGCTCCTACTTAGTCTGAACAGACTACAGAAAACTGGCTAATAAGAACCTCATGTTGGGTATAACCCAAACCCTAATTTAAAGGATTTTTTTCCAGTGCAAGATGAAACCTGCTTCTTCCTATTGATTAATATGGTGCCAAAATAATTTATGTCAGATTCATATGATGATAAAATTAAAGGGAGCTCCACTGGTAATGCGTTACTATCACAATGTCATTGCTTGGCTGTATGGACTCTAACACATCCTTGGCTTGAAGTTTTTCTTCTCTAGCCTTTATCTGTAATGCTCAGATGAATAGTCTTGCAATAGAGAAGGGATTCCTGCGTCATGAAGGGATTCAATATTCTGTCTAGAAATGCGCTGCAGGGAATGAGGGAATTGCCAAATCCTTTTCTGTGTGGTAACAACATATTTGATAAACAATATCCCTGGGTGATATTAATAGGTATACTAATGGTGGTGATGGTGGGAAACCAATCAAAATAAAACAAGCTGGGTTGTCCCAGTAATCTGACCTGTGGAAAAAAGCTGTTCTTGATCCCAAATTTTGAGAGTAACTTGGCCACGATCAAGTGAGCTGAACACACCGACCACATGTCTGAGAGCTGGGAAAGGCCGGAGAACAAGTGCTTGTCTTAAATGGCTGATTTCCAGCTTGCAAGTGAGCATCCTCCTTTTCCTGGTCTTCTCACTCTCTATTTTTTCCAAGACAGCTAAATGTTTTCCTAAATCCCATAGGGAGCTTTGGTTGGCTCTCAGTATGAGATTCATACAATAAACATTATAATGAAGGACGTTACGGTCCAGTCTGCTTTTAATTTGATGACACAAATCAGATACACAACACTCACATTACCCTTTTTTGTCTCCAGAGTTTCTCCTATTTATTTTCTATAGTCCCTTTCATAAGCTTATGGGACTGGTATTAAAACAATTCAGGTTTCTTGCCCTGTGTGACCATTTCAGAACTCTAATCCTCAGATGTTTAAATATCTGCCTGTAATTTTAAGTCTAACTTTATTCATGCTCCATTTATAACCAATTTGGAGTCTTGTATTATATTGCATTAAACTTATAAACTGTTTACATGAACTCTGTAATTGAGATATATATATTTTGATTGTATTTGTTACAGATATATAGTTCAGTTCAGCAGGTTGCTCATGAGAATAATTTGTAACTCTCTGTAATGGCTTTGATTGATGTGTACTTAAAGCCATTAGGGATAACCGTATCTCCACCTGTCTCCAACACGCTTGTAACTTCTATCAACTGTTTATAAACATTTCTATACTATATATCATTAGCATACAGCGTATTTGTGAAATAATTCATGTCATTTCACGATAAGAACCTGGGATATTACAGCTTGTGTAACACTAAGTCAATAGGGAAATCTTCTTGTATTTTTTAATCAGGATAAATGTGCACTTAGATTTTAATACAGTAAATTCCTTACTGTGGTAGGAAAACCAGCATTAGAAACACCTCCATGTGCATGGATGCTTTTAGAAGGTTTGGCTCCCTGACAATTAGCAAAACAAGGAGCGATACACCTAATTCAGCAGCTGCTTGCAATGGTGCTGCTTCTGTTGTTTCTATAATGACACAAAACAATTACCTTGTTTTTCCAGTGCACTGCAATTCATATAGACCTTTGTACTTCTGCACAGAGCAGCACTGTTTTTCGTCTGATAACATCATATTATACTGGATTTGTAAAGTTAAAAAGCTTATGCAAGCAGTGGGGAATCTGTACCTGGGTTATTTGATGCAAAGGAATTTTCTTCTCTCTCATTTGTTTTCTTCCATTAGGTTAGGCTTATTCTATTTTGTGTGATATTTGAATTGTGGAATATATGGATGCTGACATTAAAATAAAACAAAAATGCTGATCCAGAGCAGAGTACTTTTAGCTCTAATGTGAGGGTTTTAAAATACTGAAAAAAACTTATCCAGCATTATCCTTGTTATGTACCTCTTTAGGATTTGAATGAGTACCTTGAAAACAGTGTAAAAGTAGCTTCTGTAAAATGGGTGTTAAAATTCTGCATTTTGGATATTTTAATTCTGACATTTGTGATGATTTTTCACTGTGCATGGTTTTAATATGTTTTCACTTTTAAGATTTTTTTTTCAGATACTTCCTTATTCTGAGCAGTAAATCAATAAGACAGACATAGTATCTAGGCACAAATCTCTGTTCCAAAAATAGTGAGATATGGAATAGAAGCATTTCTATTTTTCACAGCAAAAAGAAATGCATTGTGTTATAAAAATACCGGCTTCAGTAGGGTAATAATTAAAAAAAATCAGATGAATGAGTCATTTAGCATTACAAACGAGATAATGCAGATTCTGCAAACTTAGAAATCTGAGGATTCAGGTAGAAGAAAATACCAAATAAGGGATGCAGATGTTAAAAGTAAGCAGGGAAATAAGTCAATAAATACTGCGAGTAAAATCAAAAGAAAATATTAAACACCGTTTGAGATACCTTGATTAACACAACGTATACTTTTCTCACAAGAGCACATGTACCTAGGAACCAGGGTGGGGAGGGGGTCATTGTTTTTTAAAGTAATATTTGCTTCAAAATTATTTGCACAGTTTTCATAACCTTTGGCTACACATTTTTTTGTGTATAAAAAATGTTATTTTCCAGAAGACTGAACTCTATTCTAATCTTTATCTGAATGTTGCATTAAAAGATTCCTTCCCCTTGGCCCATCAATTTGATGATGTGATAAATTTAGCTGTTACACAAATGGCAAATGCTGTATGCAATTCTTTCTTTTTCTTTTAAGGAAGATAGAAATGAATAAATTTGTATTTTGTGCCTCGGGCTTATCTTCCACTCAGTGTAGTAATCCATTTTATATTTATACATTGGTAATTGTTCTTATCCAGAACATAAAATGGGTTTGGAGTGACAAGCCATACAAATATAGCTGATATCAACTATTATTACCTAGAAATGCTGTACAATGGATATTTCAGATCTGTAGTGTTTCATTGTCATAGATTTAGGGAACAAAACCACCAGTAAAAACGATTTGCAAAATGATCTGGTTTCTATGTAGCAAGCTACCTTCTGCAGTACTTTGAAGAAGAGGAAGAAAAATGCAAGAAGGTGATTTTGGTGATGAAACCTGTACTAATGGTGCGCCTGGGAGCATTCGTGGGCAGTGGGCAAAAACGCCTGTGCTACCAAAGTGTTACAACCTTCCCTGGCCCGAGCTGGTGTGGCCCAGCCAGCACCCTTCCCAGCAGGATGCCAGCATGGTTTGCCACTAAAATGGTCCAGAGGCCGTTCCCAGCGGGCAGTTTTCACGCAGCCAGCGCCGTGCTGGAGGTGAGAGGGCTTTGCTGGGGAGGATGCAAGCTTTCTGTGCCGGCTGCCCTTAGCGCCTGCGGCTTTCCAGGGCTCGCTCTTAATTGACTCGTGTAGGCATAGGAGGCAAATGTGCCTCTCTTACTGTGGTAGCACCGAGGAGCTTTAATGAAGTTGTGGGCTCATTTTGTGCCAGTTGATTGGAAACAATAATTGACAGGCCGGTTTAAGAAGGCTCAGTTAACGCAAATTTCCTACCTTACTCCTTGTGATTCATTTATATCCATAAAATGGGAATTAATGTACCTCATCAGCATGCTATAAAATAGTTTTATTAACATTTGTGACATCACCATGATAAGCAGCCCGGCAAAGAGATAGTTGATAATACTGCTAAACTAGAATGAGAACTGTGTTTTCTTGTAACACAGGCATGAGCCGCACGGTAAGAACATCACAAAATACTGAACAGCTCTTTCTTATGTAACCATTGTCTCCACTGTGGGCTGAAAAACTGGAGATCCCATCAGAAATCAAAGAGTATGTGATTACACAACTATGCAATTCATGCCAGGGACCTGATGCATAGACACAAGGGTTCGAAATGAAGGTTCCCCGGGGAGTCTTAGCACCGGGATGTCCTAAGAGGGAACGTTCGACTTCGAAACCTGAGCTCGGTATGTTCGCGCACGCCTGTGTGTTTGGAAAGAAAGAATTTTTGTGCTCTTAACAAACCCAGATCTTTCCACAGAGGATGAGAGTTCCTGGTAATAATCACATGCCAGTCGACAGTAATTAAGAAGAGTCGGTGCTGTGGCGAAGCTCGTTACTTGTCTAGTGCCTTCATTAGAATTGCGCAGCGAGTGGGAGTACCTGCCTCTCTGCAGGCTCACAGCTCTGTGTAGTACCGGTCCTAATAAGCTGTGCAAATATGTTCCTTGTTCATTTATTGTTAGCAAATTGAATGAGTGTCGTTCAGCAGGTTGAGCACTTTGTAGCAGCATGACATGTGTTCTTTTCTTCTGAAAAAGTCCAAAGGGAACGAGCAGCCTTGTCCCCAAACAGGTTTGGCAAGGCTGCTCTTTTCATAACGGCTGCAAATATATTCCCTTTGTATCCAGGAAGATTTTGAGAAATGCTCTTAGATGGAGGGACAAATCAGGAGGTGAAATGTGGATTTATGAAAGGAATGCATTTCGGAACATAGTAGATATTATACAGTTATCTTGGTGGACAAAGAAAGCAGAAAAATTTTAGCTATTAGCATATAGTAAAGAGATAATTAGTTGGAACTATTGTTCCTGGAGTTCTAAATATAGCTTTACTATAGCTGTCGTAATAAAAAATGAGCTTCAGATTAGTGGATATCACAATCACATAAATAGATCTTTTTTGTGTGTCTGCTATTGTTGCAAATATTTTGCTCCGCTATGTCTTGTGTCATTACAAAGATGATTTATTAGGTGGGAAACTTCACTATTTCTTTCAGATGGATTTGGTTCTGCTGAATCCCACATCTCTAGATCATTAAACTGGAACTATCAATATCTTCTTTAATGTATAATTCAGCAAATGCTACAAAGATATAACTTTTATCAAAATGCAGACATTCAGAGTCATGCTTTCATACTTCTATCCTTTCAGCCTTCCTATTTTGACCAGCTGCCTTCACACCTCACAAAATAAAGAAAAGAGGACTCTCTAGGTCATATTTAAAATAACTTCTAAGAATATTAACTTTTAGTTCTCATAAGAAAAGCATATTTCCTCCGTGAAGCAGTAACATAGCAAGGTGACTTCATCTACAACATGGAAAAAAATTATCCTATGTGTGATGTAGATGTCCTAGATTTCACTGCATTCAGTTTGGGTTTAGGTGTTTTCTGGTTGCAATGATCATTATCTTCTTTGCACCTCAAATATTACGTATCATAGGGAATAGAAGTTATACAGGGCTGTATGACTCAATGTAATATTAATAATTTCGCGGATGCTGGCTCAGCACTTACCAGCAAGTACAGCAACAGGGGTGCTTACTGTAGGGTGTAGATGTTTTCCCATGCTCTGATGCTCCAGCAGTTAGCAGTGGAAAGCCAGAGGTTTGAGAAGTCAAGGCTGAGTGCAGCACTAGGATCAAATAATACTCACAGACTGAGGCAGAGGATGGAAGAATATCATCGGAGCAGGCTGCCTTCAGGGGCACATACTGTCCTCATTAAGGACTGATCTGAAACACATTGAAAGCAATAGTAAAACTTCTGATAAGCCCCTAAGTCCCCTAATATTGAGTATAAAAGGTAAAAGACATTAGTCTCTAGGCAACGATGCAGCGATGTTCCTAGGAAGCATCTCTCTCACTCCATGCCTTGCCCCTTCCACTAACTGGATGGACAAAAATGGTTCTTGGGTCCTTGTAGACCCACAGGATACAACAGGGCTCGTAACAGTTCCCAGTGCGGCCAGGTTGTGCCTCACCATCTTTTAGTAAATACTAGATTATTACAACATGGCCTAACCTTTTTGCATTTGTACACCGTATTGTCAGCAGGACTGCCAGCTTCAGAATTTGTATCAAGGCAAGGTGAAAAGTGCAAATATCAGTTTTGTCTTAACTATCGTTTTTTGGCTTTGTACTGCTCCAGAGAGCACAAAGGCAGTGCTGGGGAGCGGGCGAGGAGGCAGAAGTCCCAGTACTCACCTCTGTCACAGACTGCCCGTCCTGAGTCGGTTGGACTTGATGATCTTAGAGGTCTTTTCCAACCCTAAAGATTCTGTGATAAGTCACAGAAGCATCTTGGTTAATCATCTTAAAATCAAATTTCTCTTTTCTGTGTTGCAAGTGTAGGTTTCGCTAACATATCAGTTGGAGCCTGCTCCAGCTATGCTATTCCAGCTTGATGGCTGCTCACGGGGATGGGGAATGGCAGCCAGGAATGTGGTATTTGTACTGGATTACAACTTCACTTTATATTTCAGCAGCAGTAAACCCATCAAAATATACCCTAAGAAGTACTGCTAAATTAGGGATGCTTATGTATTTAAAAAGTGGTTTATTCTTTTACATTTCCTCAGCCATAATGTTTAATGTTACATATTTTAGTAGGCCCATCCAATAAGTTTGCTAATAAAGTTCAGAGAGTAAAAAAGACTAGATCACATATTGAAAATCCTGAAAGGAAATATAAGACCTTGGTTTTACCTTCATTTAATGCCACCTGCCTGTGAGATAAAGAATTGATTTGAAATTCTGAGCAAATATTCAAGGCACCTTATTTTAGAATCCAGACTTTTTAGTGGTTCATATCCATTGATAAAGTCCTTCACATCTTTATGATGAATCTTAATTTCTTGTCTTCAAAATCTAGATAGATAGCCTTGGACAAGCTGCCCTTTAGTAGATGCTCATTTATAAGCTTATACTGCCCTGGAAGTGAATTTTCTTTTGCCTTTTTAAATCTTAGCCTAGAACAAAAGGTGTGTATTTTCAGCAGTGGTTCATTAACTAATTGTAATGTTTCATTGACTGACAGCTTTATAGAGTACATTATTTAATATTATCTAAATACTCTGGGTACGGATGATGCTCTGCAAAGAAGATTATCAGGATTATTATTTATTACAATTATTGTTAGGATTTTCATTAGGGTAGTAAACAAGATTAATGCTGATTATGACTGCAGCAAAACCAGCTTTGCAGTTCATGTGCACAACTACTTTGTAGTGTGTAGAACTCTTGTGAAAAAAACAGAACAGGCAAAAGTATTTTAGCCAATTTATTTCAGAAGATGAGATGGAAAAAAAAAAAAATAAAACAAACCCAAGAAGATCCAGACACTTAAGAATAATTGGTATATTGAATTTAGTTCTGGGCATCTCATCATAGACACTAGTTATCTTTCTAATACTTACACATATTTCTTATGAGAGAACAGCTTAGGCATTGATTTAGAGCAGGACTGTATTCTCATTAAATGATCACATCTGTGCTTTGGCTGCAAGAGAATACGCAATTGGGACATCATTGAAAAATTATGCAAACAAACATTACTTGTGTGTTTAAATTCCAGTGAGAGTGTTTAGCTGACCTCTGTTCCAATTTGACTCTCTCCCATTTTTATTCTGGAGTCACTTTTTACACCAAAAAATCCACTTGATTGTAAACTAATGCTTTCCAGTTGTGGGTTTCACATAGCTAATGATATTTTTGTTAAAAAAAAAATCAAATTTATCAACTTGTCATTAATTTCTAGAAAACAGACAGAAATACTCATAGTATAATCCCTGTAGCATAAGTTTCATTTTGGTGCTTTATGTAAAATACAGACAATGTACAGACAGTGTCACTTGCAAAAATATTAACAAGATAACCTTGCCATTTAACATAGATCCAAGTGAACTTAATGGTCAGTAAATACTAAGTAAATACTTAGTATAGTAATGCTAATGTAATAGTAATATAGTACTAGAGTAGTAATATACTAATATTTACTATATTAAGTAAATATTAAATGGGGCAATCATATAAATTTAATCTTATTGAGATGCCTGTGGCTGGTGTTTTCCACTATACTTTCAACAGCAGCAGTATGAAAACGCTGAATTTGGGGAAAAAAATTCCTTCCTTCCTGAGCAAGATGTAAGGTTTTAGAAAGTAGATTGTCCATTGTGTATTCATCTGTTATAAAAAAATAAGCATGTACCCAAACTGGATAAACCCACTGATGATGTCACATACACCTCTTTCCCCACTGTAGTTCGCTCAGTAGTTCAGCTATGTGTAGCCATATTCTAATTAAAATAAGATTTAAAATTAACTGGTTTGTTGGTGCCTTACTTTTTGAGGATTTGTGATAATATGGTGGTGCTTTCTCAAAACATCGCCAAGGTGGTGGCAGGGAGGTACAGATGCAGTCACCCCAAGTCAAGCCCATAGTTCTTATACGAAATATAGTTGATGAATGTTTCTGCCCCAGAAGTATTGAGGAATGTGTAAAACCAATAGGTATTCGGTCTCCAACTTTGGATTTACTTTCCTCTTAACAGTAGCAAATTTAGTCTAGACAAGTGGTAGAATAGTCACTGTAAATGGAAGTAAAAGTAGTGAAATATATTATTGTGCCCCTCATCAGTTTTTAGTGAAGAAGTCTTTAACTTTTCATTTTTGCATCACGTGATAACATGAGAACTAAGTTCAGTTTCTTTTAATCAGATTGGAACACAGTCATTTTTTACTTGCTCATATAGCATGATATGTTCATTATTCCTCCTCAAAAAAAAAAAAAAAAAAAAAAAAGAGAATGGTGTAAGTTTTTCACTGCATTTGCCATTAATCTAGAGGAGAAAATGAGGCTTTCTAACAATCACTTGTGATACTGCTTCACCGTGCTTTGAAGGTTGTTGGCACGGAAAGCTTGAGCTCGTCGGTGTAAGCGTTCAGTTTGAAAGCTTGGTAGTTCAAGGCCAAAAACTCTTTTTGGTGTCATGGGAGTGACTGAAGACACAAACGAGGCAGAGCATGTGATTCATGCTAGCAGGAATTGAAATAACTGAAGGTATCCTACGCTAATACGGTAGACTTGCAAGACTTGTCTGATTAAATATTTTCCCTCATCCTTTCAAAAATGTAGTGTGTGCAGCCATAGAAGCAAACCCAAAGATATTGCAAAAGGATGAGCAGTTAAAACTTTCTGTAGTTTTGATACTACCTATTCATTTAAACACAAAATTTAATAAATTTTTATTGATAATTATTCATAATAAGGATATAATTCTTCAAACACTAATATTAAATAATCAAAGTTTTTCTTAATGATGCCCTAAAAATACATTTAAGTCTGCATTGTTCTTGTGTTCAAATATCATCTAAATATTATTGAGTGATAAATCCCCTGTCGGGGCAAATTTCCATACCTAAAGTAAATTCAAAGGCTGGGATGATGGTCTTCTGAAGTCTTTGTTGATGCGTTGGTTAAAGTGTCTCCTTTGCAACATTACAAATCTGTTCAGAATAAGGGGAAAAGATGTGCTTTAGAAATGTTTTAGCTCTGTGAAGCCTCTAAGGACTTCTTATTAAACTCTTAAACGCAGCTCGTAAAGCTCCTGCTCCAACTCCCACTGAAGTTAGTGACAAGTTTTTCTAGTGACTCCAATGGCAGCCCATGCTACAACTGCAGCTGTCAAAACAACTAGAAATCAGTCATGAGATCAGCCAGCACACAAGTATATATTAATCTTAGCAGAAATTATACTTTGGGAAGCTCTGAAAACAAACCAAATTGACCTTATTGTTCCTGAAGAAATGCGTCTCCCACTGTACTGCACTGTGGAGGAAGTGAGAGCTGTCAGGACTCTGGTTTGAGTATTTAGGCATGTGAATTGGCACTAAAAATGTGAAACTAAAAATAATAGTAGAAAAACCTTACAGAGCCAGTAATTTGAACTCTATTTTTGTCTTCAAAAATAAATAAGTACCCATTACATTTTCAAGCGGTCTCATTGGAGTTAACAATACTAGTGAGAATTGGTCAAGAACACTGAAAAACTAAAAATTGTTCACACAATTAAGGATAGGCCCAATACTAAGCATAGTTACCTAAGTGTAGTTGCTGCTTATTCTGTGTATTGTTACAAGGGTGATTAACCTCTTTACTCTGTAATCAGGGCCTTTTTTGCAATGTGGTCTTTGCAAGGCAAGTGTGCTTGTGCCGGAACTGACACATATTTTACTGATTTCAGCCAGATGCTAATGCACTTTGTGAAATGAACCAGAAAAGGAATTGAATTTTGCCTTTCACAGTTAGACCTCTATACCCATAAATTTTTTTTTTATTATTTTATTTTGTGACCACCTCATGGGTGCAGACCCAAGTCTTGCTGCCTATCCCCATGTCACACTGGTGACTTGTACTCCATGGAGTGGCTTAGGCAAAGGGACACATCACTTGGGGATCTCCATCCATCAGGTCGAGGAAGGATACCAGTAGCAATTCGTTCCAGCAAGACAGCAACAGTTCTGGAAGGAAATAAAGTATTTTAAAGTAGGAAACTGTATGGAATACAAACAAATTAATTAGTTGAAGTCTTGAGGGTTTTGCTTTGGATCTAAAATCTTATATTCCAACTGCATTCCACTCAGCTGCCTAAATCCTAGAGCGAAACCACCTGAAGTTCTTAATAATGAGGTAACATAGAAACGTTAATGCTTAGCTGAATGTGAAACATTGGCAGCAAATAGTTCTTGTTGCTCTTTCAAGCACGTATTACTGCAGACCACTGAAGTATTAGTAATATTAGCGTGAGTACTTAAATCATGAGCATAAAATAGAAAACTGAATGGAATGTAAAATTCCCATGAGTACCGTTATGCAGAATAAAGTATGCTGTAGTTTATCTGCTAAAATGCGTCTTTTAAACCACAATTCCAGAGAATGTAGTACACAAATTAGCCATATATCTTAAGATAATGGATCTTAATGTGTTTACATTTTAAATAAACCACATTTCTGTATCAAGATTGTTATGAATTTAACCTTCGTGTTACGGGTTAGCCATCAAGAGTTTGAAACAGAACATATCTGAAAGACTTTTTCCAGACAGAGGAGACTCAGGAAACTGGCATTTGTTGTCAAGAAGCAAAAGCTCCTATACAGTGAATAGCTGAGCGTGTAAGCGATAAACTTTGCGTACTAGCTAGGATCTACAGTGGGAGAAATTAATTTGAGGCTATTTTTTACTGATTTAATTATCAAGAACCTTGATTAACATAAATCCTAATACTCTATTTTTTCACACATCTATACCCATTGGGAACAAGGAGTGGATTTTCTCTGCAAAGGCAGTAGGAGCACTTTATTAGCAGATAACCTATATTAGCCAACTTCTCTGGGAGAGAAGAAAAAGCCTTTAAAGGGATTTCTAGCATGTCACTTCCTTCAGATGTGCCCATTGCTGAATTTGGTGGGAACTTGATAGCTCTTCCTATTTTAGAATATCCCTTTCCAGGTAGTCTGCAATCCCCGACCCATGGCCAACTGATGACCTACCCATGGAGTGCAAGGATCAAGCAATTCTGAACAGGGGTCTACATTTTATTTGAATCAGGTAGTTTAGGTCTAGTCCGATAACAAATTGATTTGAGGTATATTTTTTTCTGGTGTCCATACTGGCAGCAGTTTTCCTGGAGCTCTTAAAGAGCCTATGACAACTACTGTAATTTGCAAGGAGCTCAGATTTTCTCACTGGATAGAAATTGGTACCTGAGAGTAAATGTTATATCCACTTCTGCTTATTTTCCTTCTTATATTTATTTTGGTAGTGTCTGTCTCTTAGCAGCCACAGTTGCAACCTGTAATCGTGCTGTATTTCAAAGAGTGCTGGCCTTGGTTTCTGTAGTTCCTTGGAGCAGCAGATTTCCTTGGTGAGCAGACATATGCTTACGGCTGTATTAATTGATGCAGTTTTGAATTTTTCCTTCAGTTGCAAGCTGTGAACTGTGGTCTCCCAAGGAGAGGAAAAGCTTCTATAATGGGAAAGTCTTTTTAATTTTACTTAACTCAGTTTGTTTCCTTATTTGTGTTGTTTTGTTTTACTTTAAAGTAAGGTAAGACTTTAATAAGTCTAAATTGATCAAAATAGCCCATCAGCTGATGCTGAAAACACCCTTTGTGGCTCTGACATATAAGACAAAATAATTATGTGACAACTGACACTGTGTGTGTTCCAGATATCCATTAAAACCAGCATTTGACTCGAAGGGAAGAGAAAAGACTTGAAATCATGGAAATACCATTAATTTCTGATAATTCTCAATGGAAGTATATTATTTGTCAATTTACTTTTTAAACTGTTTTGTGTAATGTCATATTCTATCTCTTTAATGTATATTACCAGTCAGCAGCATTATGTAATATTCCCTGTTAATATCCAGCCTTTTTGCCCAATTATAGTGTAATTTATTCAAACCCTGGCGTGTAAAGTTTGGCGAGGCTGCCTGTGTTGCAGCTGTTGCTGTTTGCTCCGTATTACAATCTGTACAAGTACTATGGGGTTTTTTTTCCTATTATCACACGTTGGTTTTCACAACTTTGAAGTAATAGTGCTGTGAAGTGCATGAGAAACTGAGAGTATAGCTTTGAACTTCATGCAAAAATGTAACTCTGCATTTGGGGAATAGAAGTGAGAATAGCACCCGCACCAGCTGAGGAGTCTGCTTGGCTTCTGAAGTGCTGCTCTGTCTTGGACAGCATCCTCCAGGTTGGCCTCTGCTTTGTAGGAAAACTGCGTCCACCTGGAGGTTTAGCAACAGCAGATAAGCAGATACACTGCTTGTAGGAGCTCTGAAAAGCAGTCGCCAGTGTAGGCAACATTGTGTGGCACTTTTCTACAGTTTAAGTGGAGTAGTTTTCTTGTGAAGGACATTTGGTGAACAGTCTGCTCTCCATTCATTATTGTTTTATAAAATTGGTGAAAAGCAATAGTTTTAAAAATAAACAGATATATAAAAATAAGAGATGTCCTAAAAATAAATACCTTTTGAAAATTAAATATATGTGCTTTTTTTTTAACATGGGTATGTATATGTCTATTTGTAAATATTAATATAGCATCTGGAAGCCCGTTGGAAGGAGCTCTTTCCAGTTTTCATGTGCATAAGAAGCCAGAAGACAGGGTATGACTTCTCATGTTCAGACCTTTTAGCAGAAATTCATCTGTGAAAAAAACTTCCATGCAAGAAAAGGCAGATGCTGAAGCTGAAGCCAAGGCCGTTCATTCAGAAAAAGAACTTTTAAAAGACAAATACCCCTCTACTTTCTTAACTGATGTCAGGAAAACTGATGTTGGTGGTCTGGTAAGATGGTGAAATATAGTATCAGCTGTGGGTGATAGTAAACAGCAATGTAGATAACATAATTCCCCACTGAATTGTAGAGTCCTAATCAATTCGTTTCAGAATATGAAGCGTGTTAGACTGCAGAAACACGCAAAGCCATGGCAAAGAGTAACAAATCTGCCACTGTCATTCTCTGGCTACATCATCCTTCATGAAAGAGAGGTGACACAGAAATCTTTTCTCTTCTTCGG
>VXBL01000370.1:1222445-1243600 GCA_013400195.1 Aramus guarauna | reverse complement strand
TTTTTTTTGGGGGGGCGGGGGGGGGGGGGGGAGCATTATCTGATCAGTAGAAGCTTATTTTGTAACTTAATCCTTCAGAAAGTCTTCTGAAGCCTAGAGTAGATTTTTCTGGGAACTGCTGTCTTGTTTTATGGATATAGCACTTTTACAGGCCTGTTCCTGTCACCCAGACATATTAGATTTCCAGACTGAACTATTGTTCAGCTGTATCTCTTCAGAAGGTGAAAGATGCAGAATGAATACCATTTTTTCTTACATTGTAGCTACTGGTTATAACTTAAAAAGAAGAAGAAAAAAAAAAGAAACAAAAGAAATGTGCACTGCAATATTGTTGACACAAAGAAATCTAAATGAAAATTCATAGAATTGTGGTTAAATATATATATAACTTCAGGTAAGCTAACTGAGGTTGTCTTAAGCCATTATCCATATTTTTTATTCCAGAGAAAAAATTCTAATGGATTTATTACCAGAAGAATATATGCTTTCATAAACATATACTTTGTAACCAGTATAACTCTCACCATATGATACCATTGCATGAGTCCTTTTAAGAAGTTTAAATTATTAGGAACTCAGGAATTTTAAAGTAGATCTTGAAGTAGCTTTATATTTTTAATATATTAGTTTCTGTTTGGAAGCCATAGCGACTTGAACAGACTTTGCTGTAACTTGTCTTCTTGTATATGTGATGGGTACCCCAGATAGATGGAAAGTTGAGGGAGGGGTGGATGATGAAAACAGCTGCTCTAATTTCAAGATCTCATGATGATACTTGGGCTTCCTAAAACCAAACAGAAAAGAAAAAGGTGTGCTCCTCAAAGTGAATGGCAGAGATCTTCTCTCTCCATTTCTTCAGGTAAAGGCCGAAGAACAGGAAAAAACTGTAAAGCTGGAACCAAAAGAATCTCAGTTATTTTCTTTCAATGAATGCAGTGATGAAAGCAAGTTGCTGTGTCATTAGCAAGCCATAGCTGAGTGTTTGCAGTCCGTAAGGGGTGCATATGCCTGGCTACAGCCTGATGACAACATAGAACATTTTTATATTGTTCTGTAATAAAACTTCCTTATCATTCCCCAATAGTTTTTAAATTGTATGATATCTGTCCATCCTTTATTCCATTTAATCTCTAATCTGGGGTTACATAAATGCTTGCGTTGCCTTTCAAAGTATACCTCACCCTGCTTACAGCCTGCCAGAAAATGAGATAGTTGAAGAAGAAGCTTCAAAGTAGAAAATATGTCCCAAGTGCAGGAGGATGGAAGGGGCTGGTGGGGCATCCTGTGATGTGTTCATCCCAGTGAGGGCGGGCGGAGCAGTGGGCAGCAGGAGCTTCTGCTTGGTTAGACAGAAATAGTGCTTCACTGAGCAGTTTTGCACCCTAAATGTGTTAACTGCTTTGTATGAAAAGAGAAATGCATGATTTATGAAAAATATAGTATTAGAAAACAAACTGCCTTCTATAAAAATCTTATCGGAATTGCTGTAAGCAGCACTATTTTCTTAAAGGAGTAGACCCAAAACGTTAATACCAGCTAGATTAGACAGAAGAAGAATGGCCCCGTTCTACTTTACATCTATTTTTTTTTTTTTAAATTAAGGTGCTAACTGGAATCTGTCAAATGACAACTATAACAGGGGAAATAAAGCACAATAGAATAGATTACATTTATTTGTAATTATTATAAATCAGAGAAATTGTGCATGAAAATCCATTTTTTAAAAAATATGTCCTTGGATTTCTGTGAACTGGAATCCATACCCACAGGAATATGCTGAAGAAAATTTATACTTTGTATGTTTGGAACTTATATTTTTATCACATCAAGGGACACTGTGAGTCGCTCAATTTGTAGAAAGTACAAAAACAAGAAAGAAAGTGATAGTCTTTACTGTATCCATAAATGTAGCTGGCAAGGCATCATTCCAGTTTACTGAAGACCTCACGGTATGAGCAGGGTCCATCAGGGCAGGGTCTGGCAGCCAGGGCCCGTCCCACCACCCCGGCCAGGAGCAGGCAGCCGGGGGGCACTGGGGCAGCCCCAGCCCCGGACATCGGGCACCTCCATGGGGACCGCCCAGGACATCTGCTTTAAGGCTTTGCTGCAATGTGTGTACCTGAGCTACACCCGAATGCCTTGTAGCTATGTTCTCATTATGTATTTGAGTGCGACATGCTACATTTCTGAAAGTAAAGACTTCCCTGCTTTTTCTTTTTAAGCTATAATCCCTGAAAGCTACACAGGGAATTGTGGGGAAAGGTAATAACTGCCCAAGGTGCTGCATGCAAGTTGTGTTAATTCAACTGGAGACAGGAGAGTCGCTGTGTCAACCAAAGGGGCCACTTCATTCAGAACAAGACCAGAAGGTGTTTCATGAAAGCAGTGGCTTCTTTCCCATGAGAGCTGTTTTAAATTAAAGCAGAAGGGAATTGTGGCCCGTGTCACCTGAACTGATGGGACCTTCGTTTAACGGGAAAGGACCTAGAGAAGGTTTGAGTTAAGGAGTGCATCACAGTTATTGTGTCGTTCAGGAGAGAGAGAAGCCAAGCCAGCTGACAGTCTTTCAATGACTTTTTTGCTTTTGTCATTGAAAATTCTCTCAGAAATACATTGGGCTTTGAAAACTTTCTCTGGAAGAGTTCCTTCTGACTCATCTCTTGAGCCCGTCTCCCCCCTGTCCCTGACGAGAGCCGCAGACGACAGCCAGCCTGCTGACTACGCTGGGAAAGCTTGCTCCTCTGCTGCAGCTGTTGCACTTTGTACAAAGACATCAATATTATTTTTGCTTGGAAGGAAAAGGTTCTGCTGTCTCCTGCTTAAGGCAATTACTGAGAGACTGAGATCAAAGAGCTGACCTGTGCTTCTTTACTGTGCCTGTGGTCAACAGAACTTCTTTTGCTGTTAGAGGATCAGCAAAGGAGTTAATTCGGGACATCTTCTGAAGGTAAATAAGGCAAACATGAGGGTGTTTAAATGGAGCCTCATCTCCAAATGTACTGAGAG
Organism: Aramus guarauna; assembly: GCA_013400195.1. Classification (NCBI taxonomy): domain Eukaryota; kingdom Metazoa; phylum Chordata; class Aves; order Gruiformes; family Aramidae; genus Aramus; species Aramus guarauna. The sequence continues at coordinate 1,240,594 of VXBL01000370.1, read as the reverse complement.
GAGAGGAAAGGTGTGGTCCTGATAATGCTGGGGAGAAAAGTTTGAGAGAGCAGTAGCAGGCCTGGTTCAGCAGATGTGCTGCAAAACAGGGAGAAATACAAATCTTGGTCCTGACAGGATGGGAATTTCATGGTCAGTGAACCAGAAGAGCGTACATTGTTGCCAGAATGAATTTGCTCTCAGGATTTAGCCTCTTTGAAAGTTAAGTGATGGAGGTCTGGGTTTGAAGTCACTTATCTTCTCATTTTTTCTGTCAACTGCAAATGAACCTGCATTGTCAGATACTTGGAAAGCGGAAAGAGCTTGGCTGGAGGCATAAAGCAAAACACGAGCCATGCAACTGAGAGTGTAGGTTCTAGGAAAGGATAGAAACCTGTTAAAGATATTTCTAAAAACTGCCATTTGTCACTAGATGAGAGACTCAGAAATCACAGATCCAGTTTCAGTCAAAATTGGTACTTTTCTAACTCAGGCCTATTCTGTTTTTTTTGTTTGTTTGTTTGGGTGGGGTTTTTTGTGTTTTGTTGTTGTTTTTTGGGTTTGGTTTTGGGTTTTTTTTGTGTGTGTTAAGTACTAACACAAATACATACACCTCTGCTGAAGTGGCATTATTGCTTTAGACCCCAAAGGCAGGTCTTGGCTTTGGTTTCTTTGTTTATTTTGAAGTCTGGAGGTGTTTAACAGCTGTGCCTTCTGAATCCAAAATCAGGTGAAACTGATAACCATGTATCAGAAGCATTTCTTTGTGCAAGTCCTTGCGCTAAAGTGTTAGAGAGCACTATGAAGCAAGCACTATTTTTCAGCATCTAGAGAAGCGATCCGCTTAGATCATTATAGTGTCACGTAAAAGTCTAAAGTTTTATTCAACTTTTATGGATCAAAGTAGTACTACTGGCAACGGTCATGCCTGATAAGCCAAATTTAAAAGTCTTTATTTAATCTTTGCTACTTGACTGGCTTGCTTTGTCAGCCGGTGTTAAACCCACAAAACCTAAAAATTAATTTGCCAATTAATACTTAATTTCACCTCCTTGACACCCCAAGGAAGAACTACACAGTAACTCTTAGAATCCACCTGCCTTCCATAAGCATTAAATATAAGGACCTTTTATAAGGAAACCTGCTCTTTCTGGAGCGGTGGCTTCTGCCTGTTCGTGGGGAGGTCCCTGGGAGCAGGAAGTCTCCCAATGACCGCATGTGTCCTCCTGAGACTTCCCCAGTGCTTCCTGACCACAGGCATTCCAGCAGCCCAATCCCCATCTAATGAGAGTCAGGAAAACACTGCTAATTGATTTAATGAAGGATGTTGATTTACTTCAGATGAGAATCTGCCTCTATAAATTTAGAGCCACTTGAAAAAGCAAAAATATCAGATAATGTATCAGTTTGATCTGAGATATGTATTTTAAGCACTTTTCTCCTCTCATTTGACATCCTGACTGCAGGGAATTACTTCTGTGTTCTGTGAACTGCTTTATCTTATGAAGATAGATGGGAGTGGTTAGTTGTCTTTGTGATTTATGTGGTTTGATATTAATAAGTTAATTTTATCCTCCATAGATGGGTCACGCAGTATCTCAGTGCAAATCCCTTATTTTAAAAGTCCAGGCTGTTCCTGTCATATCTCCAAAATATCCTCGGGGAGTGGGAATACGTGATGGTTACATAGCTGTCGCAGTCGTGGCCTTCTCATGTCTAGGCATCCTGGGAATGTGGAAGCCCATGACCCAAGGAGGCCAAGTTCTGGTCTTAGATGAGATCTTGGGAAACGTTTATAAATTCATTCCATGCATCTGTTGGATTATAGCTTTCAGTATTCTCCCAGAATATTTGCCACTATCATGTCGTATCGTGAAGAACTTTCCACATGTTGCTCATGATAATGTCTCTGGAGCTGAGATGTCGTTTGGTGCTGCTGAGGGCTGCTGGGGAACTTGGGCTGTGGTTGTTGAAGTTGCCAGCAGCATTAGCCCTACCCGTGCTTTATCACTTGCTATATCATCTGTGCATGAATGTCATTTTCCCTGTATCACGTGCTGAATCCCACAGCATTGGCAGACTGGTACTGACAAATCCCAGTTCTTTCTGCCCCATGCTGCGAACCAGCTGCACAGAATGCAGCTCTGGTCTGAGAGCCGCGCGGCTGTGCTGGTGAGATGCTGTGCAGAGATCTCACCAAGAAGGCAGCCCAGCCTACTGAAGGCAGGTGCTATGCCTACGTGACATGTGGTTTGTAAACTGGAGATAACCTGTGCTGTGGCCATTCAGACTATTAGCAGAGGTGCCCAAGTCTGGCTGAAGGCATAGTCAGTCATAAGGGAAAGGGGTAAGCGCATGTGAAGGTGAGGTTGAATTTCACAAAAATTTGCTGTGAATTCTAAAATTTGATGTAATACAACTTTTGATTTGGGTTTTCTCCTATCTCATATTGCTGGCTCTTCTACTGATCTGCTGAAGGGCTTTTTTCAAAGCCTTTCTTTCTCCTGGGTGCTGGTTCTCACATTAAGTAAAATGAATCTCTGCATTATATTGACTGTCTATAAAGTGATTTGGGTTTTCCTAATGGAAAACTCCTATATAAGATTTTTGCCTTTTTCTTTCTTTTTTTTTAAGACAAAAAATCTGTGCCAAATATATTGCCAGATGTATTCATTTATCTTTCTAAGACAAAGATAATTAAATTCATAGCTTACCACCTGAATAAATCCTTTATTTCTAGTTTATATTGTGACTGATGCAGGAAAATTGGTGTCAGTTTGGCAAATTCCACATTTATTTTGACTTTAATTTAAATAAACTTGAGCATAAAGTTAGGCTGAAAAGATGAGCTGTGCAACTTGGGATTATATGACTTGCCATTCTAACATCTACTGCCTAATTTTCTTCTTGCTCTGGCTGTGCTATTGCTCTTGAAGAAAGTGAAAATATTATAACGGACAGTAAAGTACTAGCTGGAAATTGAGAATATTTCTCTTAAATTTGAGTCAGGTAGTATTTAGCTTATATTCTCACCAGTGAAATGTTCTCATCCTTGCACAGAAGCTTTTTCTTCTCCAAATGTGAGTATTCCTGAGGAATGTGTCTAAAGTCAGACATCTTCAATCTAATTTTCACTGGTTTAAGAATATAGGACCTTGCAGCCTCACTTGTGTCCCTGAGTCATTTCTCAGCTATTGCAGACACCATTTCCATATAACTAAGGAACAGAGGATTGACAGTGAGTATATGCAAGGAATGAATTTCACAGATTGTTTATGAGTATGTCCTAGTTGTGCCATTGACCCAAAATATCATACTCCATACACCTTGACTCTTAACAGGTTCTGAATGCCTGAGGCTGTGCAACTTGTTGAAAAAAGCATCATATTATCTGAGTGCCTGGCAAGCTGGGGAGCACTGCGGTGTGTTCACAGAGCCTAAGCTAGGGTTGATTTAAGCATTCCTTTTCATAAAATAGCCACTCCATGGCCATCCTGTTGCCTTCATTAAGTGACATTTTCAACTATTCATAGAATCATAGATTTGTTTTGGTTGGAAAAGACCTTGAAGATCAAGTCCAGCCGTTAACCTAGCACTGCCAAGTCCAACCACTAAACCATGTCCCTAAGCACCACATCTACGCATGTTTTAAATACCTCTAGGGATGGTGACTCAAACACTTCCTTGGGCAGCCTGTTCCAATGCCTGACAACCTTTTCAGTGAAGAAGTCCATCCTAGTATCGAATCTAACCCTCTTCCGGCACAACTTGAGGCCATTTCCTCTTGTCCTGTCGCTAGTTACTTGGGAGAAGAGACCAACACCCACCTGGCTACAACCTCCTTTCAGGTTGTCGTGGAGAGCAATAAGGTCTCCCTTCCTTTTCTCCAGACTAAAGAGTATTAATTACTCTTCATGCAGATTCTGGCTCAGGTAGGAGTTATACCATGACTGAGGATTTCCAGTATGCTGTCTGGCAGCAGGTGAAAAGTATTTACCTTTTTTAAGAGAATTACCTCTTCTGAAAGGTTATTTCAAAGTCAACAACATAGCAGTGGAGCCTGCTTACAGCAACGGGCTTTCTTTTCTATTTGCCCTTTCATAACACTGTTAGGAGACCAAGAAGTATGAAACACATCAGTGCTCTAACCCAGTGGTTTCCAACGGGGGGTCCCCAGGAGCCCATGCTCCTCTCATCCGTGGCTCTTATGGCAGTGGGTAGTTCCCACACTTTGGGACCTCGTGCTGCTTCCAGCTGTGAACTCATGTTTTCTTATATTTTGTGATAAAGTTATCACATTGTATATCCTTTCCACTTTGATCCTCTCGGACATGTAATTTAAGCTATCACAAGAGAGGACACAGTATGGATAAATGAGAAGTTTATATAAGCCATTGGCTGTATTAGGATAATGTACTTAAATGTTCTGCTGCATTGGTATCTGCTGCAAATTATGACTATTTATTCTAAACAATTACTATAAAAAGCAAGATCTATCAAGGTAAATAATAACTATAATATTCCTGGTTATCATAGGGACTTAAGCTTTACAAATGTACATTTATGCATGTTTGGCTTTCTAATCTTTCTAATTAGATGTGGTCTCCCTATATTTTAAGTTTTTCGTGGAAAAAATGTCATCTGCCCCCTTTCTGAATGTTATTTAAGATTTTCTTTACATAATCATTTGCTGAAATGCTAATACTGCGAAAAGCTGGTCAAACTAGTGAAAGATGTTGAAGAATACAGTCTGCTTGCTGGGGATAAAGGTGTTGTAGGAGTGCAATTAACAGTATGCTTATAACTTGGGGTTCCAACCTTATGTTGTTACTTAGAATTGGATTTATTTGTTGATTGGGAGTTTTGTCTAAAAAAGAGGAAAGGAGTATGTTTTTTCCCCTTCTTTTTTTACCATTTCTATGCAGTCAGAACTATTGCTTTACAGTCTTGAAGCAAAAGCAGGTAAACAGTGATTGGTTATAAGGTACCAAACACTGATTAAATATGTTGTTGTCTCAGGTGAGCTTTTATAAGTTCTTGATGATGTTTTTTTAAAAATCTCCACAGAATCCCATTTCCCATTTGTTTATTCCTTTCTCATAGATTCAACATATGGATTTCATAGTCACCAGGGTATTAGCAGTTTATATGGCAAAATAAATACAAGTCTGTTGGGATTCATAATTTCAATTCATCAAACAGTTTGCCAACAAAAGATGATGTTTACCCTGCAGGTCAGCATACTGTTCTGTTCCTTATTAGCCATTTTATCAAAACTACCTTTGATGTAGATCTAACTGATGGCCAATTTTGAAATTTTAATGTTACCCAAAAAGGCCGTGTACATAACAAGGTCATGTTCTGCCCCAGATATGTTTGTGAACCTCCCACTGACAACAGTGGGAGTTCTGCACATAGAACATGGGACAGAGGCTGGCCCTTGATCTTTAAACTGTTAATACTTAAAAATGGAAAAAAAAGGCAACGTTCCAAATCCTGAGTTTCTTACTGCAAGTTTCACTTAGGCTAAACCTTCAGTGTGCGTCACTATAATTTGATTTGAGGGAGAACTTCACAAAATCCTTGCTAGCTGATGCAGTGTGGCTGCTGGGTGCTGGGCGTTCAGCCTGTCTGCTTCTGGGATGACTTTAAGTAGGAATATGCTTATACAATTTATTTGTCTAAGTGACTTGAGACCTGTTCCAACCTCTGCTTTAAAAATTAGGCACTGAATCTAAGACTCACTGAAAGGCTAAGTGTCTAAGTCATCCTTTAGTACTACTTAGACTGGTAAGTAACATGAGTTTTCAAGTGTTAGCCCTACTTCTCGTTTCAAGCATTTTGAGGATCTTTGTATACAAATACTGTTCAAAGCAACAATTATTACTTCTGCCACAATACTTCCATTATGTTTACTACAGTTTCTAGACTGTGTCTTGTGTCTTTTCATAGAAGAAATTTAAGATTTTTAGGTTGTTTAACACCTTAGGAGATTGGTATCATAGAATCATAGAATATCCTGAGTTGGAAGGGACCCATAAGGATCATCAAGTCCAACTTCTGGCTCCACACAGGACCAGCCGAATCAGAGCATGTGACTGAGAGCGTTGTCCAGATGCTTCTTGAACTCAGTCAAGCTCGGTGCTGTGACCACTTCCCTGGGGACCCTCTTCCAGTGCCCAACCACCCTCTCGGTGAAGAACCTTTTCCTGATATCCAACCTAAACCTCCCCCGTCGCAGCTTCATTCCGTTCCCTCAGGTTCTATCACTGGTCACCAGAGGGAGGAGATCAGAACCTGCCCCTTTGCTCCCCCTTCATGAGGAAGCTGTAGGCCGCGGTGAGGTCTCCCCTCAGTCTCCTCTTCTCTAGGCTGAACAAACCAAGGGACTTCTGCCTCTCCTCATATGTCTTCCCCTCTAGACCCTTCACCATCTTTGTTGCCCTCCTTTGGACACTCTCCAATAATTTTATGTCCTTTTTGTACTGTGGCACCCAAAACTGCATGCAATACTGGAGGTGAGGCCGCACCAGTGCAGTGTAGAGTGGGACAATCGCTTCCCTAGACTGGCTAGCAATGCCGTGCTTGATGCACCCCAGGATGGGATTGGCCTTCCTGGCAGCCTGGGCACACTGCTGACTCATGTTCAAGATAACTTAGTAGTTATCTTTTTCTCGGTTTCTTACTGAAAGATTGTTGGAGTACAACTAGTTTTAATGAACTCTTACTGATCTTTGTGGATCTTGAGGAACTCCGCATCTCCCCAAATTCCTGCTCAACATACAGTGAAGGTATTAGGTTAGAAAGTCACAGCCACTAGAAAAGAAGCCAAACTAGGTAAGGGATTTTTCACTTTGCAAGCTTAAGCCAGAATACAGTATTGCAATGCTTTCTGGCATAAGTGTTTTTAAAACATTTCTTTGGGGATTAATAGACTTTTATATGAGGTACAGGGCTATGTTTTACAGCCACAAACAGATAAAAGTGTGAAGGGGGGGGGGCATTACATTGGGGGTCGGACTAGATGACTTCTAAAGGTCCCTTCCAACCCAAACTATTCTATGACGTGTGGAACTGAAAAGCTGAAAGGAGGGTTAACAGTCTAGTCTGCAGAAAGCCGACTGTATTAATGCTTCTGATAAGCTGTACAGAAGTTAACTCCAGTTGTTTAAACAGTGCACCTCCATTCCTTAAAGAATGAAATCCACACTCCACTTGGAGACTTGCCATTGACTTGAGTAGGACCAGAATTTCACCAACTGGTTTAAAGCCCATAACTATTGATCCTAGGCTTTCTGTCTGGCCAGAAAAGCAGCTGCTGTCATTAACTTTAGTGGTACCTGCCTTTGGTGAGTGAAGTCCTTTTGAGCATACATGGGGGTACTTTTATTTTTCTGCATGTAAACTCATTTCATAAAACTGTAAATGGCAACTTTACCTGCAAATTGTATTACTAAAAGGTAAGGGAGGAGTTCCGATTGAGCACTGATTTAGAAAAAAATTGTAGCAATATCCTCTGCCCCCCAAAAAGAGTTTAGTCTAGACAGCTTGGACAAAACTCTAAAAGATGGTTTTGGTATGGTATCAGGGATAAACATAAATTTTTAAAAGGGAACCAGAGAGCTGACACTGTAGCAAAGACAGAAAGGCAGGATCTGAGAGGTCTGGGAGCTGTATCAAGCCTGGTTGCACAGATCTTTTTGACTGCTCCATCTTTCTTTGCTGTCCTCTGTTTAGCCATCTGTTGAATGATACCAGGGGACAGCAGGCTTTATTAGCAATGTTCAGAAAAGAGTTTGAAGAGCCTTGAACAAAAAAAAAAATCACTGCATATATTCCAGTAACATGAACGCAAATGTAGGTATATTTGAAAGAGAAGAATCAAAACCACGAGCTTGGAAACTTTCAAATCTCTTGAGGTACACAAAAATGTATTTGGGTTAAAAATTTGATTATACTTGGTCTGGAAGCAAAGAAGTAACTAAAAAATTACAATATCTAGTAAAAACATTATAACATATCCATATGTTCCATTAGTTGTATTGTATTTATGAGGATTTCCTATTAAGATTGTTTACTGTAATATAAATTATATCATATAAGATACATATTTACTCCCTGGTATTTTTCAGATGGGGGAAAATTAAACACTGGTGAACAAACAATTCCTTCCATTTCTCAGTCTCCCTAGTAGATAATAACAATAATGACAGGAGTAGTCTTCATTAATAGATACTCATGCTGAATTACATCCTCAGGCTACTTTCTGATTTTAGACATGTAAGCTTTCCCCAGAAGCCCAAGCTTGTTTCTGTAGTTAGCATGTTGTGGGTTTTTGTTTTGTTTTTTTTTTTTCAAATGAGAAGGGACGGACAGGAACAAATGTAATAAGTCCTGTGTCTGACTGCTAAATCTTCCATTTGTCAGAAATCTGTTTTGCAATGATTAATGAACAATAAAGGACAAGGCTGTAAGTACCGTTATATGGTTCCTGGGCTTCTGATTTTGAATTGTATCATCGTAGGAAAATTACGTGGTTATAGTAGAGGTAGGCTTTAGAATTGAATTACCCCTAAAACCAAAGCATGAGTATGTTCAGGTGAGTAACTGGAAGTGCATATATAGATACATTTTAAGCTAGCTTTTTACAGTTCTTTTAGTATTCATCTCAGTACAGCTGTGCATCTTGTGTTTCTTTGTTATAGTTATTTCTGAGAAGTTTTTTTCTATTCAGTGATGCTTCTGACATACGAAATCAAATTCCTCTTTCCTTACCAAATATGTTATCCATTTTTATCTATTAATACACCAAAGGAAAGAGAACCTTTTGCTCATTTTTATGCTTATTAATTGCTGATGAAGGGAGGAAATGGCTTATTGTGGATTTCCAGACTGAAAAATGACTGTAAATAGCCTTTAGGAATTCTGTGTGTATTATCACTCAGTGACTTCCATATTTTTTCTTTTTACAAGTAAGAAATGTTTACTGCTAACTGCCAACACTATGCGCATGACCTACAAACCTAAAGTCAAGCTGGATTCTATCAACAAAACCCATCACTTCTCATTATCTTTGAACTCTTACTAATAAAGTTAGTGGGAGTTCATGATATACGAGAGGGCAGAATTTGTAATCTAGAACTTGGATAAAAGAAATAAATTCTCTTGATGGTGTGGGTGCATCCTGATAGAGTCCAGTTCCTTTTCCCATGCAGAGATACTGAAAAAAATTAGTGAGGCCAACAGATGCATATGAATGCACAGAAGGAATAATCTTGTTGATAAAGAATTTTGAAATAGAGTTCTGTCTCATGAGGACTGTTGTCATGAAGGTGCAGTTTTTCCTTTGTAGTTACTTCTCTAGACCTATCTGGTGTTTCAAAACGGGGTTCGTTATCTCCTGTTGTAAGCAGATATTGCTGGATAAAGGGAGAGTTGGAGTAATGGTTCACATCTATTTGTGGAATGGGAATGCATGTGAAAACCAGGTTGTATAATAGGTCTGTGCATCTCCAGGCTGCCAGGAAAACATGTGGGAACAGGATGCATGTGGAGTCAGCTGTAGCTTCTTTAACTGCCTTTGGAAGACCCAGAGAGACTGTAGCACCGCAGAGCTTTCAGGAGGGCACAAATTATAGGTAGGAGAATGGGGGAAGAGATAGCAAGCAGCGTTCAACTATAACACGGGCAAAACAGCAGCAGGACCTGCAGTCAGCTAAGGAAGCATTGCCTCCTGTCAGGTTCCTCTTTCTGAAGATACTTCTCTGCATTAAGCCTGTACGCCTACGTAGTAGCAAAACCATAGAACTCTGCAGAGGCTATCCTACATGAAGCATGGCATTGGAGCAGAAGTCTGGGAAACAGACAAGGGATTAGTTATAGAATCTGGTTGTGTTGCATGAAGTGTGTACAGTGCATCTCAATGAAAAACGATGCTGAACACCTCACTAATTATGGACACCAAGGAAAGCTGAAAAAAACAAAGGCAAATGAAAATAAAATATATTGGGAATATGATGCAGCAGTTTATTAGAATTTGCTTTCTAACTACATCTTCCACATTGATCTAAGAAACTGTCAGCATTTTATGCCCAACATAGAGATAAGTAACAAAACCAGGCAATGAAATATTTCGGAAAAGGTGTTAACAGGGAGAAACCTTTTGCTCCAGAAAGTAAACATTTACACCGTTACAGTGAAATCGATGAAGTGTCCTATCTAGTCTGACAGAGCTGGCACACCATCTGCTGAGCTGATAGGACAAGTGCCTGGTCTCTCACCATTTACCTGTTAGAACCCCAAAGTCTGACCAGGTAAACTGTAGGGGTATGAACCATATTCCAGCATGTGAATTATACTTTACCAGTGTTGTACGTTCCAGCTAAATGCTGAGCTAAACATTTTTTCCTAGAAATTTCTAATCATTAAAAATTGAATGGTTTCGTGCTCATGTAGCAAATAGGTTTGTGATTTTTTTTGTGCTTAACACCTTTTTCCAGATTGGAATAACAGGAAGCAACCTTGACACCAAACAGAGAGAAATACCCCTGCTGTGTTCAGAGCTAACCTGATTTGAAATGAGAAATTATTGTTCAGGCTCCCCAGAGATCATTGCTGCTACCTAAGAGAAATTTTTCGACCTCTTGGGTATAAAATTTTCTACATTTGGGCTATAAACTTCAATGCAAGAGAAAAGAAAGAAGGGATATTCTAGAAAATTGGAGAAAGGGAAGTAACATCTAAAGAAGACTGTGCATATTTATAGGACAGACCAGGAGGTGTGATATTAGCACATATAAATATACCCATGGCAGCTCTAATTCATTTATTTCAAGTCTCGATGGCAATAAAGATTTGCTGAAGAGTTTTCGAATAGACTTCACAAGCTCTTCCGGGGTGCTGGATACCTGGACTTTTGAGTCTGGGCTGGAATTTGGGAGGAGATGTTTACTGTAGCGGTAACTGAGATGAGCTGCATTCACAGACTCTGTGTATCTGATACCGTAGAGAGGAGAGGGAAAGAGAAGCCTGTCTGGAGCTGACTAAATGAAATTAAGATTTATGAACTGAGTAATTTGGGAAGGTCTCGCTTTGTTTATATGTTATGACTATCAATGCTGAACTCCTACCCAAGGGCTTCAGAGTGTGTTTAACTTCGTTCTCACTATGTGTGGTGTTACTCCATCTTGATAGATGAAGACATGGAATCAGAAAAATTTGATGTGTCCAAGGCTATTAGGCAAGCCTGTAGCAAAACACTGGAGAATACCTGACAGTGCTTTCTTTTAAATCACAACTACAAACTTCACACAGGGATTCGTATATGTGTTACTCACAAGCGTAGTTTATGTAGTTTGTACCTGAGTCTTGCCAGGTGCATGAGATCAGAGCCATGCCAAAGCTTCTGTCAGGCCTCCAAGTGTTTATCTCTTTGTGATTTTTCTCTCCACTGTCACCTCTTGTATCTTTTAAGTGTATTTTTTCAATGAACACAAAAGGTGGCTGTCAACTGGCTGGGACTAATGGAAACCCGAGAAGAACTTAGCTGGCCAAAGCCATCCCAGCTGCGTGGCATGGGGCACTGTGGTGGTGAGTCACCTCAACACGGAAAGAGCAGGGAGAAACATTGGAGTTATGTGGTGGGCTGATTTCTGTAATGTAAAGGGGAGTAATTCACTAATATCAGCTTTGTGCAGCAGCTGCTAATCAATGATTTTAGTTTTCTGTGACAAAAAGAGATTCCGGTCTAACACAAGTGACTTGCCTTGAAGTGGGACACCACTGAGTGGTGTTTCAAGGAGAAACAGAAGACAAATTCTAAAAAGAATTTTAAAGTACAACAAGAAAAGCAAAAAAAGTCTTGTGGGATTTTTATCTTGGTGTAAATATTTCTTAGGCTATAAATGAAAAATGTTTGGTTTTGGGGGGAGACACAAATCTGTCAGCAGAGACAATAGGCAGAGGAGGATGTTTTGTCCTTGAATCATTTGTGCTTTTCTATGACGAGCTATATTTAAAAGCATTTAATGAGAAAAAAAATTCTGTTTATGGATTCACTTGATACCAAGTGTCATTGATGAATGGTCAGCTGCTGTCCAAAGCCCTGGCTTTCATTATTGAGTTATTTAAATACATATATGTGAGTACTAGAAAGAATTGAGATTTGTCATGTTTATTGAGAGGAAAAAATGTCCCTGATTTGGAACACGTCTGTTTTTCAGTTCTTGCTTCCACTTCAAAATCAAGGCTGTATTGTATTTGCAAAGGACATCTGATCGGAAACTGCAATGCTGCTCCTACCTTACGAGGCAAAATATACCTTTGGCTCTCAGGGGTATTGGGCAAATAAATCTGCCCTAGCTTAGGCAGAGTTATCATTGAATAGAAAAGTTGTTTGAAGACGAAATGTAACTCTTCATCCAGTTGACCCTTGAGAGACAAGCTTCAGATTTTACTCGTGGCTGTGAGCAAATCTCTCAGGACTTGCATGTTAGTGGGTCTAAATCAGCAGAGTTGCCTCTGGGGCATGCAGAGAGTGAATTTTAGTCATTGTGTTATTCAATTCTGTGCATATAAAATGGAATAACAATTTTCTAGTGTATAAGCTGTATTTTTGTGCTCAACTCCATACCCCAGTCACTACTTCCCAATCTCCCCATTTTTCCACTGTGCTTTTTTCAACTGTTGTTTCTTGTCAAACTCGACAATCTTTCTTGGATATATTAACATTTACCACCAAGTACTGCTATAATACAAATAATAAATGCTAATAAAGCATACTTTTTCTTCTATGCCCTATTTATTATGCTATTATTTTCTTTATGATAAGCCATTCTTTGATTATTTTTTCCCTCCAGTTCTAAAGATATTGTTAGTCCATGGATATTCTAAATTTTAATTTTCTTCATTAGTGTTCAGTGGAGGAATGGAAAGTTGCACTTTCAGAAATAAGTGTTTGTTAGTACTGCTCATAGGAGATGTAGGACGTCGTCATCAGAAACCTCTTGTGTGATTAAGTCAAACTGGAGCTCCTAAGCGAGTCTGTGCAATTCTCTGTGTAAAGCTGGCACAGCTGAAGATTGGCAGTTATTTCTATGGGAGCTATAATATACAGTAATAGAAGATTAACCCTCTGGAAACTTAGTTGAGCAATACAGACAGGTAGGACTGTCATTCCTCTCTAGTTCAGCTAAGGGCTGTTTGATAACTAACATTTTTCTTTTAGACTCATTTTTTTCCAAACCAGATAGATATGAAGATACAGGCACGTTTCTTAGACTTCCTAGTAAGTGACTTCTCAAAAGTTGTTTTAGTTTAGTCATGAAGGATGCCAACGCAGACAGTCTTTTAGTATTGTTACTAATCAAGACATCTACGTATCCCCCATGGTAGCTGGAAGTAGAGCAAAATCTTGGGTGTTTTAATGATTTCTTTCAAATATCCTCTCCTCAGTCTGCTATGATCTGTCAAGGTTATAGTGAGGTGAGTACAAGTTGATACCTTCAGACTTACATCCCCTCAACATAATGAATTCTTAATGGCAAGAGTAGATGGAACAAGGATTTTTCTGTAGAAAAAGAAATACTATAGAGCAAAATTTTAATATGAATCAATTTACCTTTGCACTGTTTTAATACAACATGAGAACACAAAGAAAATTATGGACAAAAATGGTGTACTTTGCATAATTAAAAGTTCACCAAAGCTCATTTAGCCTGACTGTAAGAAATAGGCTGAACCCAAAATGAATGTTACCTGTACTTTTAAAACACTTGCAGCTACCAGCCTTACTTGACAGGTTTTGTATCGATTGCTATTGCTACTTTCTTTGAAATCTTTGAAGTGCAGTAAGATTATTTTTTTATTTTAGAACATTTTTTATTTGTCAAGATAAGCATTTTTTATCAATGGAGTGTGGAGGTAAAAGATACTTTGTGTTTCTCTGGCAAGATCCAAACTACACAGGAATTTTCATTTCCTACTGTCAAATTCAGGCTCTTCAGGGAATGGTGAAGACCTGATTTTTATTAAAAGAAGGGCTGAGTATATTCGTTAAAACAAATGTTAGACTGAAAGTCAATTCCATTACCTTGCTACACGTCTCTCACCTACTCTGTAGATCGAGGTACTGCAAAGATTTCAAAGGAGATGCTAACAGCGATCAGTATGGCACCTGTTAAGTAAAGCCAGCATGATGCAAGAATTCTAAAACAAGAAACCCTGTGTATGTCACGGGAAACCAAGTACCACAAGGTATCCCTAACTGTAAATATTTCCATTTCTTGTTCCTACAGCTGTTTAGTGCTGTTTTATTTGTGTAACTGCCTGCTTGTCTGTGCCACCACAGATCGTGGTGGAATGACTCTGGGTAGAGGCACATGGGGTCTTTCTGTGCAAGTCCACGGAAATGGACAATATAAAGTCTTGGCTTTTGTATTCTCCTGAAATTTATTTAGAAAATGAGGCAGTAGATGGCTTCTATGTGCTGCCCCAAAAGTGGAGATAAGCACCGCAAAAGCTGAACCATATCTAAGTAACAGTTAGGTCCATCTTACTGCTTAGTCCAAAGTGCTAAATCTCTCTCTTCAGAAATTCTAGAAGAAAATCCAATTTATATGGATTGCTACATCTGTTTGTTCGTTTAGTAGAGTTATAAAGTATGGACTGTTGATAAGAGAAGTTAAAGAGACAAGAAAGCTAATCTGATGAAGTGAAACTGTTTTAGGAATTTTGTTTATTGTACTTAAAACACCGCTTCTTATTACTCTCTTCAGAAGTTGTTTAGGCCTATTACGCAATGGAAATTCATTACCAATGTTGCCAAAAAACCCAGATGTCTTTAATAAATATTTGTTAGGTATTTGGAAGGGAAAACTTATGTATTACATAAAATTTGACAAAGGATCAAAGATTTTAAACAAGATCTATTAGGGATAAATACTATTCCATTAACAAGCCCTGCTGGCTTGCTCCGTGTCCTCAGAGGGGAGACTTAGATTTCCAACATTTTGATGGTAATTCCTCATCATTTCTTAGAATTCAGGATAATTGAAAGGAGTCTGATGTGCCGTTGCTTGAGAAGTGCAAATGGGAAGAACCAAATGTGAGTGGAAACTAGTTGTCTCAATTCCAGTCCTGGGCAAAACAATGGGTGTCTGTGAGTGCTTTATTGGAAAGAGAAGGGAAGAATAGGGCTCAAGAAGAATTTGTCTGATAAAACTCTAAGGGAACTTGTCCATGGAGGCTCTAGTGGTGACACAATAGATTCCGGAGGTAATGTTCATACTTTTCAGTTATCTGGTAGAAAAGGAAAAAAACCCAAAACCCCGCAGGTAGGATTTGTAGATAATACATACTGGTATGGTAAATAGTAGTTAAAATATGCAGTACTTTGTGTTCAAAAATGTGTATATGTTTATAAAACCAAATACA
Organism: Aramus guarauna; assembly: GCA_013400195.1. Lineage (NCBI taxonomy): Eukaryota > Metazoa > Chordata > Aves > Gruiformes > Aramidae > Aramus > Aramus guarauna. The sequence goes on along the minus strand of VXBL01000370.1, from coordinate 1,225,183 downwards.
AACTGAGATAAGGAATTTGAGCTGTAGCTGCAGAAATTTTTATCCTGGACTCTGAAAAGGTTATAGAGTTCACTGTTGAAAAGTGATGCAATTTAAGGCCAAGTCACTAAATATTTATACATATGTACCTATAATGCATGTTTTGTATGTTAATTCATATAACATTCATATATCAACATATGCACATATGTGTATGTGTGTAATATAGATGATATATATACATATGAATATGTATAAATGCACATATTACCATGTATCATATGCATGCATGTGGATGCATACACTGTCATATAAATGAGTATTTATATACTATTGAATGTTTAAAGAGAGCAACAGTGAACAGAGGTGAAGTGATTTCATCCATATAAGGTTAGTGGGGAAGGTAGCTTGTAGAGAAGTATAGATCTTCGTGGGGAAAAATAACAAATTACTGAAGGACTCCTTAATTAAAAGAGCACTTTAATAGTGCTATGTGTTTTTATATATATATATATATATATTCCACAAAATCTGTTTGCTTCTGTGTATACCAGACTCAAGGTGTAAGCACATATATAGTTTAATTAGATTGTAGGCATTTTAGAGAGAGCTCCCTCTACTGCATTAGTAAAGAAATAAAGACTTGATATACAAAAAACCCCTCAAAAACCTATGACACACATACTACTGATGTATTTTTTTTTAAAAAAAGGGAAGAGAATTCCAGCACTAATCTTCTGCTGAACAGGATAATGGTAAAATTGCTTTCCCACTGATATGTTTAAAAAAAATCAATGTGATTTATTACAGAGCAGGACAGAATGTGAAATGTCTTTAATAAGCTTACTTAATAACCTTCCTTATTCTTTGTTTAATCATGTTAGTAGTCATTTGAGCATTTAATTATATTTCCAAAGGTCTTAATGGGAGTAGCAATGTTAGCTTATTACATTTAAATGAACCTGAAAAATACAGGCCATTACCTTCCTTGTGCAGCCTCCTATTTCCGACAGGACATCAGCTTTAACAATTATGTTTGCTAATTAATGCTATTTTCACTAGGATTGAGCATATATATGAGAAACTTAATGAATCTACCCTTTAACGATTGCAAGATTTTTCAGAGGTTCCTAAATGTATAATGTGAAAGGAAACTAACCTAAACCCAAAGAGAGAGAATATAACACGATGTCTTTTTATTCTCATGCAATAATATTCATTCATCTAGCTGCAAGCTGCCAGGGGATAGATTTATCCCTGCTGTAACTCCATCAAATTCAGGTATCAGTGGAGTTACACCAGCAATGAACTTGGCCATAGACTTTCTAAAATTGTACAAACCCTTATAGACCCCTGATCTCCAAAAGGCGTTTTACTCATCAAACTGACTTCTTCCCTGAGAGATATTAGGCAATTTTTAAAGTGTTTTGGTTTTTCGTTTTAGTCTTTGAGTCCAGCATGGGAAGTCTCTGAGACTTCCGAAGCTGTCTTGTGACTACCAATCAAAAAGATACGTGTGCATGCAGTCTGCAAGAGCAAAGGTAACTTGTGCTTGCACAGTGTCACATATTCCACATTAAAATCAGTTCCCCTTTGCACTTAAGTAAGGCTTTTGCTTTGTCTTCAATAGCTAATGATTAGGGATCTCTGTAGAAATTTCAGTAGAATGTAAAATGTAATTCCTTTCATCCAAAATTTAATTCAGATTTGAAACTGACTTTTAGACTATACATTTTTTGAGGTTCAGAAACGTAAGGGAGAAGCAATCTCCTCTCCTTTGACTTGTGCTCTGGAATCCCGTGTTTCTGCTTAGTGGTCAGAAATAGTGTTAAAATAAGCCAGAAAGATTCTCACACTCTAGAAAGCTGAAGAGTTTGTCTAAGGTGGATACCTTGGGATATTTATCCAAGTAGAATTTTCTACATCCTGTAAGTGCTGGCATTGCCATAACCACGCTGGGCAACTCATACCATCTGCTATATGTTACTCTGGGGGTTGGCTGTATTCTGCTTCAATCTACAGACCATAATAATTTTAATATCAAAAAAAGCAGTTAGAAAGCTTCGGGTCATATACTGGGCTCTTTTGAATTCATCAGCTGAGCATTTGGTCCAACATGCCTAAGAAGAAAATACACATCTCTCACTCTCTGACTATGAAAAAAGGCTCGTCATTAAACTCCTGCCTAATGGTAGTCAGTAAGTAGAGCAATGTGGGCAGTACACCATGTCAAAGTTAGCTTCTGGCCACAAAATATGATAATAAGAGGAATTAGTACTTACATATAGTATATTATAAGAAAGGATTTATTTATTTTTTTATTTTTTAGAAAATAGAATTTCAAATCAAGAAGAGGTCAGGAAGCTGTAGCTACATAGGGATCACAAATGAAATATTTTAACGCTCACATATAGACTGCTTTCAGATAGACTTACCCTTTTCATTACTAATGCTTCATGCTCTGTGTGTACGTTTGATTGCAGTTCAGACATCATTCAAAATATGCGGGAGGAAATCTTGCACAATGTTGCACAATGCTCTCCTGCCTAAGTTTACAATGACTTATTTCTGTAAAAGCTGAACCTGATCTTGCTTGGGAGTCCTTGGGGCAGCTGTTGAGGTGCGAATTTGTGTTAAGGTAATGCCTGCAGAGAGCAGAGGTAAGAAAGAGTTGAAGCTGTGGCACATGCTTTCTGAAAGCAAAATGTAGTTATAAATGGATCAAGCTTTCTTTTTTTTTTTTTTTTTTTTTTTTGGGG
>VXBL01000370.1:1207915-1222422 GCA_013400195.1 Aramus guarauna | reverse complement strand
GTGTGGGGGGGGGGGGGCAGGGGGAGCAGACAATGAATGCCACTAGATATTTTAACTTTTCATCTTCTGGCACTTAGGTGTCCGCAGCACAGATTGCCTCACAGCATTTTATGCAACATCTCTGTACAATATTATTGAGAAAATAGGGCAGTGCAAGATTTCAGATATGGTACAGCTTTTCAGTACTTTCCAGTTTTTCTCAGCTGGTTTGGGAGTTTGTCCACCAAATAAATGAGAAGGGAATTTTGCTGTGAAAGTGCAGAAAAAGAAGAAAAAGAAAAGTGTGCGATGTCTATGAAAATATTTTTGCTTGAAAGCAAATTTATAATAGTATAAAGTGTCATTGGGTTTTGACTGATTTGGAAATACAAGGGGAATGACAAGGTAAGCAAATCAAGTATTCAGTGTTGCTCATTTTCAGCTGCCTCTTTTGAAAAAATATTCCTTACTGTTTTAAGCACTGTGAAAGCATAATGATTTTATAGCTAATGGAAAATAAAACAATGTAAAGGGAATGGCAAACTGGAAAAATATTGGTCCCTCCAGACCAATAAACATTCCAGTATCTCTCAAGGAACTTTTTAATAAATTTGTGCCAAGTAATACTTCTGGTAGCTTTATATATAAATAGCAGGAGCAGAGCAGCTATAATACTTTTAACTCTTCCATAATTTTGTACAACGTAAAGTCTCTCTTCTTGGAGAAGCACTTCCACTTTGCAGGAGGCTGATCCTCCCACTATGTTTGACAATACTTTCTGAATCATTCATATAATATTCTTGAACACAAATATACTACAGTATTCTGTCCTATTAAAGTAGTTTTCATGAAACGTAATTTTATAGCCTCTACTCCTACTGCAACCCAGTTAAATGTTTTCAAAGGGTGCTACTATGTCCACATTGTGCAAGCAATATACAGGAGTTTTGTTTTTGAATCAAGTATAGGATTGAGACGGGAATGTAGGTGGCTCAAAGGCTCGGTTTCATACTTGGCCACAGTACAGAGGCAAGCAGTAGGCGTCAGAGGACACACTTTGCAACCCTTTGCAAGAAAGTCACAGATTAACTTAGTTTTAAAATAGACTGAGGTTTCAAGTTCTTTCAAAATAAACTGTGGAGGCAAATATAACAGTGTCTAGGAAACTGAAATAGTCATTGGTGCAATACATTCAAATGCATATTAAAATAATGATAAACCTCTGGCTTAGCTTGTGGGTTAATATATTGATTTATTTTTCTTATATGTATTTCTGCTTATGTTATATAATTCATTTACATCTCATCTCTACAGTCACAGTTCTCGTGGGTTTTGTTTTCTTATTCTGTAGGGATATTTCATCCTTTACTCTCCCTGTTGTGGGCGCTCGAACATGCACATATATGAAACATGTTTGCTAATACTAAGAGTACTTGAACCAATTCAAAGGCAAGGCATGATCTCACCAGTTGTTTTACACTTATATGAACTCCTGTGTAAAGAATCCCGTATTCTGCTAAATATGGACATATCCCTGGCCAGCTGGGTGTTAGGCTCATTTTTATGATCTCTCCAGAGCAGTTTCTATATTACATTAGCTCCAACTGCACACTCTATAGAACCTCTGTTGATGTTAACATAGACATGTTTCTAGCCTTTGAATGTAAATTAAACCAAAGCAAATGTTTGAAGCAGAGCCATTCCCTGCAAGAGTTAAATTTGGCATCCCAAATTGCATTGTCATCTTACTTCTGACCAGTCTTGAAGCTAGGACCTGCCTGGACACCAGGACAGATGTATGCTGCTGCCATGCACCCATGTAAGCCCACTACCCTCCTGGAGCAGGACCAGGGCCTGGGAGAAGTACCACATCTCCAGCTATTTCCTTCTGGGCAGCTCCTTAGATTGTCCTTAGCAGAGGTCTGTCCTGCATGGGAGGGCTCTCCACCTCCCCATCAGTTATTCAAGCAGAGGGTTAGTGTGCTGGGCGACCCTGGGAGAAGTCTGTCTGAGAAGAGAAAGGGACACAGCTCTAACCATTAAGTCTGAAATGCAAAAACTAATACCTTGGTTGTAGCACTCTTCCTTACTTTCTCTTACTTCCCAGCCATTTTTGTGATTTCGTATCTGTTACCTTTAAGCACCGAAGTATTGGCCTTTCTGGGGGGTGAGGGGGAGCAGGGTTCAAAATGGGAAAGAACGGAGCATAGAAGAGGTGTGCGCACATCTTTAAGGTACAACTCTTTCTTACAATGATAGCAAGGCTAAAGAGAAACCCTAAATAGTACAAGGAGGTCAAGAAAGGTTTGGATGCTTACAATTTACATGTAGAAAATTGCATTTTAGTAAGAAATTATGATAAAATAAACTGCCTCCTGTCATGGAGCAGCAAGGGCTGACTGCACAAGGACATGCCTTCCCTGCAGGGTGCATCTCTCTGGGGATGAGCACCAGCCTGGTAGTGATGGGGCCATTGACAGCACCAGGTGAAGGTCTGGTGCCAGGGTCTGCCAAGGAAAGCTAAGGAAGCCAGAGCCAGAGGCAGGGCCAGAGACGAGCTGCAACGTACATGGGGGGGTTCCACCCAAAAGACCAACTACCTACAGGGATGGGGACAGAGCTGGAGGCTGGCCCTGCTGTGGCATCACTGGGGCAGGGACTGGTGGCCTCAGGGGGGCTAAAATGGGGTCCCATCCTGGGCTGTGGGTAGAGTGGTGGGAGCCCCAGAGGGGTTGGGCAGGGGCAGTCAGGGCTATGGGTGCTTTCAGGGCCATCGCATCTCTTTCAAGCAAACTTTTTGTTAATTGCCATTGATCACAAGGGTTACACACTGAATGAGCAGTGAGGTTTAGACAGAATAAGGCCAGTAGATGCACTACTGTGAATGTATTTGTGTTTGTAAATGAGAAGAGGGGGAAAGAGACAGCAAGCTATCAAGAGATGATTGCTAGGGAATAATAAAGGGAAAGAGACTGTGGCAAACATGTGGCAATTGTGGCTCAGGGACTCTTGCACAGTCTGTGACTCCTGCCGTGGCGAGCAATGAGCGTGCGAGGGAGGACGGGACAGCTGGCTGGGGCACAGCAAGAGGCAGGGAGGCAGATGACACTGTGGGATGCAAAATAAACAGCAAAACAAAGATGCTCAGAAAAGCAACCGCTGCCAGAACAAGGAAGCCAGACTTTCCAAAAGATGCCTTGGCAGCGGTTGCCCTGTGGCCGGGCTCAAGCTGGACAGACCATCCTTCCGCCTCCTCCATCCCGTTTGCCTCCAGCTCTGCCTACGCCATCCCTGCTTCTTTCCCCCTCTGCTCTGGGGCTGTGCCTTCACAGCTATTAGTTTTACTTTCTCTTCTGTTCCCAGTTCTGCTTCTGGCGTTCTGCATCCTGCATAATTCAGTGAAAACATTTGTGATAAAAATCAGCAAAAAGACTGAGCTTTTAGTGGTATTTTACAATGATGGCTAGAGCAAACGCCCCGCAAACATTGTAGAGAGAACATATAAGTACTGTAGCAAAGGGCTATAATTTTACCTGAAATGCCAAGTTCTATAACTGGCATAGTTTGGTTGTACTAAAAAGCTAAATGATAGACTAAGCTACTGCAGGAAGCTGTATCTACTGATGAGCAAGAGAAATGTGAAATGTTTCACAAAAGTGTTGAGTAGAGGCATTGTCTAACACTATGATGAGCACTAGAATGCAATGATATTTAATAACTAGTGAATTCTCTGAAAGTCTTCATAAAAATAAAATAAATTTCAAAACCAGAAAAACTTAGTGTTTAAAAGTTTAAATCTAGAAATTGTTTTTCATGTTATTGTGTGAAACAGGAAAATAATATACCTGCATTATTTTGTAAGTTCTCCTGAATAGCCACAACTGTCTTAAAGAATCTTAAATATGGCTGCCTGGTGTTGGGAAGGTTGGTTGTTTTTTTAATAGCGTTTACCATCAAGCCCTCTGAATGGAGATGAGACTTCCCCTGGCAAAAGACGAGTTCTGCTCTGAGAATAGTCTGCTCCCTAAGTGAAACTCTACCAGCACTAAAGATGTTTTTGTTCCTGAAAGTGTTTATGCTAAGGATTTTGCTGGCATTGCTTTGTCACAGGAGGGTGTTAAGTAAAGGTGTTAAGTGAAAGTGAATTAGTTTAAGTGCGTGAAAGCCTTGTTTAGATGCTCCTTTTGAGAGTTAAAGTAGTGAGGAATTAAGACAGCTTTGTTTATGAATGAGGGACTGCACCTTAGGGATTAATACATTTTTACTGATGCATTTTTATTTCACATGTTTAGTTAATTCAGCTTAACTTTCCTAACCATGCTGGTGTAGTCAGATCTCAAGGGACAGAGAAATGAGGCATTGCAGAGGCCTATTCAACTGCATTGTCTAAGTGATGACAAGATGAGAGATGAGTTAATTGATTGCAGATTTTTATTTTTGGTAAATTCAAAGAGGCATCTTCTCTATGGTTTTGTGTACACAAGCATGTTGAGGAACATTAAGTCAATTTAAATGAAAGAATAAATTCAGAACATATTAAATCACTTAGCCTGAAAAGCCCCCACTAAGGTGTCTTTAATTTTGAATAACAGGACGTAGTGTGACTTGCTCTTCTAGCTACATTTCGCTTGATTTTCCTGGTTGTATCTTTCTACATAAGCTCTAAATGTGTGACACAAAAGTGTCTCACCAAAATCCATAAATATTTTGCTGTTGGCCTCCCTAATAAGAGTAGGAGACACTAAAAGTCCAGAAATGCAAGTAAATCTATTTATGTGAACTAATGCTGATTTTTTTCTATTTACTTTTTGAAACTTTGGGCTTCTGACAGGTTTGGAGCATAGTCATTGATGAGACAAATGTTCTATTTCTTTCTGAACAGTATTTCTTGTTTGAGAAACCCTGGGCAATACCATTTTTTCACCTTGATATTTTTATGTTGCTACACTGACAGAGTGGGTTAAGGGACCCCAAAATTGCCTCCAATAATCATGGCTGATGAGCAGCAAATCTGGACTGTTTTGTGGTTTATGATTTTGCATGGGCCAATTTGTTGGCTGTTGTCACGCTTGCTTACCTTAGGCATCTAACTTGGGTACCTAAACTTCAAAGTCTAGTCTCTTGGCTCCATGCATAGGCAGAAATGATAAAAATAAGCTTTTTCAGAGAGCACTTCAGAGAATCTCTCTTTCTCTCTTGACTACACAAGAATCCAGGAGTGATTACCTGTGTGAATAGCATCCTCCTGTTTTACAGATTACTGTTGTTCCAAAAAGTAAAGCAGAAATTGAGTCTAAAAAGGTGGTAATCAGTTTGCCCACCAGGTCTGCTGATGACCGTGTCCCTCAGTCTTGGCTGACAACAGTGCAGTACCTGATTGAGATAAAAGTTATCATATTTGGTTAGGTACTGTGTGATCTTTGTCACCGTGCTTAGCATCAGCTCTCATCTTAGAGGGAGGCTTGTACGAAGAACTTAAAAATAATTATCTTTTAATTATACAGCAACTTTCAGTTGTTCACTTAAATACTTGGTCTTCAAGCTGGAGAAATGTCTAAGATGCTGCCAAACGGGCTGCAGCTGAGCACACACTGTTGTTTAGTTTAGCTTTCAACAGGAAGCGAGGAGCACAGTGTGAGATTAGCGGCTTGATTAGCTGTTTGATGTATAATGTATAAGTGTGCCTCTGAGTACGCGGTCTCGTAGAGCACGGGACTGCTTGTTGAAAAGAACCATAATATTTCTGTATTGAACCTGCTCTAGCGGCTTCAAAAAACTCCCTGCTAGCAATTGGACTTGCTGCAAAAACATTAGTTCTTTACAGAATCTACAATTCATTGATAATAGGTTTATACCCAACATACGCTGATTGGATCACGTATGTGGTAGCACACTTGGAGAATTTGCAAGGTGGGGTGGTTTTTTTTCAGTAAAGAAACTCAAGAATTTCAATGGTTTTACAAGAATTTCAAGTATTAGAAGGGTATTTCATATTTCAGGAGCTTCAAACATAAGATTCAGTGCAGGTGTGTTGCAGACCTCCAGGTACTGCATGATCCAGCTGGGCAGTTGTTCAGTTACTGCTCTAAAATGGACAGTTTGAACAAAGAATACATGTCAGCAGATGAAACATGGCTGCTTTCTATTCAAATTTGACAATTTGGCTTCAAAAACTTCTAGTGCTACTGAAGTCATTGCAACAGTGTTATCCAGAAGGAAGGTTTATTAGCTACAAGATGGGCAATTGACCTTTTTTCTGCCTACTTACACACCTCTTTGTAAACTCTTAAGAAGTGTGAAAAACATTCCGTGGTTAATTTTTGCAATTTGTTAATAGATGGAATAGTAGGTTTACCTCCTTCCCTTAGTCCTGAGAGATGTGGTAAGTGTCTGTAATGCACGTTAAGGTCCTCGAATGGGAAGGAGGTCTTAGAGCACTGGATGATGTTATTGTTTAAGAGTTTGCTGAAGCCTCCCCTAAAGGAACCTGATCCTTTCCCCAGACGCTGCCTGCCGTTCTACTTGCGGTTTCCACCACACACGACAGATGGTGCTTAATGTTGTATACGTTCCTTACATGCAGCGTACCCAGAAATTAACCTTGTCTAAATTGCTTATGACAGGAAATGTTAAAATATCACTCAGTTATGCATACTTGCTTTCCAGTGCTGCTTTCATTCCTTCTCCTTTAGTTTTATTATGTGCTTCTAAAAATATCATTTGTGCTTTTGGTGGCTGATAGCTTAGACTTTTGCCTTTTTTCTTTTCAAGAGTTGGAGGACAATTATAACACGTTCTTCTATACTTAAGAGTGAGTAGAAAGTCTGTTAAAGCCCTCCTCTATACAAAATTTACTACAATGCTATTTGTGGATATCTATTCTTAAAAGTTTTTGACTTCAGCTGTTTAAAGAATTGTAACAGTTCTCAACATTAGACTTCAACTTTTACAGTGGTTGTAAAGCTGATGGAAAACTGGAGCTAGTACTTCTTTTTGTACCATTATTCCACTATGGATTACCATTTCAGAATCTCATCATCGCTTTGGACACTGATAGGAGCTTTTTGCTCAGTAACAGAAGTAAATTAACTAATCAAAAATTGAAAGCCAAATTGTATATACTAAGCAGAAAGCTAGTGTAGTTACCTTGATGTTACATCGAAGAGAGAATTTAGGTTGTCTCTGTCCTTCAATCAGAAAATGCTGTTGCCGTGATAAAAGCCTTGCTTACTGAAGTATTTTTCATACATGAAGATTAAGGAAGTTAAGATCTCATATTCTTCTAAATTGCTTGAACCAGGCAGTGAAATGTATTGATATGCAGGTAGTTTAACCTAAGATAAGCAAATGTGTCCTCCCTGCCATTAAAGATGAAATCCAAGCAATTGGACCTTTTGAGATTAAAAAACATTTTCTGGGAATGTGAAGTGCCTGTGGATACTATACAAGGTTGGGCTACTGTAGAATAATCCAGATGTCAGAAGGGTGAGAAGAGAGTTTCCTTATCACCACTGAAAATATGCAAGATGGTGAGGATGGCCTTAAAAATATTCATAGCTAATACAGAGATAAATGACCTCAATCTCATATTCACTGAGGTTTATTTTACAAATTGAAATAAATAATCCATCCATTCAATATGAGTTAAAAGTGTGGTGCTGTGCTTTTAGAAGCACATCTCCAGCTCTTCCTTTGCTTTTTGTATCTTTAACCTTGGGTCTTGGAACCGTAATAGAAGTGAGATATCTGTGACACAAGAAAACAGAAGCAAAGTACTCTTTTCCTCCATTTTAGTGCAAATTAAAAACTGGACAATCAGGAGAGTTTATATAAAGTTATAAGAGAATACAAGTAGAAAGGTTACTAAAAGCTTCTGGATAATACATAATGGTAAATCACTATAAGTACAAAGCAGGAATATGTAAAAAGTTTATAGATGATGAGTACGTATAATTGGTACATACCATGATTGTTGTAGGAAAACTAATAGGGGCATTTAGGGCACAGCAAACATAAGATTGAAGAAAGACATGATCCAGAGTGAGGTTGGGCAAACCATTAAGAAAATAGAGTTAAAGTAGTATCACTGCAAGAACAAGGAAAAATAGAGTACTAAAATTAAATCAGAGCAGGGAAGAGGGGTTCACAAACCCCTTTTCTTGGCCAGAACCATGGAAAATGGAAGCATAAAGAATGTATTTTGCTTAAGTGCAGTTTGTGATCTTATGCCAGGATTGCGTTGCTTTCAGTGATGGAGCTGAGAGAAGGTGACAGTTGTGGTTTGTGTGGTGAGATCTACCAGGCAGCCCATTTGTCAAGCAGAAAAATGGCACAAACCCTGGACTGGTATCACAGGAAACACAGCGAGGGTGAAACAGCACTGGTAGATGCATTAACTACTATCGGTACTGCACCCATTTCCCCTTTCCGCAGACAAAAGAAAATCAGAATACTAAATGTTGAGAAAAGCAATGTCAGTGAAAACAAAGCTCAATTAGATTAAAAGTAGTGGCATCAGTAGTATGAGTAGTATTAGTAGTAATAATAAGTAATACTTATAAGTAGTATAAGTAATAATAAAGGCAAAAACAACTTCTAGGTGCATGTGTACATACTCATTGTATTTTAGAAAGAACTGGCAAGAAATTCACTCAGCTGCCATCTAGATACTTTGTCACTAATATATCATCTGAAAGAAAGCCCACAGAGAGAAGCAGACTCTTTAGGAGGAAATGTTTCACAGACATTGCCAGGAGTTTTATGAGTGAAGGCTAATTGCCCCTTCCTTTATTTATTTTGCAGCACTAAAATCCAGCACTATGCCTAGCTTTTCTTCCAAAAGCCTGATGAATATTTCATGATACTCCTCTGAGGTTCAGTGACGACAGCAACGAAGCGCCTTCCCCGTCCCCTGTGACCTTTGTCGTCTGGACCGCTGCACAGCGCGGCGTGCCTTTTCGGGGGAGGATGTGATGCAAGGATGTGCTGACGTAGCTCATCCAGCAGGACAGTATGTGCATTTTCTGTGTCTAAGGCAGAGAGGATTGGCTGTTTGTTGGTAGGAACTTTGAGTAAATTAGATTTAGGTATTTTCTATGTGGCATGTTTCTAGCACTTATTCTTCTTGTGTGTTGCTCACATCCCTTGCTTTCTAAGCCCACCTCTTCAGGCTTCTTTATTTTTCTGTAGAGTTACATGGTCAGATGTGCTCTACCCAAGTGACTGGTTTGTTTCTTCCTTTGGGTCAAGCTCCTTTACACTTCTCCTGCCAGCGGTCTGACACTGTGTCCCCTGCTGTAAGGGAAGACATGAAATGTATGGGGTAGTCTGGCAATGGGAACTCAAAGGCTGGGTGTTTGAAGTCAGTTGTTGGTATAGTCTCCCTCTGTATATACCCTTAGGTATGTCACTTAACTTGTCTGAATTTTTATTTCCTCATCTTTAAAGACCTGTGTCTAATATCCTCCAGGAGTGCTGTGTAAAGTAAATAACTCATGTATATAGTCATTTGCAGATTGGAAATGCTCATAAATGGTTTGTGTTTATTAAGTACTCACTAAAGCCACTAAAAAACAAAACCCACAGCAAAAATCCCGCGTTTCAAACACAGCCCTTCCTCGCTATACATGTTTCTTCTTGTGTAGATTTGGCATGAGGGTTTCCTTGTAGCTGCAATGCATGAGCAAACCAGAATCTGTTGTATGCTTTGGTCAAATCAAACAAAATGGAAAGAAACAGAGTCTCATTTTTTACAAGAAATATTGAGCTCTATATATTTTCTTCAAAAAGATTTTTGCACTGTTCAAGCATGGAGATTACATTACTGCTTTGGCATTTTTGTAAGTGGCTCCTGTGTTTAAAATTATTGCTTAAGCATAAGTATAGCCTAAGCATCTTCCCTTGATTTTTGGCAGTATACAGCCTGTCGCTCTCATTCTCGACTGCAGTAAACAATAAATTTATAGCATAAATCATAGAAAATAAATACACTACCACAAACTGAAGTTTATAGAGCCTTTTGAATAATTTTAGTAAGATTGTGTTAGTAGAAGGTTAATACAACTGCCAGCACTGTAATTACAGATTACTAGGAGGTCAGGAAAAACAATTAATACCACCTAAATGGTGGCTTGGGGCTGAACAGTTCATGTGAACCACTTAGTCCTGTTAATATCAGTTCAGAGAATTATGTCCCAGAAGACTGCTTTTTTTCTTAAGGGCTTCTCTCCTTATTACAGAAGCCCGTTTCCTTTCTCCTTAGCCACATTCTGGAAGCTCTCAGAGGACCTCTCTTGTATTACGACATCCATTCATTAGGCTCCTGGAGCCCCATGAGGCAGGCTTTCGTTTTCCATCCTGTCTCCTAGGATGGATCCATACTAGCAGTTGGACTTAGTTTCAGGTTTAAAATGGTAGCGAAAGTAGGTTCGGCAATCGTAGTCCAGTCTGCGCAGGTCTCTGGGCAATGCATCCTCTTCAGTTGTTTTAATTATGCTCAGCTTGTGGGTTGCCATTGTCACTTAACCTGCACTGGCACCCCGGCACTCCTGCAATGAGTTTCAGCCTGTCTCTGCATTAAGGTTAATACTACATCCATCATGAGTGGTAGGATAAGGCACATTTATGAAGCAGATCATTAATCAGGCTCTTCTAAGACCAGAGACATCAGGGGACAATAACAGGGGAATGGAAAATCCCTCTTTGAGACACGTATGTTGTGGTAAAAGACCTGCTTCATTCTCCTGCATCAGCCTTTGAATGGGAGTGAGTGTCAGGGACATCCCAGCTACTGTTGGGATCTTAGGATTGACATTTGTTTCCTTTGCCATTGTTTATGGTCTGTCAGCATGGCTCCATGCCTATTCCAAATACAAAGTGAAAAAACAGAGGTAATATAGATATGCACACTGGTGAAGGTTTCCAGGATGTTATTGCAGCTGTAAATTTTTGGAGTCATTTAACTAGAGAGTTATTAGTGAAGTGTTTAGTTCAAGAACTTGGTACAAGTGATCTGACGGCTGTGTTTCTAAAGCTAACAATAATAATACTGCTACTGAGAGGGTGCAAAAAGTGGGTGGCTATGGGTCTTGGTGGGAGATCAGAAAGGGGACCTTGGCAGCAGAAATGTTGCTGAATCTGTACTGGAGCAAAAAGCTCAGAACTGAACTCTTCTCTGCAGCAATAACTGTACCCATGCATGGGCTTGCACCTGGAAAGGAACACCTGTGACCATATGCACTTGTGTCCTCCTCTTCATGCGTATAAAGTGCACTATACGCCCACAGAGACATCCCTCAAAAAAAAAAGACCTTGTATTTCTCAGTAAATTGCAAAACTCACGGGCTTTAAGCAGACAATGCTTAACATGGTATGGAAACTTTCCTTTACTGTTTTCCCCTGGGAATATTTAAAGTTAGAAGAGCATTCTAGTTCGACATACTTCAGACTTAAGTTATTTCAAAGCTGACGTTATCATCATCATAAAATATATTCAATTCATTCAATATTTTTTTTCTGTCTTTCCAGCTATTGTTTTATGGCATTTTTTACTTTCATGATCCAACTACTAGTGTCATTTCTGTTGCAACAAAACTCAGAGTCTCTAAAATAATGATAATGGAGATACATTTTGTGTGTCTCTGCTCCATGTTTGGGTTTTGGCCGTTCTCATGTGTGGTCAATATCAGCAGTTAGGCATGGTTCTGCACCAGCCACACTCTGGAAAAATGGTGAAAACTCCTGCAGAAATCTCAATGCTTTCAAGACAGGGAGAAAGTGCTGATCATTGATTTAATTTCAGTTTTCATTTAGAGAGACCATTAAATGTAATCCAGCCTTGAGTTTTCCTGACACACCACATTAAGCTAAAATACTTATAGTGGAGCTCAACACTTCGTGGAAAACTTCCTCAGAAGGTGCCTCTTGGAATCAGCGTGGACTCCACAGTCTGTCTTGTCTATCCCCATCCTCTTGCTTCTTTGTGTCTTTGGATTTGGTTTTTGTCTGCCATGGATAATTTCTTCAGGAAACAAAACTTCATCCTTAGCGCTCATTTGATCATGTTTTACCATTTTCATAGTTTCTACCATTAATATATTTAAGAGAAATGTACTTAATTTAAAAGGAGAAACTAATAAATAGGTAGACTAGGTCCTAGAGACACCTACCCTATATCGTCAGCTATGGAGAATTTTGGGGAAAAAGGAACAACATAGATAAGGAACCAGCATCTAAAACAGCTATCTTGTACCATCTGCATTTGACACCAGGTTTTTAACCTGCACAAATGGTTTTTTAGTTACCTCAGAATTCTTTAATTCCACAGAAGAAGATTAGATTCTATTTTCTTTTGAGTAATATGAGAATACACTTCTTAGCTGGAACATAATGCTGGCTTGAAAAAATTGTCTTATTTTATTACAGTGAGAAAATTATCAGCTTACAAAAGTCCAAACCATGATAAAGAACACCATGTGTTTTCAATGTGTATAAAAAAACATTAGTCAGTATGTATACAGGCAATAAAGTTCATCTTTCATTTTTAGGGAACTTTCTAAAGGAGTTTTGAAATACAAATGTAAAAAGCTTATAAATCTTATTGACTAATGCTGGTATTGACTGACTACATTTAAATTATCTCATTGAAATATGCTTAAAGATCACCTGATACATATAACATGGTTATTAATCACAATACTGTGATGAGCTTGTTGGGACATTTTCTGAATGCATCTCAGCTCTGCTACTAGTCTTTTTTTTGGCAATGTGATGGAGATGGATGTGAGTGCTGTTGTCAGATAAACTTGCTTACTTAAACTGGATTCCAGGAGCATCTTTATAATTTTTGAGAAATATTTGAGCTAACGAGTAAGTACTTTCCTGTGAAGGTATTTAGACTGTTGATTTAAAAATCAAACCACACTGAACAAAGGAATCTAAACCAAAAAAGAAATCTTGAGCCCTGGGACTCATGCCATGTGAATGAGAACTTTATAGCTGCTTCAGGATGCTGTGAACTTCTACTAGCTGTACTGGGAAAATACTAAATATCTGAAAAAGCAAGCTTTCTTGCTGTTGTAATGTGTCAGAAATCTCTGGCCAGAATCCCACTAAGATTGTCATGTACTTTTGCTGTGACAAATGAGTTTATGAAAGTTTCTAGGAAATCTGTTCTTATTCACCTCTTATTCACCTCTTGCTTTTGCAAAATAATTTTGATTATATTTGCACTTAGAGATGCTGGAGCTTGTCTCTTCCTCAGTTGCTTGCCGCCTTCTAAACATTTTTCATGCAATGTGAGATTACTTGAATCTGTCTTGACAGAACTTGATCTAATTTTGAATGTTTTTAAATGTTGATTTTTTTTCTGAAGAATTTAAGTTGAACTCAGTATTTGCATTCAGTTTAGAAAAGGTCATCCAAAGGAGAGCATCAAAGGAAAAAAGCAAAATTCTGATGAACAAATTAATGAAGGAACATGACACAGAACTGAATGGACATCAAGCTTGTGTTTGAAGTCCTGACGCACTGGATGGGATCTCATATTTCTGGACATGGTTTCTTACACTGCATACCTCCTCAGAAGCTGCACATCCAGTCTGCTTGCATACACCAAGTCAGATACGTTTGTCCAATTTCTCAAATCCAGCAATGGAGACACAGGAGATCCACCCAGTATTTCTGAGGCATCAAGCCCGTGTTAATTGAATGACACACCACAGCACCCGTGTGCAACCTGAATGGCTACTTCCATCCAGAAATCCCAGAAATGACGCAAAAAGAGCTTCAGGTTTCTGAGCTCTTGTAGCTATCAGTTATCTATACATTCTAGACCTAGTTATAAAGAATTTACGTACAACTTACTCGGCAGTAAAATGTTCTTTTGGATTTTTAAAAATTTGTAAGAACTTAAGTAAAAAAAAAAAAGTAGGAGTTTGTGCCTGGATGTGTCTTTGAGTCTAGAAAGGCTTTAAGAAGGATACAATAGTATTCTTCTTAAATATATAATTTAATACATAATACATTGTTATTGTACCCAGTGATATACTTGGGTAATGATATATGGCCATATATCATATATGGTACTGCATCACAGAAAATATGGTCAAAAGGGGCAAAAAGAGTCACCTAGTGCATTATTCTGCCTCCGGGCAAGTTCAACAAATTATTTTTCATGTTACGTTTTTTATGTAGCTGATTTGGTTATTCTCTACAGCATTTGAATGGAAATTTTTTGTTCAGAAGTTTAAAGTCAAGAATTTTGAAAGCATATCCCGGTAACTAGACTTGTATGAAATTCCCTGACAGGATAGATCACACCCAATCGTTCCCCACACTAAGCAGCAGGTGGTTTCCTCTGGCTTCTCACTGCGACAATATCAAGGCAAATGTCGTCCTGCTCAGAAAGAGGAGAGCGTCCTGCAAGATGGAGACCTTCCTCCTCTGGCTCTCCCCTCACTCCTCTTCCAGGCTAGTGTTTGCCCTCCTGGCCTCAAACGTAGTGTTGCACTCACTTTTTTTTTTTTTTT
>VXBL01000370.1:1184982-1207904 GCA_013400195.1 Aramus guarauna | reverse complement strand
ATTTTTTTTTTTTTTTTTTTTTTTTAATTTGAATCTGTTTATTTTTGTTCTTTGTGTTTCAGAGGAAGTACCTGTTAAATTGTCTGCAAAATGGAGTGGTCCAGAAAATTTGATCTCATAATATTTACATGAAGTAGCATTGTAATAATAACACTAGCTGGTGTTAAAAGAGAAATGGAAGATTTTTAGTCAGGTACAGCAGGAAAAGTTTTATGACAGATGAAGGGAAAATTCTGTAATAATAATCAAGCAAGGTGGAAAATTCTCTGTCATTAACCAAGTGTGATGTATTGGGGCAGTAATTTTAAAGTCCTACATTTTAACAAGGCTTTGTTTTCTATATTTACATATTTGTGAAAATAAACAAAGGATTAAAATATATGAGGAATAAACAGAAGACTGTGAAGTTTCAGAGAGGATTTGATGTCAATGATATAATGCAGTTAACTTTTATAATGAAAACACCTAGGCAACTTAAAAGCCAGCGGTGTTGAGCTGCTGTTAAAATTAGACCTTGTAGATCTGGCTTCACGCAAAAGTGACTTGACCTCATGTATGCTTTTGCATTATAATGCATATATTAATGTTGTGAATGTGCTTTGGGGATAATTAACATTAAAGGAGGAGTCAAAATCTCAGGTTTAGGGTGGAAAATGTCAGAAAAAACCTTTGGTTTATTTCTAAATTTATCAACTACATCAGCATGGGAATGCTGCAAAGGAATAACTGAGTATTAATTTCTTTCTAAAAAGTTTGTTTCCAAACTGTCTTATATTTCTTTAACAAAATCCAGGATTTGTATTGACAGGATGGTGCGTTTCAATCGGAATAACGTTTTATATAGCTGTTGCGTGATCATTTTCAACTGGGCTATGGAGTGAGTGATCCCATGTATTCTTTTCATGCAGATGCATTGAGTAATCTTGACTTGGTTTATTTCAGACACAGGGAAATTGATCTTTCCTTGGGCATCTTCCAAGACGGATCTGACTTGTATGGGGCATCGACTATAGCTACAACCGGTTACTCTAAATGTTTCCAGCAGTGAGAAGCCTTTTCTAACATTTTTTCCGAAGGCAGAAACAAAGTACATGCTTTTCTGTTGTGGAGATAATGAGAGAGGAATAGTGCTTTCCAAAACGTGTTTGTTCACCTCTGGGCAGCCGTACCATGCCTGGCCCCGCACTTCCATCAGAATGACCTTCCCGTTTTTGAAGTTCCTTGCAACATGAGGAACTTCTCTGGCTATTTGTAGAGGGCTATCATCATCAGTGCATGAATGCCGTTCCCCAGTACAACTTCATATTCAGCCCATAGGACAGGGAAGAATTATTGCCATTTTACGGAGTTTCACAGAGGATTTAACCCAAGAAGATGTGAAGAGGTTGTTTCAAATAGTTACCAAGTTCATAATCCAGTTATCTGAAAGATGAAACCATTCTTCTGTTTCTGATTTTTTAGATTATAAACCAAAGTATATGGTTTGTGATTGTATAATAGCTCCAATAATAGCTGGAAAAGGTAGCTGTTTTCAGTTAAATGTCACTGCAAGCAGCAGGCAGGTGAAGTCAGTGCTCATGCAGTTTCTAACACAAGTTTCCAACATCTGCTGCTACAGCCACAATAGTAAAATAGCTTTGACGTACGCTATTTTTTGCATTATGCCTGAGTACTTAGCTTTTGGACTGAAGTTCTCCTTTCTTGAAATCTGTTCAAAAGCTAATATATAAAGATATTTTGTGATGATCTTTGGCACTGGCAGGGTTGGTTTGTTGGTTTTTTTTTCTGTAAGGAAGGAGAGAGACATTTCTGCGATAGTTTTAAGAGATTTTTTAAATTGTGTTAGAAAAGTTGGATTGCAATCTCTTTGGTTTTGATTAGGTTATTACGGAAAGGAAATACAGTCCTCTGGGGTTTTTTCCTTAATTTTCAGGTCCTAATTCTGATTTTTCTCTAGGGGTAAAATCCACCTCAGTGGATTTAATTCTTTTGCTGTATTCACATAAGTGATACTAATATTTGGCCTAGGGGTGACTTTAGCACAGGGAATTAGTTTTTGTGGTCTATTTCTTAGTCTTCTGAAAATTCTGATTTTACTTTTAACAGCATGCTTACCTGTATCATGTTAATAAGAAAAATTTTATCACAGTTTAACTTGCTTTTGTAGTAAAAATATCTGTAATCCATCAGAAGCAACTTTAGCCACGCAGTTTTCTCTTTCAATGTCGTATGTACTTCAGTAAATATGCATTTCAGAGGGATAGTTTAAATGTTGACATTATCAGAAGGATGGGCGTCAGCTCAAGTTTAAGATACTTTATCAACATGTATGTAATTGTCTGGAGACACACTAAGCACTTCATTCAGTTGCCTAAAATATGGGTATCTAGTGACATTTGAAATGTCCTAGTCTCTTAAACATCTGTGTGGCATTGATAGGTATGACTCATGATCGCTCGCAGATTTTCAGCTTTCTGGTGCAGTAGCTGGAGGCTGAACATACTTTAAGGTACCTTACATGACACTAGCAACAGAATTACATCTGGGAGGGTAAGCTCACCGTGCAGACCTTGTCATACATAATCAAGTAGCCTGAAGATCAGTTTGGTTCACCTGAAACTCTACTTCAAGGGCAGAAGTTATCTAAATAAAAGCATCTAGTGCCGTTTGAGAAACCCTAGAATATCCAGTCCATCAGCACAGCTCTCATATAGGGGTCCTTCAACACAACAATGAACTCTAATCCCTTGCATGTCTAACAAATTGGGACACATTTGTAGTAACTGAGGTGCCATTGGTTTTTTTACTGTGCTTTTATTGCCATCTAACCATGATATCTGGATCATGCCTGTATCTTCTGATCTCAGTTGTACAATTCAAGATCTTGATGGTTTATTTTTAAATTATGGATCTGACATGCCTCTCACTTACATGCACAGGAGAGCCCTAAATCGAAACCTGAATAGATAAGAAAAATTCTGCCCCAAGGTATATCTTTTGTTGAGTCATGTTTGAATGGCCTGCCAAAAAATCTTATGATTTAAGAAAATGGCCAGTAGGAATATTTTAAATATATATCAAATGTGAAAGATCATGATTAATAATAATAATAATAATAATAATAATAATAACAACAACAATCAGACATATAACTTACAATACAGATGTCTGCATGTGAATCATCAAGAGTCTTTACAGTCAATAGCAAGACCCTTTTCTATAATGCTTTTACACTGGCACAGGGTTTAAAAGAAGGGGTGGAAGAAAATAAGCAAATTTATTAAAGATAAATGTATCAACAGATATTAAATACAAAAGTACTATGCCTGGTGCTGGAAGCCCCTGTCCTGCACTAGAGTCTAGGGAAGTATTCTGCGTGCTGCCCCTATTCTCATACCTTTGTCTATAGTGCTGTTACTGAGAGCTTTCAGACACAAAGGGCAGATGGGCTGTGGCTGGGGCATGCCATTGCTGTTATGGACAACACAGTTAATTTCCTAATTCCTAATTGAAAATCTAAAACTTGTTAAACATATCTTATCCTAAAAGTACCTGTTCTTCAGGGGACCATAGGCAGCTAACCAAGCTGCAGATGTCTGTGTTACAGTTGCCTAAAGGTGAACCTGCCACCTCATTTTTGAAAAATTAAGAGAAAAAAAAAAAAGACCAGTCAAGATGTGACTTAAAAATAATTGAATTGGACTACAGTTTAACTTGTGGCAATAAAAAGCAAAAAAGCTGCTAATGAAGAGTGAAGGCTAGCTGAATATTTGGTGATTTCTACATTTTTTGCATGTGTAGAACAGGATGCATATTGAGTAAAGTCTTTTTTCTCTAGCAACAATATATTCCTTGGCAAAAGTATTAGACATTATTGTAAGAAGCATGTTTAGAACTCACCATATTATGGTTTGCATCAGTAATATAATAACCATATATGAAATACCATGATTTTGTGAGATATGAAATTGCTAAATAAACAAGTCAATCAGGAGTGTTCCCTAATCCAAGAACTGTTACAAGTCTCACACCACGCAAATAACTCTGCAACTCACCAAGGAGTCTTCTTTTTGTAGGATCCATCTTTTTTTCTAGAGAAAACTTTAAACTTTGTTGTGCTAAATAAGGATATACAGAATTCTCATTTGCTGTAGATTTGGCATCATGGATAATTGTCACTTAGCTATTTTGCATCTCAGAATGAGGGAAAAGCCTAACTTGCCTAGTAGGGCTGGAAGTGATTTCTACCCTGAAGGACGAAGGTTCTTGGACTGGGAAGAGAGAGCATCAGCTTCTGCTAGAACAGAAACACAAAAATGAATAAAGTTGAGTGGAACCAAACCAGGTCATGTTAGTGACCATTGCATAGCCAAGAGGTACTCAGCCTGGGCCATTTCTGGCCTTGCATAGAAGCAAAGCAGCTGCTGTCTTTTAGATAAGAGGGTAGGATAATTACTGATATTAAGCAGCCCATGGTTTAAAGGATTGCTAGATCAGATTTTATACATAGATACCAGAAGACCATCTACCTACCTGATTTTAAGTAGGGTCTTTTGCAGGGGAGGGGGAAGAAATGTAGTGACTGTTTTGAATGCTGAATGAAGAATTAATATTTCGTCACTGAAATTGCTACCTATGTTATATTACATATGCATAAAATGTAAGACAGTAAATGGGATTGGATGCTGATTATATCACACCATTCAGAGTGGTTTTAAAAATATGATAATATAATTGAACGTTAATCCATGCAGAAAAGAAGAGTTCTTCTTGATGTCACAGAGAAAGCACACAACCACTGTCATGCTTTTTTCTCTCACTTCTGTAGAGAAGTAAAGAGAATTCTAAATATATGTCTAAAATATTTATTTTGCTCCATAAAAGATAGCTTATGGGGAAGAGGGTGATTTGCATATAATGTTGCAAATTTCATATGGGACTGTTTGAGATTCTCCTGGGAAGCTGGGGAGGGGGCCACTGAGAGATGCTGGGTCAGCAGCACACACTCATTTGTGCGTGGTGGCAAGGAGGGATTTCATAGGAAGTGGTAGTTGTTGGACTGTCTGTCTGCAGTGCTGATTATGTATTTGCTATACTGCCTGGAAAAGACAGCAATTCACTGGGAATAATTTCTCAAGGTTAGTAAATGTCAGATACTACATTTGTTCCACGTCTTTTTTCAGAGACAAGCATAGGAAGTGTGTTATAGTAGTTGAACTCCCATCTCATCACATTCTTTAGTTTTTCTAGATATATATTTTCCACACATTTTCTCACATACCACCCCTAAACCTTTGTTTTAAAAGGTGGAAGAGAGCATTTTTGACTAGTGACTATTCTGTTGACCTGCATCTAAAACAACAAGTATGGACCAAAAAAATGTACCATCTTTTCAAAAAGGCTTAGCACAAAGGATAGCTTGGATGCTTGGCTCCACTAGTGCAGTAAAATTGCGTCTGACATCTGTTTAATACAACTACGTGGAGCTTAAAAGTGAAGGGCAAGCCTGAGGATTCAAGCTGATGGAAACCTGCTGCCAATGCAATGTGTGTGCTCGTGTAGTTTATTAATCTTGTCAGTCGTTATTACCTTTTTATCTGGATCCTGTTAACTTAGGATTTGTATGTAACTCATGGAAAAGATCCGCTTTTGTTTTCTTTGTTCAGATGTGAGAAGTCTGTTGGCATGAGTCTTCAAAGGCATTAAGTCAGTAGCATCATGGAAATTTGGCTATGTTTTGAGCACTTGAGTAGCTATAAAAATTAGACTAGGTTATTTTAACAGGCTATTGTTCCACAATCTATCTCATCTTTCTTTCTACGTTTTTTTCTTTTTTCTTTTTATAACTCTCAAGTCATTTAAAGCTACTTTGCTTTTATTCCAAAGTGCAGTAAAAGCTGTTACTTAGTCTGTGGGACTTTGTAATTTCAGCATTATATATCTACTAGATATGTCAACAGTACATAGAAACACTATACAAACAGCTGAGACCTTTGCATATGGAAGAGTAGCACTCTATAACAGACAACTTCTGTTAACTTTATTTTCTTAGAAAAAAATGAAAGAACTAAATATGTTAATGCAATAGAGACAAAATAGTAGAAGACATTGATTTGGCTATTTTTTTTATTGATTTGATTCAGTTACACTTGGTTGTTAATATCTTGTTGGATGATCCCTTTGCTGTGGACCCTTGGCAAGCTTTCTACCGTCATCTAATCTTTACTTTTCCTCCTTTGACCCTCCTGACAGGAATAGACAGTTCTAAAGCAAAGCTATGATTGGCACCCACCTATGTTCCCAGAAAGTTCTTCACTGCATAATCTCACTACATACACGCTGAGTATCTTTACAATCTTCCCTTTGAGAGCCCTCCACTCTCATCTTGCTATTATTTTTGGGATCAAAGTCATGCCTTCATCTCTTGCTACCAGAAATATTTGTAGCTTGTGCAATGTATAAAATTTTATTACCACTTGCAATACTTCAAGGTAATCTCTGTTGCTTTGGGGTATGTTGCTGTTACGCAATATTATGTAAGAAGAAGCTTAGTAATGATTTACTGAATTACTTTATGTGTGTTTTTAAATAAACCTCTCATATTTTGTGCCAATAATTCATATAATTCACTATTACTAGTAATATCCTATATAATATACTATCCTCAGTTTCTTTCTGTTTGTTTTCAAGGCTGTCTTAACAAGAAAATGGCCTACAGACTTTTGATTTGTCAAGGTTTTTAAAGTGAAAAATGAAGTTTTTTTTTCACAGCCCACACAGAGGTTCTGTAAACATAGTGCTGTTCCCAGCTCAGCAGCATCAAATGTCTCCTCACTGGGAGCTCCTCTCAGGGTGATACTCAGGTCTGGCAAGTTAAGCTGATAGTCCTTCACCCACACTGTTAATAACTTGGATGGAAGCCTGCAAGATAGAAAATGAACTGGAAAAAAACTTGGATTTGATGTTCTTAAATTGAGAGATGTTCTTAAAATGAGATTGTGATTGACTGTTAATGTCATATCCAGGCCCATGATACTCCATCCAAGACCATGCCGCCTATATGTGGAACGCTTTCCAGACACACCGAAGGAACCCCAGCTTGCCTCCAAAAGATTACCATCTAAAATCTGTTTCCTTTTCTTTGATTTAATACTGTAAAATACCTTTTTTAGCAGTGGGAAGATATTTTGAGCTACACACTTAATTTCAATAATTCTTTGGAGTTGCAGTCTCCTAGTTTTAACCACTGTCAGTAACACATCAGTACTTATATCACATTTTTTACTGTGTGATATAAGTGAAGACTCTTATTGAACTTAGGAAGACCATATTGTCTTTCATAGTACCTCATTTTAAATCATCTAAATGTCCTTCAGGGCAAAAAGAATTAAACTATTATCATTTTACTTGGATTAGATTTTTAAGGAAGCCTGTAGAAGGTGAAAAATTTGAGGAACTTCTGAAAAATTTCACAAAGTACAAATTTCCATCTTTTGCAGCTTAACACCCTTGGAAAACGCTAGGGTCCTAGCATTTTATCAGCCCTCACAACAGAAAACTGGCTCTTGATTTCAGACTTGATTCTGCACCGTTTCCATGCACACATTTCTTTGACTTCAAGGTTTGTCTGGCATCATTGTCTCTCATGTACAAAAATACTTATTAATAAAAGATCTAGAAGTTTCTCAGAAGAGGCTGGAAGCTGTACTAAGAAAGTAGTTTCCCGTCATAAACAAAGCTGATTAGTGGTATGCTGTGTTTATTGCTGCCTGCAATGTCATTCAAAGCTCTGTAGCAGGGATGCTAACAGAAAGAGGGAGATACTTGGAAGTGCTGCTGAAACACTGTCCTCAGCATCTTCTGAAGACATTTACTCATTGAACATCAAGGTGTGTGCCGTATAATCTTTTATTTCTTTTGGATTAATTTCTATTCATAGACTTGCAAAGACCAACAGTAGTGAGAAATGGCTCCTCTGTATTTTGGTAGTCCACTGATGTCATGTAATCTAGTTGATACTCAGTATAAACCCTGAGCTTTGCTTCTCATGATGTGCAACATTTCCCGAGTTCCATGTTGTTAACATTTTCATGCTTTTTCATAGCATTTATTAAAGATATTCTAATATTTTTTTAAAGCTTAGATTTTCTTAGTTCTACAAAGAATTTCTTTGTAGGTGTTACGATGAAGATAAACCCCATACTCTTCTGTAACAAAAGCTGTGAGAAATTTATTTTGGATATTGTATTGCGAATTGTACTCTTAAGCCTGAAAATTCTCTGAATAAGTCAGCAGGAGCTTTTGTGGACACTTGTGAGCTAGTTTCTATGCAGTCAGCCTGGGTAATGATAGTAGTGTAATTGTGCCAGGCCAGAGCGCAAATATAAACTACTCAGCCTGTCTCGAAAGCTGGGTGAGTAATGGGACAGCTAGCCTGAGCTAACCTCTGTGCTTCTTTGGCTGCACTTCGTCAGAACTCGAGCTAGCTTGTTTAAAGCTGACCTTGGCAGGCTGACGTACGCTATGGTCTCACTGTGTCTTCACACCTTTAAGTGCAGTAAAGGTTCATCTTTGCTACGGCTCACTGCAGTAACACAATATGTTTCTCAAACACCGGATTTGTTACCAAAAAAGGGACTGATTTCCTTTCAGGAAATCTTCACCCTATTAATGTCAACAGCAAAACTCATTCATTCCAAGAGGGATGGAATGTTGGACCACCAGGTTCCACCCTGCAGATGTGGAACTCGTGTTTCTGCCTCTCTTAGCGGTTGTGTGTAATGCAGCTAGGAAACCTTCACCGGAACCCTCTCTGTATCGCAACGGCAGTCAGGAAGGGATCTGCTTGTGTTAAGCCTCTTTCCTTACTAAAGCAACAGGACTGGAAAAAAAACCCAAAATATTTCCATGGCCTTGTGCTTGATAAAGAAATGTACTCGGATGAATTTGTGGGAGCCTAAAAGGATGGCCATCTCCTGTGACACTTTTAAGATGAGAGAGATAAAAGAAAAATAGTGTGTTTCTGGCTGAAAAACTAAAATCATACTGATTAGGGTATTTTCACAGTTAAATATTCAAGAACTTGGTACGAACTATGCTGTGTGTCTCCGTTACTGACAACAGGGCAATTGCTGCAGTCAAAAGTGAACACATCCAGTTGTTGATTAGTTACAATACCAGAACTGATGGCTTGTTTATCCAAATGTTACAAATTCTCTGGTTTTCAGTTTTCCTTTTGCGGTAGCTGTTGCCTCTGCTATACAAATGTGGTTACCAAAATGTGGTAACTATATAAATGAGAGAGCGAGCCTTTGGTGATACTGATGCAAAATATGCAAACAACTTCAGCTAAACATAGCTTTACCATGGTTTTGTTATATAAATGTCAACTTGAAATTAAATGTTATGGAAACATTTCTTTTATCTTTATGGACTCTACCAGCTGCACAGTTACAGTTTTCTCAAGTACAGTTTACATTTATGATGTTGTTTAAATCACATACATTCAACGTGCACAGAAGAATTTTTTAAAAGCAAGCTGTTTGCGTTTGTGCAGTAATTACCTACGGTCCAGCTTCAGTCTTCTCATATGCAAGAGAAGTTTGTGCTGACTCCAGGGACACCAGGAGTCACTGAAGCTGTTAGCAGCAGTTTGATTTTTCCAGAGACTAATGAGCTGAAGAAGTCTTATACGTGTGTGTTTCAGGACTCACACTGTATCATTATTGTACAAATCGTGGACAAATTTCACAGTATATTAGGCAATTAGGCATTTTTTTCCCCTTGGGTATTTTGCAATGCCATTGCAGAGATTGTGGTTTAGCCCTTATTTTTCTCCATACATTTGATTTGAGACTTACCTAGTAACTGGAATAATAAGAAAAATGGCAATTTTAAAATAGAATTGTATTGTCCCAACCAACTCCTCTTATCAGGCAGGTTGCAAATGTATTTTAAAACAGTAGTGTCCCTTTACATATAATAACAGCAATATGTTATTGTCCCCGTGCTGGAAAGTGTTCATATTAGGTACTACGCATACAGTTAAAGCATTGGACTAGCTCAGCCTCATAGTTTAAGCTGTTTCCAGTCAACAAATCTGGTCACGAAGCTACAGAAGCAGGCAGACAGAGATTATTCCAGACACATCACCCCACTGAGTCATGAAAAATAGACACCGGCATTCATGAATGCTGCCAGCCTGCTTGGCCTGACATGGGCTGGGTTCAGTGGTCATTGGATTAGAATCTGGAAATTGGAGCTCGCTTCTGTCCCTGCCTTCCCTAGTTCCTGAGAAAAGATTTATTCTGTACTGACATACAATAAGGATTTATAAAGTCAAGATGTGAACAGAGCATATGAACAGGAATGGTGATTAACTGCCTCTCAGAATGCCACACGGAGGTGGCATTGGGGCAATTACTAAACAGTAGGTTAAAGTGATCAAAAGATACATCTTCATAGAACTCAAACTTTGTAAATCATTCACAGTGTGTATGCACGCTGAAAATACACATGGACTCCAGAACTGTGATTAGGCAACGTGATTGCAGCAGAGTCTGTCCAGGCCCACAGCCTGAGGTTTGGGAAGCCCCTGAGCCCCAGCCTGCTGGTCAGGAACTGGTTTGCCACCTCCGCAGGGGAAGACCACTGCTGCAAGGGCTGGGTAGGCTTTGGTCTGGTCTTCTGCGATCATCCAGGCAGTGAATGGCAAAGCACTTCATTGCAAAGTTTATTCCATGACAAAGCAGACTTGTATGGACTTTCATTGCTAAGTTGACTTTTTTTTTTTAAATTCTGAAGGTATTGGATACTTTAAAAAATGTTGAGGTGCTTCATTTGAGCACATTTCGTTGAGGTGCTAGCTGGTGCACATTCAATCAGTCAAAGGCTTTCTGAGGCAACAGGCAACAGTTAACAGGTTGTTATAAGAGAGCAAAACCTAAAATATGGGAACAAATCAAAATTGTCATTTTACCTTCATAAGTCTTTATAAGTGTTTTCTGTCTAAAGACATTCTCATTTTATTTTTTCCTGCTATTGCAAAATTGAATTTTTCAGAAGAAGCTTTGATAGTACTGTCATGTCCTCAGCAAGATGATTAGAAGTGAAGCTCAGGCATAAGTGCTTCAGTTGACAGCAACCGAGTAGAAGGGTTTGGAGTTTTTTTCTTTTTGTTCGTGAAGCAAAATCGACTGAATACTTTTGTTTCCCCTCTCCCCTTTCCTCTGAAGCAAAAAGCTGTGACAACAAGAAGAGCCAGGCCACTAGCTGCATGCAAGGCAGACCTAAACTAGTACCAAGACAGTTTTCTTAGATGCCTGCCTTTACTTCCTGTTCTTTACGGGAGATCAAATGGGTCACTCTGGAGTCAGGAAGAAGTCCTCCTGCAGATCAAGTTGTCTGGGACTAGGAAGGTATTTTGGCTTTTCTTTGCAGCTGGGTCTGCCCATTGCAATCACGTGGTCCTTCCTATATGGTGCTTGTAGCTGCAGGGCCCTGTGGATGGGCTGTCCTCTTCCCAGGTCCCAAAGGCACGGAAAAGTTCAGTCTCCCAAAGTGTGGCAGACACCAGTACCATTCAGAATCCTGGCTAAGTCACCTCATGGCCACTCCCAGTCATAAGCTCTAAGAAATATGTGAATATGCATTTTTTAAAGTAATTGTCTCTGTTTACCTACAGACTTAAAAAGCATTACAGCCATGGGTGGATACGTGTGCATTACAGCACACTGGCTGAAGTGGCCTTCTTGTCTTTCAAACACATCCTGTAGGTCTCTCATTACAAATCCTCATTCTTCATCTAAAGCCAAAAAAGCTAATAAGGTAGGCGGGTGCAGCGTGTGACCCGCTGGGCTGTGGCCACAGGTAGAAGAAACACATTGTGGAAAGACATCACACAGTCTGCTAAAGATGTGATAAATACATTTCCAAATGAAAGTGCTGTGCTACTGGACATCTGAATCTGCGCCTGGGCATTTAATTACTGGCTTGAGACTCAAAAGTGCTCCGCAGGCAAACTAGGACTCCTGAGTACGTCTGCGCCTCAAAGCAGCTACTCAGGGCTTCTGTATCTGAAAATACCAGCTAATAGCTGGAAAATCCTTCAGTGCTGAGCAAGAGATAATAATTTATATAATCAAGATAACATTAACAAGCATCCTGTTTTTTTACTTCAGTGGCCCAGGTATGGTGGGGTTTTTTTGCTTTTTCGGTAATGTAAAATAAAACCCTCTGACAAACTAAAAGGGGTATGAACAAATAAGGCAAGTTATATACAAAGTAAACCATGTCTGTCATTATAGTAGAAACAGTGTTTTAGCTTTGTTCTTGCCTGGGTTGCAGGAAAAATCACGGGCAAGATAAAAGGAAAGAGAGTGCCAAGAACAGCAATCTGGATAATGAGGATGCTACAGAGAAGTGTTGAGACTATTTTAGGTTGAGAGGCCTTGATATCTGACCTGAGTGCTTCAATGTTAAGTTCACAGATCTTCAACCGAAAGGTACAAACTAAGTGAGGTTATTGGGGTAAGGAGGCAATAGCTGTAAGAGATTAGCACCAGGAGGATGAGGATGCAGACCATCCCGTCATCACAGCCCATCACACCCACTCGTTTGCAGTCTGGTGATCTGGAAAAAAAAAAAAAAAAAATTTTTTTGCTGATTATACTTTGAGGAATAAAGTAATGTGATGCTCAGAGTTTCTTGTATAAGAGTTGCATCTTGATATTGAGAAAAAAACTGAACCATGCAGGCAGTTGGGGGTTGTGCCAGGCTGCCCAGAGAGGCCGTGAGCATCTTTCCCTGCAGATGTTCGCCACTCGACTGGACACAGCTCTGAGCAAGCTGATGCAATTGAACTGGCTTTCAGCAGGGGGTTGGACAAGATAACTGCTGGAGGTCCCTTCCAGCCAACATGAGACTGTGATTTTTATGAATTCCCTTTGTAAAAGAAGCCAGTGTAACTTTAGTTTTGTTAGAGATTAGCATGATGATTTTAACAGACAGGCCCTTGGTTATTTATTTGCTTGTGATTGTCTGATCTCAGTGATGCTCTGGGCATACTGCAAAACTATTTATTTCATGCGCTTTTATAGGAAGGTTTGACTAAATGATCTTGTTAAGTTGAAAAGGCTTTTTGTCGCTTTGATATATTGGTTGATTGGGTTACTTTTTCATCTGTGTGCTCTCATGTGGCTGGATGGATACTGTTACATGATTTTTCAATTAAATCAAGATGCCTAGTCCTGCTCAGCATTTATTCTTTAAATCTACGTAAATAAATGTTAAGGTCACAAAATATACGAAAAGAAAAAGGTTCAGCTAGCAGAACTTGTTTTTTACAGCTAAACATACACATTTTTGGCTCACCCTGAATCCACTCTTTCACTTGTCAAGCTTCCTGAGCAATTAGGAGACAGGCAGACATGCATCTCTGCTGGAGGAAGAAAAACACTGCTCTCACTATGGAGGCGCAGTCAGCTGGTGAATCTCAGCTGAGAATGATTCCTGGCTGTGTGAGTGCTCTGTTTGGGTCTCATACATAGCTTAAGTCACTCCTAGCCAACGAAGGACCAATTGTCAACTCTCACAAGCTTCTCATTTTAACATTTCAAAGACCATTAAGCTTTTTAGACTCTCAGAATTTGCAAAAGCCCTTCAATGCCTAACCTGTACTGATTCTTAATGTGAATCTTTATGAATTGTAGGAGGCCGCTATATCACGTATCTCTCTCTGCTCCACGTTGCTAATACAGGGAAATAACACTACTGTGGCTCATGATGGAGTTGTCTGGACTGAGTACGCTGAAGGCTCTAAGATGCTGTGGTGAGAGCCACAGAGGTACAACAGAGAGATGTCCCCTCGGCACTTGCACAGCCAGGAATCATTATTAGCTGAGATACACCAACTGACTGTACTTCCTTGTGGTGAGAGAGAGCCTTCCCTTCCAGCAGAGATGCATGTCTGCCTGTCTCCCAGTTGTGGGAAATTACAATCCTGTTCGCTAGGACATTCCCTGCAATTATTGGAGGCTAGTACTTTGTATAGTGAAGCTCCAGAAAACTGACTTTAACTGTATGGTTAACAAAGGGATCTCCGGGGCTTCTTCTGCAACCTTGAAGCATACAGTCAGTGTTTGGAACTATGTACTCGCAATCATCTCTGATTAAACTGTGCACATAGATCATAGAATATGATAGGTTTGGGTTGGAAGGGACCTTCAAAGACCATCTAGTCCACCCTCCCCTGCTGTGGACAGGGACATCTGGCTGCTCAAAGCCCCATCCAACCTGACCTTGAACACTTGAGTAAATGCTTACAGGATCAGCATCTCTGAAAGGAAACTGATCTGCTAAAGTAAAATTCATGTAAAGTTACCTCTGTGCCTGTAATATGTCTTAAAAATTCAAACTTGTTTCACACTAATTTCTGAGCAGCACAATTTTGGCAAAGAGGGCAAGCCACTGAACGATGAAACGTTGGAAAGTAAAAGCACCTTCATGTGTTGTTTCAAACAGACAAGCAGCAGCTTTAATGTGTTGAAGAAGCTCAAAGGGCAAGTTTTTCCCCATATGGAAAATAAGTGATCACTTTGTGTATTTAACATTCTACATAAGCATACTAGTTGTTCCAGAACCTTTGCAACCCAGCATTTATTAAAATAACTCATTATCGAAACAGAAATATTATTGTTGCCAAAGCGATGTATAAGCATACCTTTGGCGCACAGGAGCCAGACGTGTGAGCAGCAGCCGACTTCCTCCCAAACATCCCAGGAGAGGCCGGTCCTGCCGTGGGCACACGAGATGCTGCCCTTCCACGCCGCTGCGTGCAGCCACTGCCGGTGTGCTGAGCAGCGGTACGCTGCAGGGACTTCAGAATATCTCGTACAAGGCACAGGAGAAATTATGTGGCCCTCTTTCCAATTGCAGCGATTATGAGATAAAAGACCCTGAAAAATAGAGGAAAATGAGTCGCATCATTGGGCTTTGACTGGCGAGACTCAGACAGAATAAAGCCTCATTTTGAAAAGTAGGTGTTACATCTTGCTTTAGGTCACTGCGAGAGCTGGTCTGTTCTCAAAGCAGCGTGTGGTACAAAACCACAAGCTGTTTGTTGTACCCACCTCGGCAAGGCCTAGTGCTTGACAGAGTGCATATCTGCTCTTTGCTTTTAAACATTAGGAAACTTAAAGCATACAAGGAAATAGGTGACCACCCCACTTCCTCCCAGATTTGAGATTGTGCTGCTTTGATGTTGATATCATATGGAAGATCATAGAACCCTATGGAGAGAGGAGATAAGTGTTGTTGTAAATACATTAAACCCAGGAAATTCTCATCATCATTTGAACCCTTTAAGATGGGATTCTTCTTCTTTTGCCATCTGACATACTTCTGCCGTCAAATCCTGGTCTGTTAGTACTGCTGTCTCACAACGAGAAAGGGCACTTCAGATTCCAGAAAGTGCAGAACTTATTTAGATTAAGGAAGACAAGACTAATGGTGTGGTATAAAACTGAACACCCTCGAGTTCAAGTGCTGTGATTGATTTTTAGAAGTAAGTTTAATACTAACATTGCATTATGTTGGAAGAATATTCTGTGTTCCATTTATATTCTTGTTTACTACTGGGAGAAACCTATAGGAAATGAACAGGATTTTCTTTGCTCTGGTGATATTTATGAGTAAGCTCATAATTCCACACACAAGCCATACTTCTACTGAAGTCAACTGTAAGGTTTTACTAAAGACCAAAATCCAGCTATTTGTTAATAGGAGTAAATTAAATTAGAGAAAGAAGACCTAGATCTTGGTACATTGAAGAAATTTTTAAAAAATGTTTATTCTTGATGCCATTATGACATTATTCTGCCAAGTTTAATGAACCCTGGCATTTGTGGCAGCTTAGATTTTTGTGGTAGTTCTGAGGGGTGCTGGGGCTATAAGGTAGCCTGGAATTTTAAATACTGTTGTTATGCTTACCATTTTTTAAAATTCTGTCATGAACGTATGGTTTTGTTCAGGACAGACTTACTGTTTCATCTTCGTTCTCCTAAGTGGAGTGTTTAAAAATACTATTCTGTATTTTGGTATATTAAAAGGTGATAAATTGTTCCTGTCCTAATCAACCTGCTGAATGAAGGCATTATAAAGTAGCAGATTAACTGATATTTTTCATTTTTAATCATTTTTTTACCATTCCTCCCACAGCCGTCACAGGCTGATATACTGGTGTGGTACAATACACGTCAATTATACTCAGGAACTATGATGGTTCCACTTAAAATATCTTTATCTATGTTAAAAAAAAAAAAAAAAAGTGCGGTTTATTATCTTATCCAGTATTCTGGTAACATGTGGGACTTAACAGTATTTAGTGACAGCAAATAAACTGGAATCCCCATGCAAAGCCAAGTATCCCATAGATTCTTCATCTATATCATGAAAGTGAACATTGCTGCCATAATAATGGTGTTATTTTGCAGTCTGGAAAGCTATTTTTGGAGTATTTGTGGGTACTACTTTGTTCACATGTCTGGAATAATAAAAATTATAGAGGTAGCCAAGGGTTACTAAGAGGCCTTTTTGAGGGATATGATGAACAGGAGTTCC
The DNA here is from genome assembly GCA_013400195.1 of Aramus guarauna. NCBI lineage: Eukaryota > Metazoa > Chordata > Aves > Gruiformes > Aramidae > Aramus > Aramus guarauna. The sequence goes on along the minus strand of VXBL01000370.1, from coordinate 1,191,287 downwards.
TTTTACTCATGTACTGCAGCAGGATATTTGCATAACTATATTTGAGTGATCCTTTCCCCTGAAGAACTCCTTTAATTCACTATGTTACTGGCCACACACCATTGAAAAACAAATTTAAAACCAAAGCAAAATCCAATATATAATATACTAATGGAGAAAAATAAGGTAAATAAGGAGATTGATTTATGTTCTAGAGCTCTTCAATAGGATGGAATATTTTAGATGAAAATGCACAGCTGATCCTTGGGTGCTGCTCAGAGTATCAACCTACCATAGTTATGTTGGGCTAATTTTCTTAATCCCAAATCTTGCAAGTAGTTTAATCCCAAGGGTTTTTTTAATTAAAATTTGCCCAGCAGGCACCTGAACTTGAACGATTACATTTTCAATAGACTTCACCTCTGTCCTTGCCTTCAACTGAGACATAAAACAATACTGAAATATCCTCACTGATCATAAATTACAGGTTATATTTTAAATATGCTCATTTGATAGTGCTTGGGTATGGATTTAAGTATAAAAGAATGGTTTTTCAACACAATAACTTGACACCCAGAAGTACCTGTCCATAGTAAAAGATGTGCTAGCAAGTTCAGAGAAAAATTCCATCCAGATACACGCTAACTCCCCGACCATACCCAGGAATTGTCTAGGAAAGTGTTATTTTGCCCAATCCAAAAGCATGCTAGTGGCAGTCCTCTCCATTTAACGGTGTAGACCATCAGGAGCCATCAGGAGTAACAGTGCCATTCCCTGACGCAGTGTGATTTACTGGGGGTCTGTCTGAGTCACACTGAGTGGGGCTAACTCCAGAGGCTGTTAGACAGGCTTTTTTTTTCCCAACCCAGTATGGTTTCTACTTAGTTTTAGCCGCCAAAGCCATGGCACTGTTGGCCACTGATGGAGATTAGATAATGACGGTGAGTGGTGTCTGGCCCCATTACAATCAATCACGCCTTAGCTTCAGCAGAGCCAGACCTGCACTCCCAGCGCTGAGCAAAGAGGAGACTGTTACTTGTGACATAAAAACCACCCAGCAGTCCTACAATTCTTCTGTTCTTTTGATTTTGCTTTCTTGCTTCAGAAAAAAACCAAACAAACACGTGGTAGTGGCAGTATATCTATCTTAAAATCTGAAGACCTGAAAAGCTGATTTTGAAGTGGATTATGCTGGTAATTACCAGAACCCATTTCTTTCTTACACATCTACACATTTCATCTATTAAGGATTACTTTTTCTGGTTAGCAAGAGATCTGAGTACAGTGTGTTAGCAAACACTTTTCCAGAAAAGGTTATTTAAGTATTTCCCTTTGCGGGAAATTGTGTACAAGGTTAGAATAAATAGATTGCAATGGAAAAATGGTTTTACAAAAGAGATTATGCAGTGGGTTTCATTTCTCCATTGCATTACAATACAGGTTTTTATTTAATTTTGTATATGTTCTAAAAAACTATCTAAATGCTGCAAACAATGCTCAGTGATAAACACAACATAGTTTCTATTCGTATTTTAAATAAATATTCTTGGGAAATATCTGTGGTGAAGCAAAGGTTGCTAGGTGAGCTACCAGACTTGTCACTGGGTGTTAGGGCTATTTGATGCAAAAGAAAAAAGAATATCTCCAGAGTTGTCTAAGTACAAATTTTGTTTACTAAATTAGGCATTCACATTTGAAAATTTTGGTGTCCAAAAAGACCTGCTCTTTGGATGTGATAAAAGGAGCGTTTTGTCATTCTCCACAGATTTGAGGCACTTGTAAGTGCAAACAAGGATCCTGGGATACAAATCAGTATCACGCTTCCCAATCTTTAAAACAGTTGAAACCTGGAAGAACACATGCTTTATTCTTATTTTTGTGTCAAAAATGTCTCCTGCTGAAGCCAATGAAAACGTTTTAGAAAATATCTAGGTCACAAGTATCTCTAAGCGTTAAACCAGTCAGAATAATCTTTTCTTGTTTTGTTTTAGTTTCTTTTAAGCTGATGTACTTGCTCAAGGAAGAATGATGCCTGCTTTATAGATCCCTGGAGAAATTTGCCTTAATGGTTTATTTTTTTGTCTAGGGTGGAAGGGATTATCAAATGTGCGTTTAATGACACTTTGATTGGTGTCCCATAGGTATCTGAGTTATTTCATTTCCTTGGTTTTGATTACATCTCCTGTTATAGCCTTTTCATTGCTTTGTCAATATAACCCAAATACAATCACTTAGCAGACACTTCTAAAAATATGACTCCTTAAAAATATGACAGAAAGGGTCAATTTAGGTTGACAGCACTTTTTTTGACACTGCAAACTTAAATTCTTTCAAACTTGATGAACTGTTCTAGGTTTTAGAATGAATAAACATCCTGTAGGGGAATGAAAAATAAAATACTGTTTAAATAAAATTTGTTCATCAGAGCCTGACAAAATTCACCTTTCTAAACGAGTTGCTGCAAAAGCAAGCTCTGTTCTTCAAAAATTTCAGACATGAAATTCAGTTCAAATATATGTATTTCTGAAAAAGGTAACAATCCAAAGAAAAAATATATTAAAAGATGGTATTGCTGCAAATTTATTTTTTTATCTGAAAAAATGTTTTTAAAGTTTCCTGTCCAATTTATTTTCACTCCACCTCTCCATAGACAAGGCTGTTGTGTTGTTTCAGGGTAGGAGGCAGCCCGGTATCAAGCTCTTAATGTGTTACAGTCTTCCACTTGAAGAAAAGGTTGAAGTGCAAGTCATTTTAAAGAAAGCCTACAGGAGAAATTTATGAGCTTTTTCTATGGGAGAGCGCTTATTCTCCATGCAGCTTTTGTCAAACATTTTTAACAAATTGTAATAACCTTTGTCATATCTCATTTTCTTGCATAAACAAGTCACATTGAAACTATAAATGATGGAAAATTTAATCCACATGGCTTGCACTATCAAAACTGTTAAACTGTATTCTTTTCCACCATGTCAGCAGTGCATTATCTGTTTTATAGAAATGTTGAAAAGATTACTTTTTAAGGGAGGTACCACAGGACCTGCGTAAATGTCCTTCTCACACCTGCACCAGACAACATTTTCACTTTCAGTTCTTCCTAGAGCCAGGAAAATGCTCCAATGATTGTTTTTCCACATCCCACCGGAGAGGGTATTTCCACCCACCTCCATAACTGCTCAGAGACACCAGGAAGCGCGCTGAGCCTGACGCGAGCTGTCAAGTTTCTGCTGCCTTCCTGTCTTGAGCGTGCACGTCTGCTCCAGGATGCAACGCGGTACACCAGCTATCAGTCCAACAATATGCTTAGTTTCTCCTGTGTGGGAACTTAGTGCCTTGCAAATTGTGTGTATATTTAACAATAATTCCCACGCCAGGGGATGCTGGTTTTCCCTGTCCCCATCAGCTCCATGGCACACCGAAGCCTTTCTCGCACACCAAGAGGGATGACAGCATCCAGCTGAGGCAGGGACCTCATGTAGGGCAACCCCCTTATCAGATATCTGTCTCCCTGCTTTTTCTGAGAACTGTTAGCCAAAATTAATAGTCCCAATGAAAGTATAACCGTCCATGAATGACCGTCTCTTTCCTTCCTTTCTTTATAGGGTTTTTACTGGGTATTGCATCCACTCATCTGAAGCTGTAATGGATCTATTGGTGCGAAGCACCCAGTGTAATCTTCAGCACATTTATTTATCTAATGCCTCACACAGATTTTATGCACTCAATAATTAAAAAAAATCATTAAAAGGTGGTACTTGAGTACTCAGCTCTGCAAGATCCTGATCGCTGTTAAGAAAACATGGGCACTGCTCCTGGCATGTGAAGGAATTGCTCATGGAGGGGCTTTAATAGCTTCTTTGTAGACTCAGACCTCATGAATGCAAACAATTTTCTGTAAGTTTGCAAGCAACTGCATTAGTTCTGACTTTGTACCAGCAGGAAAAGTCAGAGCTACTTTCTGGTCGTAGTTAAGGTTGGCAAAAGCTTTCAAACATTTTCTACCTTCCGTAAAAAATCCAGGATAGTGGCAGTGGCAATGGTTTGGAAACACTTTTGGTCATAATCCTGAATGTCTTTGCATTTGTAGGGATTAAATCAGACCTCAAATAATACTGAAACATAACTCAGGTGGTCTAATCACTTAATTATGTCACTTTAATAGTGATACTTTTTTTATTATTTATAGAAGAGGTCATAAAACTGTTTGCAGATGTTTAACTTCTGATTATTTAAATTCTAGCAGTAAATAATGTAGTGAAATAGCTTTTAAAGATCTTCCCTGCGTGTATTTTTTATGCTTACAATATTCCCTGAGTAATGTTTTAAGAATTGCATGAAGCTGAACATCCTCTTCCATATGAACAGCCCTTAAATCACAAACTATAGTAAAATTCTGTTGAAAATTAAATAAATGGAGAATTGGTAGTTCCTAATTAACCAGTAAGAAATGTTTATGAGAGGCGGATTGAATAAATATCAAAGGTTCTGAGTTATATTATCTTTCATAAATTGGCTTTTCTCCAATTAGTGTATGCTTTTAGAAGCAGGGGAATAAGATGAAAGGATCTGCATCAGAACTGATTACTGCTGAAACAAAATGGAAGTTGCTGCTTTTGATAAAATACAAGACTATGGCAATGCTTGAATAATTTTATGGGAAGTTACTGCCTAAGGCATATGTTTTATTGTCTGATACTGAACGCATGAGGAAAGACCATCTGTTTTTTTCAGCCTGAACAAATACACGATCCAGATTGAACCACCAGAGGCCAAATATAATTTCTCCATGTTTCGCTTTGTACTACTCTCCACCTACAGCAGCATCCTCTTGTATAGAGTGTACCATAGCACACAGTTCAAATGCTGGCATTCGAAAATACTTTTTCCTCATTTAGGGTTATAAAATGACTATTCAGGGCTTAATGCAATCCTCTGCACTTCATCTGTCACTGGAGAAATAGTTCATGATAAGAAAGAACAACTTCTGATACACTTTGACCACCACGGTGTTTGAACGTCAGGGATTTATTTTTGCTGGACAGACCATGGTTTAATGTCCAGCCAGGTGAAAGGTGTTGCTGTATCCTCCATGCCTTTAAGTCTTGCTGGGTAAAAAGAGAGGTGCTTTCATTGGATGACCTGAGTAAACAGATTAAATGAAAAAAAGGTAAAAAGTGAATCCTGACTATTGGTTTACTTTGAAGGAAAGCACGTCAGTGGTAAATAAACTACAGAAAATAATCCAGAGCACTTAATCCTTTTACAGTTGTTGCTAGTCTTGTGTTTTAGAGCACCTAAATGTATGCTTTAAGTTTTGCAAGGCTAATAGGACTGGATTTCTCCCCTCCTCCAAAGTGCTTACAGTCTAATTTTAGGCATAATATGCTGAATGGCAGTAAAAAAAGTGTTTAGTGTTGGAGGGACGAATGAGGGATAGAAGGGCAAGATTTAAATGTGTGGGTGGATAAATGCAAACATTTTTCTTTTTTTCTTTAATAATATTAACAACAGCAGCAGCAGCAATGCTCCATTCCTTGTAGAATTTCTGGAAAAACTGAGAACAAAGGTTATAGAGATTTGGAAAAATATCTTTCTAAGACTATTCTTATGTACTGCTGTGAGGATTGTTTCTGCTTTTCATGGATAATCTGCAGAGCTATGTCTACCAGGTGCTAATCTAAACTGCACCTGGCTTTTCTGAATATTTACCTTTCTTTTGATTAATACACTGCTTAACTATACCAGTTCCCTCTCCTGACTCACTTTTCCTATCAATCGTGAATTAACACTGTGCCCACAGTGATCTTCTAAATCACAGACCTGAGGAACTATGGCAAAGCAAGTGGTGGGTGAGTGGAGGATGGTTTTGTGACTGCGGGACTGGGCTGGGACTTAAAAGGTTCAGGTTTATTCCACATATAAAGACTTTCTGTGTAGCCTGAGGCAAGTCCCTTACCTTTTCTGTGCCATGGTCTCCAGCTGTGATATGGGAACAACAAGCTTTCTTTTATTCCTGCTGCGTCTGTTTTCTATAATTGTGCTATAAGATCTCCTCCAAGTGAAAACTTGTGTGTTTGGACAAGACCCAGTACAACTGGGCCTCAAATTTATTTGGTATTACTGGAATACAACTAATTTTTAATACCTAAACACAAAGGAAGCAAGAAAATATCATTTTAACTGATTCAGGACTAGAGAAATTCAGGAAAAGGAAATTGCATCCTTTTACCATAAGTTCTTAGTCACTTCTTAATTTCATTTTGCCCTCTGTGCAAGCCTTAACGAGGAGAAACCACATTTATGTCTATGCCAGTATAATGTAATTGGGG
>VXBL01000370.1:1160454-1184930 GCA_013400195.1 Aramus guarauna | reverse complement strand
GTATGTGAAGACTGTAGCAGCTGAAACTACCAGTAATGTATTTGGAGATTTTCCTTTTTAAAAAAAAGTGTGGAGAAGGGGGCAAAATTGCTCACAGGGTGGATTTTTGTCACTTGAATAAGGTGTTTTTTAAGCCTTTAGGCATATATATGCTGCTCTTTGTCTTTCTTTGATCTGGAAGATAGACTTGCCAATGGTAAGAGAGTGTCTTGCCAGAGACACCCTTTATCCTCCTGGATACTATTTACAGTTCTTGGTATATATGCAAGCTCCTACCAGATTTGATTTTCAGAGTAGAACTTCTCCCCAGCACTTAAGTAAAACACTACAAAATGTGCCTCCAACGTCTTACGAGATTTCACAGCCTCACGGGGCAACTTGTTCCAGTGCTGAACCACCTTCACTGTGACGTTTTTTCCCTTACAGCTAATCACAATTTTCTTTCCTGCAAATTGTGTACTCTCTGCCTTCTTTATAACCAGAATTAGATAGCTGAGGACAGCAGTCTGAAGTCTCAGGCTCCCTTTATCCAGGCTGGACAAACCTAGCTCTGCTCGGCCTCTCCTCTATGTCACGAGCTAGAGCCCCTGACCACCTTGGTGGTCCTCCACTGAGCTCCCATCAGTCTGTCCATCTGTCTCTTATGCTGGGAAATCCCAAACTGCGCACAGCGCTCCAGATGGGGTCTTCTAGATGCCAAACAGTGGAAACTAATTACTTCCCTCAACCTGCTGGATACGTTCTTGCTAGTACAGCTCAGCGTGTGATTGAACTTCATTGCCACAAGAGCAGACTGCTGAAGGATGTTCAACTGGCCACCAGAAACACACACACCCCCTCCAGCACTTTTCTTAAAAGCTGCTTTCTGTGTCTTCAAAATTATTGTGTTGGTTAATGGAAACAGCATAATGAGGAGCATAGGCACCCTCTACATGGATCAGTAATTTATATGCTTTTTCCTTTTGTCCGTGGAAGAGATCTGAGTCCTTTTTGTATCAGGAAGGAGCCATCTGTACTTTTTTGCAGACATACATCTGCATTAATTACAATACCTATTCATGTTGAGTTAGAGCATCTGCTAACAAGACTCCCAGAGATACAAAGAAAAGCCAAGGGCCTGCCCTTTGTTGGTTGACTCATTGCCCAGCATGACTGGCAAGTGCTTTAAGAAGGAAATTAGGAAAACATTGATAGAATCAATTATTACTACTTGCAAAATCCAGTGCAAGAATTTAAAATATAGAACATGCACTGCCTTGCACTCACTCAGTGTGTTGCCTGGCTGCTGCTTAGTCAGTTCATGGTATTGTGGGTGAAATGAACTTCTCTTCTGATGTGATTCATAGATTGTTTCGCAGTGGTATTATTATTGGTGAAGCAGTACAACAGGAAAGGATATTCCTCACCATCCATAGCATAGGCCTCAGAGCTATACCAGCTCTGCAGGCTCGTGTCTGCAAACACCACATGTGCCGTATGCTGTGAGGACCAGACATGGGATACGCAAGAATTTCTACAGTGATACCGGGTGTTTGAATCTTCCTCACAAAAAGATTTAACAACATGTTGGTGCTTTGCTTTGCCTGTATGTATTTGCTGGTACCATGAAACATGCCAGCTCATGCAAGCTCAAAAGTGTGGTCATGTTTTCCCGATTGTAATTGCACAACTTGTGTAAGAATTTCTTAATTCACTCCTTTGTTTTGACTTCTTCAATGGATTCTCTGATATTAAGTTTGTTCTCAGAATGGAGCCTGTTCATTTATGGCAGCGATGCCATAACTTAACTACTGCTCAGCTTCTGGCAGTTTGTACGTGATGTCTGTGGCTCAGAAGGAAGTTGTTTTGGATGGGCAGTTAGGTTCAATATGTGTCTTAGCTCTTTCATAAGCTTATACAGCAGATATTTGTGGTCAGTTGTGGGACAAATGGTTTTTCAGACTGGGGAGAGAACTCTCCCACTGGTGATCTTTCTTTAAAGCCAGTAAGAGTATCTGGACTGCGTAAAGGTACAGGATTGTGATACCAAAAATAGTGTCTGTGTATATTGGGTCATTTCAGCAAGAAAATCTTGTTTCTTGTGTTTGTTTCCATTAATTCTACCAGTACTGCTCAGAAGCTTGTTTGGTAATAGGCTATTCTAATGTCTTCAATGAACTAAGTTAAGTACTCCTTGAATTACCTTCTATTAATGAAGTCTGTTCATTGATAGTCTTGTATTAATGTTGGTGAAGTAAGATCAATATAGATACTGGGTCAGGGTTCTGAAAAATATTAACAATTATTAATATTCTTTCTCTTTCAGTTTTCTCCTTGTGTTTGGTTGCTTGATTTTGTCCGTGTTTTCTACTATTCCTGAACACACAAAACTTGCCTCTGGTTGTCTCTTCATTTTGGTAAGTGAAACTTCTAAATACAAGACAGTTTTACAGATACTTTTATATCCGCTCAAATCCTCTCCCTTGCTATGGAGAAAATAGTTTAATTCCTGAACTCTTTAAGAAACCAGACTTTTCATCAGAATGATGAAAAACATAATAAAATAGAGGATTCCACCATCATTTTCTTTAAAACCAGGTCAGATCGTATAAGAGTGTTAATAAAGTACTGTATTGCATCCCCTTTGCCTGAGAATTGCTGTGGTTTATAACTGATAGCTTTTCTACTGCAGTTTGGCAGTGACTGTGCATGAAAGACCTTTGATACTGCTGCTGCCATTTATAAAGTCAGTATGTAGTAAGAGGCACTTATACTTAAAATAGGAAATAATTTTGGTATCTTAGATACCAATTTGTGCTAGCTATTGGTAGATACTGACATTTTAGTGGCAGTTGCTGCAGTAGGATGTGGTAGTTTCATTAGTTCTTCATAATACATGCTTTTGTCATCTATTTATCTCTCCTTTTCCCCTTTTGAGGTAGATATAAATGGCTTTAATCCCTAAAAGTGCTTAACATTTTTCATGAATTGTACTGACGCCTGCTTTATTCATCTGCTTCTTGATGGGCCATTTAGTTCTGCAAGTGATGGCCCGGGGATAGGTGGTAGTGATCATTAAAATGTCACTATATACCCAGAGTTACCATGGTTATTTGAATTCCATGTATACAGCAGACTGTGGCTCGTTAGGTAGCGCCTGGGGTGAAGTAACTGTTGACAAATGCCAACATTTTAATTGTCATCACTGTATATATCCAAAAGCCCTGGTCTTCAGAACAACTCCCTAATTAATTATGGCGTGAGCAGGCAGATAAGCATAAATATGGTGTATGCTATCTCTCTACAGCACAATGTGCCACTGCATGAAGATACCTGAACTAAATATCCAGACCTGGCTAGGTGCAGATGTGTGGTGTTCTGCTCCATCGGATGGTTTCTTAGCAGGGCTAATTAGGAAGAGCCGTGCTAAATGTGGTATTTTGCTTCCTAGAGATACTAGCGCTTTTTCTTTTTCTGCAGAAAAGATCAGGTGCTGTTAAACCCGTTAAAAGTGATAAGATTTAATCCTACGCTCATACCTAGTCCCATTATTTACATACCCGAACAACACTTGGCAAATGAAAGTTTGTCTGAATGTACTGCAACTAGTTACATTGTTGCAATTACCACACTAATTGCTAAGTTTTTCTGGTATAGAAAACAGGAAATTTTGATTAGTCTGAAAATACTTTATTTCTAATAGAAGGTGCTTTTGTGACAAGTAATCTGTTTCCCTGCATACTTATCCAAATTGGTTGTAGAAATGCCATTTGTTCTGACATAAAACATGCATTTCCCACGAGCCACGTATTTGTTGACTGTGTTGGTACGCTTAGTGCTGCTGATGCCCCAGCTGGCTGATAAACACATTCCCTGTGCTTTGCCATGGCTCTTCCAGGAGCCTGAGCGTGGAGGAGCTCTGCGAAGTTCTGGGCTTGCTCGCAGCACCAGGCAGAGGTGCAGTGAGCTCCACTAGCCGATGCACCAGTCCTTGTAGATGTGTCCATCAGCAGAGCGGAGCTGCTTGAGGTCTGCAGCAGGAAACTACAGCGCTTTCTGCTGCTGTGGCTTCAAAGATGGACTTTGTCCATCTTAACAGTTCTGACTGTACATCCTGTGACATCCTCTGAACACAGAAATGGCCTTAAGGAGGAAGAGGGTGGATAGTTAATCCTTGAAGCATCAATACTAGCCCAGTCTTACATTTCTATGCTATAGCCTCAGGTGTTCACCAAACCCTTGGCAGGAATAAATCTAGTGATGACAAATTTTGCGGCTCCTGCTGTGGGTCTCTAATGGAGAAAAAATACAAATACAGCAAAGTATGAAGTTCCAGAAGCAGGCTAAAGCTGACTGGTTTATTCCAGTTTCCTGACGCATGATTTGGTCCTTCTCTGCATACTGAATCATTAGCTGATATTAGCATTGTCATCAAAGCAGACTTCTGCAACCACAAACCAAGAGAAAAATACATTTCTACATTAACTCAGGAGCAGTTGTTTTGGCTGTGCCAACACATAACTGCAGTCACTGGAGTTTTTGCAACCTTTTCCTTGCAGTGATTCACACAACTCTTACAAATGTGGCATTTAGTAGAGACAGTTGTATTAACTATCAAGATCTGGTTTAATACTGTTTTGCTTCGTGCTTGAGATGGAATATATATGTTTATTTTCTAATGAAGTACCATACAAACTCAACAATCCATAGAGCTGCCTGCTGGGTTTCTGCGAACTATTTACTTCACAGATTTATTTCAGGTGGTCCCCCCAACAGCCATGTTAATTGGCGAAAAAGCTAATATAATGTTCCTTCAACTTAATACCTCAGCTGCTGCCTGCACTGGCACCTGTGGCTTTTGACATATTGCAGCTATTCACAATTACACAGGGAGGTTAAAGAGGGAAGTGTAGATGAGGTGAGCAACTCTTTCCCTCCTTCTCAGAAAGGCCAGAGGAGCAGAGAAGATTATTGTTCTGCAATCAGTCAATTCCATTTATCTCCCTCAGCCTCGCCTTACAAGGGAGCAGAAAACATATCTCCTAATCACTGCATCCTAAATACTCTCTCAGAAACGTACAACAGTGTGTGATAGCTCAAAGTAAATGGGTTTTTTTTCAGGAAAGCAGTATTAGCTGAGGGCTTCTGGGTGTCAGCAGAGGTTAATGGACTCATCTGGACACCAGAAACGCCTGAGCTCTGCTCCCGGAGCCGACACAAACCTGGCCCGCTGCATCGCGCCGTACCCAGCCCGTTCTGGCATCCACACAAGGACTACTGTATTCCTAGGCGTCTCCTACTTATCAGGAGGCCTGCCAAGGGAAACACGTTTAATATTTGAATTTTATGCTTAAAGTGAAAGCCCTGCAGATAAGTTAAGTGGATGTTACATACAGCACTGTTGGATCGTTACATCAGTAATGGTTAGATTTTTGTCCAGAAATAATAAGCCTAACCAGGGGGAGAGCATCAGATAAAACTCCTTATACCTACAATTATAACTATGCTTTAAGCCTCGTCTGTGCACACAACTTCTGGCACTAAAGCAGTGATATAGCCCAGACAGACAGTAGAATAAAATCTACTTCAACATCAAAAAAGCCACAAGCAGCTTAAGAATCCAACTAACACAGCAAGAAAATAATCTTTGGTGTATTGCTGATCTCCTACAAGTACATTTGTTGGCACTTTATCAAATAATAAACACAAGGGAAGTAAAACTTAGACTGGGAAGGCAAAAATCAAATCTTTTGGGAAAGATAGTCAAGAAAGAATGTATCTGGAACTGAAGGTCATTCACTCTCATGACCAAACTCTCTATATTTTAAGATCATTTTCAAATAAAGCTATGTGAATAACTGGTTCACTTCTATTTGTTTGCTGTCAATTCAAGAAAAGAAATAAAATATTTTGAGTTGACCCACAAAGACTTAGCAAATTGAAAAGTCCAAAAAAAGTCATGGATCAGATTAAATGTTTCATTTGACCCGGCATAAAATATTATTTGTGCATTTGAGCATTTTAGAACTTTTGGCTTAAAAGTAAAATTGAGACTATAGGAAAGAAATGTAATTTTTATTTCAAGTGACAAAGCATGCCATTTTTTTTTCACCATTTTCATTATTCATCACAATGGAGAGATTGCAAAATTCATGTGAATTTCTGCAGAACTGGTTTTGTCAAATCTGTTTTGTGTTTGTATCTGAAAAAGCCTGGGGTAGAAAGCTGTACCCACTTCTGTAGGGTTAGAGCCTCTGAAAATGTACTGTAGGAACACATTCTTCAGGCAGAAATAGCTCCCAAAGACATAAAAGCAGACAGCGTGCAGTTGATGAGGCTAGCTTCTACATGTACTGTGGTCACTTATAGGAATCCAAAAGGAGAGTCTGGTAAGTGCTTCTAGCAATTAAGATCTTCCTAACATTCCTTCCTTCTCTAACATTTTCCCGTAAAACAAACGCAGAAGAATGATGAACATTGGTTAAAAAACATAAGGTATAGCTGCCCCGTAGCAGACAAACATATTCAATTTGTCTCTGCTCTAGGAGAGTGAATTCCTCCACAGCAATGTAATCACGCAAATCCGCTACAACATTTAAAAGCTGGGCAGAGTGGATTTAAAAAAGGGAGATGGATAGTGCTCAATTTAAAAAGTAACATTTTTCAGTTTAGATTTATTGTCCCAGAACTTGAATCCTCTTGTGATGCTTGGATAAAAGACCATCAGACCTGAGCAAAGGACCGGATGGATGGCTCTGTAGGACCAGCTAACAATGCATAAAAGGAAAAATGGAATGATCTTGAGAGATTTCAATTATAGATACATTTCTAACAAAGAAGGTAGGATATAGACCACAAGTTATGGCAGTTTAGTTGAATCTTCTTCCAAAAGAAAAAGATGAACTGATCCCTGAATCAGCAATTTTCAAGTTTGGTAGAACTTGTCAAAACTCAGAATCAGTATTTTTCAGGAAACACTAATTTTCAATATTTTCTTTCATGGAATCAAAGCATGGCTTTGAAATTTCAAAATTTCTGCATAGAAATCTCTGAAAATTTACGTCTGTTAGATATATAACATTGATGTTATCAAGGACAGAATAAGAGAGGGAAATGTGATGTTGAAAAGGTCAGCGCCTTCATGTTTTCAGTCTTGTATGGATTCATACACACTAATATTATAATAAGGTGATACCATCAGCATAAAACGATTCAACCATGTCATAATAAACTACCTGTTAGCTTTGAAAGAATATATTCTTACCTTATCAAAATAAACAATTTCTTGTCTTTGCTGATTAAATTAATACTCTCCTATTATGTATACTGATTTCATCACATCAGAGATGACTGTTGTTACAAAAATTTGGACCAGATCTCATCACAACTGCTTGAGAAACTTTGTGTGCAAACAGAGCAGACTTCCCATTGGAAATGTAAAAGTGCTGGTTGCACTTTTCTGAAACTAAGGGTTATTAGAAGTAAGTCTGACAAGACAAAAATGTGAATGAAAGTGTGAAGTTATTTAAAAATATATTAGTAGATGTCCTCAAAGCTGTAATTCTTCTGTCAGAAGGCAGCATTGGCACTCCGAACCAACCAAGCTCTTGAACAAATAAGCATACACTGTAGCTATGGAGAGAGATGAAAGTAACAATTAAAATTATTTCATTACAAAGGAACATGGCATTGCACATAAAACTGTAAAGGTATCTGTGAAAAAGCTATTGTCAACAGTGCTGAGGATGATAAAATACACTTCAAACACATCAGAGAATAAAGACATCTCAATACTGGCATAAGCCTATTATTGATATGGTTCTGGGCTTGGTTACATTGTCAGTAACATTTTGCCCTTTCTTTTCTTTTATTCTTCTGCATTAAGCAGAAATAACCTTTGTAAAGAGAAGAATGAAAAATCACACATTGAATGGAATCATTTTTCTCTTGTAATTAAAGAATCCAATATATTATAGTTCTACTGGGAAAACTTAAGTGGGTTTGATGACTAAAGATGACTAAAACTGCATTATTATATGTGATCTGCAATCAAGACAAAGAAAAATCTCATAACTGATTCACTTAAAGAAGGTAGGACAACTTTGGTTACCTCAGGTGCTACCACATTCAATGGCAAATGAAGTAGAAGGCAAGAGAGAGTTTCAGAGTCAATGCCAGAGCATTTCACAGGCAGGCAGAACTACCAACAAGTTACACTCAAACAAGAAATCTACATTTACTGTGCAATGTTAAGATCACTAGAGTTGCCACAAGTCAATGGCTGCTGGATGAAATACCATCCATGAAATTATTTTCAATTCCCTCTGAATGAACAGGGCATGTATAGAGAAATGGGTGGTACTGTGCAATGAAGAAGGATGGAAATAGCAAACCCGCAGCGTTATATGTAACACAACTCATGACCTGGTACAATTTTAATGTTAAAATGACTAACCTGTAGTAAGAAAGCCAGTGTTGATTTGTCAGATAGATACATTATACTATTTTATATTCTTTTTTATACTATTTTATATTCTTTTTATCTGTTCCTATATGAGACCTGTCACTTAGCTTATCTTGTCCATGACATTATATGACTATATGCAGAAAGTCAGGAGAGAAGATATTAGTACTGTGAACAGTTATTTTCTGATTCTCTTTGTTTTCCAGCATGAGGAGGACTAGCATTCAAGGGGGAGAACATATTCTCAAGAGGGAAGGGACTGTCCATATTATTAGGAAAAGAGACTTTTAGCCAGCCATTCAAGGGCCCACTTTCTCTAGGAGAACACTGAATCTCTAGGAGGATTTTGAGATTAAGAGTGGGAAATGGAGAGAATTAGATATTAGTGATGGGGTGTCAGGATTCAGATTAATAGTGAAATAATTCTTTGAGGAGGAAAAAGCACATCGCCTTGTAGGCTAATCAATGTGTTGTGCTAAAGGACCAAACCAACTGTTCTTGACATCCTTGAAGGACAAATGAACAACACTCCTTGCACAACTGCTCTTCCATGACATATCTTCCTTCTTGTTTTATTAGTTTAAGTGGTAACAACGTAGCATGGGAAACCACTTCCAAGTCATGAGTGTAACATTTTCCATAGATGTAGATTTGTAATAGTTTATGCTAGACTCTGCAGTACTGAATTTCATTGGCTTCACGCCAGAGTTTGATAAGGATCCAAACTTGTCATATGGAGAGCAAGAGCTACCTCCTTAAAACAGGCAACAAACAACAGTAAAAATGGATGGATATCAGACTTTCTGTCAGAAATTCAGACATTACCCTTGTTAGGGAAATATTGATTTGCCAAATGGGAATCCAGAATATGTCTCTAAGGGAAAACCAAAGTACATGGTTATAAATAATATGTAAGGAAAAAATCTACAAAACACTAAATGTCAAAAGGAAAAGAATGCTGAAAAGGGCAGAACATCAATGATATGAAAGATGTTTGGAAACCTAGGGAACACCTGCCATCTGAATAATGTACAGAAACCATAATCCACTCAGTCACTTTGCACAGATGTGACAAAGTGTGTAAAGACATAGCTTGCTACAGTCAAAATGTGAACTTTCCTCAAGTGAGAGAAGAAATTTGTTCACCAGATTCAGTTTTAAAACTGTGAAGTCAAGCAAAGAAGTATCAAAATACAGGCAAATATAAAAAATATCTGTAAGGATCCAGAGCAGACATAGCTATAATACAAAAATCCAAAGAGACTTTAAAGTGTAGGTGATGGTAAATGCACAGACGCACACTGGAACCAAGTCCGGTCCTGAGGACCGTGAACTGTGAGTGAGCTACAATGATGAATTAGCAAAATAAATACTGGCTGTTTTAAACCTGTAGGCTTCCATGGAGTACCTAAGGAAAGGATGTATGTTGTGGACAGGATAATAACTTTGGTATTAAATCTGAACCAGACAGGAATTGGCTGATTGCACCATATGAAGATATGATCACAGGAAATGAATGTCTCACAAAGATATAGGCATGTTTTTGAGAGGATGTGGAAAGGATTTGTTCTTTTCTTTTTCCAGGAGACCAAAATTCCATAAGCCTTGAAAAGAGATAATAGGAAAAGCTGCAAAACACTGAGCAAATTGCATAATTTGTAAAACAGAAGACTTGGTCTACTGATTCTCAAAGTCTAGTTATTGGATCGAAAAGAGGGGAGCAAGTAAACTTTTTCACTGAACCTAAGTAACCCGATAAAAATATTGTAACCAAAGACTTGTTCAAGTAACAGAAACATTTTTTGAGATGAAAGAAGTGAATATCTTCAAGAGACTAAATGTATAAACATGATTTTGGCAGATTGGGTAAAGTGCCGTCCAGTTTGCCAAGAGTTACCAATTGTCAGAAAACAGTTTCTTAAAATTGCTTTCTGAACACATTCGGTACTTAAACATCTCAGTGTACATCATCCCAGATGCCCATAGGTCACCCAGTGGTCAAAACATGCATTGATGTACTCCTAGGGAAGCTCTGTTAATGAGCTTTGCAAACTGGGAAACTGCAGGAAGAAATCACTTGGGAAAAAAAAAAAAAGAATACAGCAAATACTATCTGCAGAGTCTCTAGGATTTAACAACTCCAAACATGCTAAGACCAAAAAGTCAAAGAATAACTATCCCCTCTTGCTCTGCTGTACAGTATGTCAAATGTTATCAGTTAATTCACATACATTCAGCTGTAACAATTAGCCTAAACCTCTTGTATCAATACAAAATTAACGTGGATGCCAGAGCATAAAAGGATTCAGTCTGTACTTGCTCTGGCACCCATTCCGCATTTCTTTTGGACACAGCAAAAAATACCAAATTCGTCACAAACATTTCAAAAGGAAGATTTGGGAGCTGTTTTGCTACAGAGACATGTGCTTGAACGTCTGCCTGTAACATGTGACATCAGAAACGTGACTACAGCAGAAAAAAATGCATGAAGAAATCACAAAGGATATGCAAAGGCCTGGGTACAGCTGTACAGAGCTTCAGTGTTTTTCATATGCAGATAATTTTAAAAACAAAATTAGACCATTTGCTGTTGATATCTCATTACAGAGAAAGAAAATGTAAACAGGCACAAAGCAGGATATAAAAATGTTTGGAAAGTAGAAAATTATTCTGTAGTGTGAGTTTTATGGCTATTGTCTTCTTTCAGCAGTTCCCTCAGAAGTATAGTTGTACCTGACACAAACAAATGAACTGGTGCAAAGAAGTGAGTATAAAAGGAAGGGACTGGGAAGACCCGTATTTAAGGGTGATGCTCTATCTGGGGAAGAGCAGGATAGACATGATGGGCAGTGAAGTCAACATTCCCCATTGCCATTTTCCCAATTTGCAAAAAGGTTTTCAGTGATCACTGGGGTCTTCCTATAAGAACCACATCCACCAAAATCCAGAAGGAGTTTTGGGATGTGTTTGCCCACACGTTCACTGACATGGTAATTGCAGTAACCGTGACGGCCAGCGGCCAGGAGCACAGCTGGCCGGCGCGCCCGTGTGGCACTCATTCCTGTGGCACCAGCAGATCCGCAGTCATCGGTCCGTGGTGGTGGTGTGAAGTGGGTCTGCTGATCTGGGGAGGCAGGAGGGTGCCTGCCCTTCCGTCATGGGTGCTCAGGAAGGTCAGTGCAGTTTCAGTGCCAGGAATTGTGTATTGGGTCTGATATGGTAAATATTTGTATGCACTCTATAAGAAATGATAAAAAACATCATTAAATGGCAGCTACCTAATTCTGGTGCCTGCTTTTACTATCTGATGCAAAACAGGTTTTACTTCCCGTAAAAATTCTGGGCTTTTTTCTGTTGTAAGTGAATAAAGAAGCATGACTGATAGGTGCCATTTCAAGTAATAAACACAAAAAGCTAAAAGGGAGTTGGATAGCAGAAGTCCTGTGTAACATATGGCTAATTAAAACTAAGCATATCACTGGGATTTTAGTATTATATCAGTAGACTTGTAGCTGTGTATTAGATTAAAATGCACAGAACTGATTTCTCAATAATCTTCTATTAACATAGAATCAACGTGGGAAATCTTAATCATAATCTGGAAAAGCAAGTGTAGCAAAAGTATCACATTCATTACAAAGCTGATAAATGATAAAAAGATGCATAAATTTCATTTCATGCTTATTGTGTGTTGCACTGGGAGCTGAACTGAAGTCTCTGGTTGTGATTTATATGCCACTAATAGGGTCTATCCTGGGTTACATTTTCAGATTTATGGCTGCCTCTCCCACTGTCAAACTGCAGTTGGAAGGAATTAAAACGTTAGTTCCCTAAGTGTATATATGCACGTGTAGATATACTTGTTAGCTGTTCAGATCAAAGATCTCCCCTTCTAATGCTGAATCAAGAATAATACAAGTGTGTATTCAAAATATACTCTTATTTTGAACAATAATGTATGCACATATTCATATCTGCTGATTTTAATCTGGAAACTTTCCAGTATAACAGAAGTGTCCCTACTCCTACACCAGCTTCTGCATCACAACTATTCCTTGGGTTTCTCTGAGACAAGCTAATGTTGCGCTTCCTCTCACATGCCGATAGTATTTGTTTAAAGTGTAAAGCCCAACTCTTTGAATCAGAAGAGGGTTTGGGTTTGGTTTTTTTTTTTACTTGAGAGAGGAATACAGAAGCTGAGGTGTTGTGTTCTTGCTTTAATTGAATGAGAAAACAATCTCATCCTCTTTGACGATGAATAATAAAGCATTCCTCTTTGAGTAGTATCAACTATTCATCATGTGTCACCATAAAGAGATTTTGGCAGCTGAGGACATCCTTAAACCAGTCAGCCATAAATTAAAGGATGAGAACATGTTTATTCTCCCTCTTTTCCAACTGATTTGGAAACACTGGTCTTCCCTGTTTATGAGTTTTTAGGGAAGAGGGGACACTTCCCAAGCTGTATCAGATGACATTGCTCTTCCTATTCCTGCTGTTGTGCTATTGGAGTGATTCTGTGCTGGTTTACACCAGCTGAGTATCTGCAGTGCAGTTACACTGCAGAGGTGTCGTCTTCAGCAGGGAAACACTTGTGGCCTTATTAAAGCTTATTTTAGGGGATTAATTTGATTTGTTCTAGTCCATTTCTCACTCTTCTGACAATGTCACTTGTAGACTCAGTTCTCCTGTGAGCTCAAGCCAGGCAGCTCCTTACATCAGTCTGCAGGTCTGTTGTCCTACTTCACTAGCCTTTAGAATATTTAACAACAAAATTTCCACAAAAGAAATATCATTAAAATAACAGCAGAGCCATTGTCTTGTGGGTGGATTTCTTATACCCAAACCTCAGCTCATTTATGCATTGCGAAATAACCAGGAGCATCCTAGAAGAACAGCACAGAGTGCTCAACTTTGGTCATTTCCTCATCTCAAAAATGGCTCTAATTCCCAGAAATGATTGTCTACAACCAAGGCACCTGATCTCAGCAGTAGCAAATTATTTTAAGTTTTAATAAGCAGTTATGTTAATGAACAAGAAATCTATGATAAAAGGTTTTTTGATGTTACAATGTTATGCTTAGGGAAATCCTTATCATTAAAAACTACCCGAGAAGCATAATAATGTAGACAATTTCCACAAATCATCACTTGTATCCTAGTTAGGGAAAAAAAGAAAGAAAAAGTGCTCATCATAGCTGGATTGTGCAAAGTATGCTTGATTTAATTAATTATCTACGCTGTTCATTAGCATCCTCCAGGACCATCTGTTCATAGAAACCTTGCTCTGGATGACCTCGTATTTTCCTTTCCTGCCATTTGTATGACCCTTGTTGTTCCAGTGGCAGAGCAACCAAGGCACGTGCGGATGTAAAAAACTTCAGGAGCACACTGGCACCTGTGATCCTTATGCCAAAAGCAACTGAATCTTTTAATACCATGCTTCTTTTGCGTATTCATATTTCCCCATGACAACTGGAGCTGTGTATGATAAACGTTTCAGAATGAAAAGTTTGTCAGTCTGGATGAGCTGTGCTTTGAGAAGGAAGAAGGACTTTCCACTACCCAAACCATCAATACATCTGCCATAGCAGTTATTGTGGGGACTAGCTGTGAGCTTAAAAAGCAAAAAAAGTTACAGATTGTGGTAACTGGTACAGGGCCAGATGCGGCTGTGATTGGAAAAGGAAGACAAGATAGGGGAAAAGGAAGAAATGGCAAAGGCCAAGGCAATCCCTGCTCTACCTAGGAAGGGCTCGGTTTCCAGTAAATCTAAACTTGCTCATCCGTTCAAATTCAGCCTTGCTGGATTTTGCAGGAGGCCAGATTTGTCAACAGTGCAGGATTTTCCCATTCTGATGTAAATGTTGTTATTCGTATCGCATAAGTAATACAAAATTAATGAGGTTCCATCCTGTTATACATAGGACAAAGATACTTGGAATGTATCATTTCTACAGCAAGCCTACAAATCATATGAGATCTAATGATTAATTCCATCACATGCCTTTCCAATTATATTCTGATTTTCTGTTTCAATCACTAAGGAACTAAACCCAAGTTATTTTAAAGCCTAGATTTATGCTTAATTTTGTAATAAGCCATTCCAAATTAAATTTTAAAAAAAAAAAAAAATCCTGCTCTTGTTTGGGATGCATCCTTCCAATTTTTGCTCATGGAAAACCAAGAACCTCGTGACTGTGCAGCTGCCATAGGAAAAAATGTCATTCTCTGGCCTGCATTAACCTTGACAGAGATTTGACTTTACATTGTGAGCAAGTACACTGATTACTAAAACATTACTTTTTTCACAGTGGTGTGGGATTCTTTGTTTCTCTCTGGTTTCAACTTGGACCAATCCAAAATACTAAGAAAACTGACATATGCACTGCTACAAAGAGGTTTTGTTTCAATGCATTCACATTGTCTAGGAAAAAAAACTTTTCCTTCAAACTTTATTCATGATGATATATATTCTGTTCAAAATCAGTTGTTCTTTGAGGAAGTAGGGTTGACCAGTACATAAGGTTCATTTTGAAACATCACTATTTCAGAAAGTGCAAAAATAAGTGTGAAATCTCATCTCCACTTCATTTATTGACTTTTCTGTTATTAAAGCTTATACTGTTTTTCAAAACCTCCAGAAATTTGGCATGTGTGGAATAAAATCATGTATCATACTTTTAAAATCAGCAATTCTTTCACCATTCCAGTGTATGAAGCCATATTTAATATATTTGAGCTCACCTACTATAACTACAGTGGCTGTTGTTAAAATTTACATAAGTAATAGAAACTTCAGTTAATTTTGAGAGAATATCACCATGCATAAATTCAGAATGTTACTAGAAATGGTAACTATTTTTCTCAAGGAATGAACAAAGATATTTCATATTGTTTCTCTAAGAAAAATCTTATACTCTTACCCCACCCTCCCCCCCCAAAAAAAAATTGAGAAAACATCCTTTTGCAATTTTTCTCTCTCAGAATAGCTGTATCTCCATTAAGTTTCTCTTTATAGTACATATATATGCGTTTGTGCGTGTGAGAGAGACAAATAGGTTTTTTGCCTCTGACACGAGTGCACCATGAAGACAAGAGACTCTCAAACACACGCTTTCAGCACACAATGACTCTTTTTTACCTCTTTTCAACTTCTACCGGCAGTTTTGTGATACAAATTTAAACTGAATTGAAGCTGTAGACTAGTCCTTCCAGAATCGTTAAGTATTTTCTGTTCCTGCCAGTTCTCCATCGGAGGCCCTACTGGGGTTGACAGTATGGTGGAGGACACGCTCCTGCGTGAGTGGGTAGATCCTGTAAGAGACTTGTGACACTTTCAGCATGCTTACAAAGCAGGAGGTGTTTCTCATGCACCTGCACACACAGTATGTTTTCTAGGCAAACGAGAAACTTTGGTGAAATGAAACATGATTAGATTTTAACAAAGAAAAGATTTTATTGGAAGCAAAGAGTGTTTCATGCTTTGATGGCCTCCTCTCCTTCAGTATCTCTTACTCTTGCCCCAAAGAAGAAATTTCCTCAGGAGAATCAGATGTCAAATGGCCTGGATGCCTGCCATCAACGCCCATAAATTCAGAGACACCATCTAACAATGTGTAAACCAGATTTGGCAATTCATGATTTAACCACCACTATAAAAGCGGTAGTTAAATAACTAAAATACATATTCTTTCTTTTTTCCAGTTGGCTTCTTATCCATTTTATTCTTGGCCTACACAGAATTTCCTACAAGGAAACGTACTACATGGTAGCCAACTATTAAGAATTATTGTTACTATATTGAGAACTTTTTCAATTTTGCACATAATCCTTTCTAACATTGTGCAATAACTCTGTCTGTGGAATTAAGTTGAAATGTCTTGTAGTAGAACAAATAAAAAGAAAACCTTAAACAATCACATTCACTTTCCCATGTGTTCTCACAAAAAATGTGACATTTTCTTTAGCTGTGTTTTAGCAGAGGAATCTCATTCTGCTTTTGTGATTTAAGACTTCAATACTGGATTTACAAAACTGGAAATGAAGACACTGAAGAAGGTTCTAAAAACTCTTTCAATGTGATGTAGTTGTACAAGCTGACATGTTTTAGGAAGGAATATTATGTTTTCCAGTTGTTCTATGACAGAAGCAGCAAATTAAATTCACAATGTTTCAATGTACTGCTGGTAATCATAAGCTGAAAAAGCACCATTACATGACACGATATTAATAATGCCCGTTGTTCACGTAAATTATTGACTGAGTTGACATACGTGATATTACCAGCCTTATTGGCTTGCAGAATTGTAGGATCTCACAGTCTGAAAACATTCAAACTTTTTATTGGGAAAAATTCAATATGGGATCAAACCTATCCTTGCAAATGCTCCTCTATTTAATTAATTTGCAGTGATTTCTTACTAGTACCTTACTAGTCCTCACCCTGTAGGAATAACAAATTAATCAGCTGACAAGGAACAGCTTTCTCTTGGATGTGGAAATACATTCATCTGCCATATAAAATACAGGTTTCATTCTCTTCTTGATGAACTACTGAAGAAGCTCCTTCATGTACTTTTTTCCTTCTTTTGGTTAAGACATAAATTTTTATTTTATCATTTCAAAAACCATAATTTGACAATGGCATTCCAGAAGAGTATCTAAATTAAGTTTAGAATTCCATACCAGTGTGTATGTAGTATATCACTGCATGTTATAGGGATTCAGATTTCCTTAAGGTACGGAGCTGAACTGTGCTCCAGAGTCTATTGCTGCAGCTCTGCTGACCTCCCTGTTCTATTGAAAAATTTCTTCTAATAAAAATTGCATAAATACAGGTTGATGCTATTGAAATGGACAGTCTTAAAGAAGGTTCCGATGTGGAAAAAAAAGGAAGCCAGACAAACAAGGCAAGATTTTTCCATGCTGTCATTTACAAGTTGTCCAGGGACAGTTATGCCTAGTGTGAACTTTCATTTACTGTCTTTACACTTGCATGTATCTTAACCTGCTTCTGGGAACAAATTGATTTCCAAATTGATGCTTCTGCATCCTCTTAATCACTTCACCTGTATATTGCTACAATGAGTATATATCTACCAAAACATTCAGCCTTCAAACTACGAACTGATTTTATGGATGTGGATATATAAGATATGTTCTTCACTAGCTGTCTAAATTAACTGTGGTCTGATCCTCAGTATGCAAAGTCATTGAATATTTTGCCTTGGTATTTTTTGAGTATGATTCAGTCCTTCAGTGTTTCATTGTTAGTAGCCAATCTTAGCAGATATTTGATGTTATTCAGGTTAGATTTGGACCCTTCACCAGGGAGCTCTAGGGAATGTGTTTTGTGTGTAGATATGCAACTGTCCTGGGGAACAGGATCCCAAGTTTGGCTTGGGATCTTCAGATGCTCAAGGTATACTAGTACACTCACAGTGGCCATAGGTTTCCTGATGCTTCGGTGTTGGTTATCTGTAACAGGGATTTTTCTTATTTCCCATTTCTAGGAATTTGTCATGATTGTTGTCTTTGGTTTGGAATTTATTATTCGTATCTGGTCTGCTGGATGCTGTTGTCGATACCGAGGATGGCAAGGAAGACTGCGCTTTGCAAGGAAACCATTCTGTGTGATAGGTGAGTGTCAACCTCTGGTTTATTTTAAGATAAAAATAAAAGCTCCCCCTTCTGTTTTGCTTTTAAATGAAAACTAATGGAATTAGACTCTGTTTACAGTAACCAGGTCTAAATCCAGAATAACTGTGTGTCACCTGCCATCTGCCCAAGGCTTTTCTAAATATAAAATCACAAAGTCACTAACTACTAGTCAGCCCATGTTTCATACATTCTCTACAAGACATCTTCCTATGCATATCATACAGCTGGCATGTATATTGGAAGAATGAGACACTGAGAGATAATTTCCTTGAAAATCATGAGAGCTGTATGCATTTAATGGGCATGAATATTAGATGTCTTGAATATACATGCATACATACCAGGAACATTTTTGTGTACACTGTTTTCTCCTTCTTTAACCTCTGTGACCAGACATGTACACACTGCAAGTTTGAAAACCTACCTAGAAATGTCTTCTGACAACATTGCTGCTTCCTGCGTTGCTGTTCTCTGCATGACAGTCCGGGTATCTGCTCTGCTAGTGACTCTGGCATAGGATATAGAAAGAATACTTCTACAACTACTTCAAGAGACTTTTCCACCCCTTTTTTGCTCTAGAAATTCTCCTTGAGAATGGTGACTAGGCCTACAACCAGTCAAACCCCTATTTTTAAAAAGAACCTGCAGGAAAACAGTTTCTGAATAAAGCTAGAAATCAAGGATGGCTAACCAAATTAATCTGATGATTTCTTATTTTTCTAATGGTTTGGAGCAAATGCTTTTTACAGGACATCTGTGGAACTTCAGGACATCAATGTCCCAACTTCTCTCTCAACTTCCTTCCTCTCTCCAGCCTTTAATTTCATCTGCTTGTATCTTAAATTAACTTATAGATTGATTGGGCCAGGAAATGTATTTTCCCATGCATCTCTACAGCAGCAAGCACAACAGAGTCACATGCTTATAGCAGTTACACATACAGGTCTCAGTGTAACAATATTAACATGTAGGTGAATGCAATAAAAAAGTTATGCAGTGTCCCGTGGCATAGCAGACAGGTGCACTGGTGTAATGTACTAATGTGTAAAGCAAGCTTTTGCCTTCTGCCTCTTACTGGAGTCTTTAGCAAGGAGTGCATGAGTAGGTGGAAAGGCATCTCAGACTGTCTCCCTCTCAGAAGGAATCACCCCAGCTACACTATTATATGATGCTGTGGGAGAGGAGGACGTATCAGGATTGGCACTTGTTTTGTTCAGGCAGCAGGGGAGGTGGGTAGGTACCCTACCCAACCCCCTCCAGTGCCAGGTTGTACACTTGCCCCAAGGTTCCCACGGCTGGCCAAAAGGGAAGTGGAAAGAAAATTCAAAAATCTTCCCAGCCGTTACTAGCCACCTGTCAAAGGAAAGCTAGAAATTCAGGCATTCACTCTCCCTGGCATCAACAAACACAGCTACTCTCCTTAAACAGACTTACCATTTTTCCAAGATTTTGTGGTGCTCACGAAACTGCAATAGTCAGGTTTTGTCAGCACACAATCATATGAAAGCACCAGACTGTTAATTTAGTAAAATTAACTTACTTCAGCCATTTAGAACTTGCTAGAAGCATATAAATCTTTAAAGAATGTGAACTGAGTAGAAGCATTTGACATCTCAGAGTGTTTGCTGCTCTCCCAAATGCCATTGTGCGGGAACACTAGCAGTTTGTTCAATTCAGCTTTCATTTCTCCTCCCTTTTCTGTCTCCACTCAACTGGCCAGTTTTCTGCCAGCAATTAACTTCAGTCCGAGGTGTTAATTCCCAGCAAAAGTCAATGGAGGAGTTCTTCCTTGTCCAAAACTCTGCATGTTATGATGGGATGACTGACGTAGGTTTTCCCCCTTTCCTTTAAACAGTTCATAGCCACCCTCCTACCATTTGTGAAATAGTTCAGGCTCTCCTGGCGCAGGCCACAGTGAGTGTTTACTTCACTTGATTGTGGTTTTTCCTCCTTTCTCTGGAGTTCACCCGCTCTCTTTGTCGCGCCTATGTTCATGTAGACCATCTCTAGCCTTAAAAGCATCTTCGCTGTCCCCCCTTGCAAGTGCTAGCATCACTTGCTAGCAGAATTAATTAGTAGCCAACAGTCTTGTGCTTGTGGATGCTTTCCTATGCTGGTTCGTTGGATGAAAAGGGAACTTTGTGCTGCAAAACATTGTACGGCTACCAGCACAGCTGCTGGAAACTAATCCAGTAACTTGGATTTCTTGCCATTAATTATTCTGTGTCTCTCTTCTTCTGTTGATTGATTTTTGTCCATTTCTGGACTTGAGCATCCCTGAAGAGAGTTTCAGATGTTCAGCATCACTATAAATTTGATCTTTTGAGGAAGAACCTTTAGCAAGTCATCTTGCAGCTCTTCCTACCTAAGGTAACTACTTGCCTGGCACCTTGACTTTGCAGTCATGGAAGAGTATGCCCTAGCAGCAAAGGCCAACAGTCTGTATTAGCTAAAGCACCATCAGTAGATGAAGACACATGATTATCTTGGCACTCATTAGTCCACCTCTAAGATACTACAGGCCATTTTCCCCCTCCAACACCATACATGAAAGATGTCAGTAAATTGGAGTGAGTTCAGTGAAGGCCACCAAGATGATTGGGGCTGGAGCACTTGCCCTGTGAGGAGAGGCTGAGGGACCTGGGCTTGTTCAGCCTGGAGAAGGGATGGCTTCAGAGGAAACTCTCTGAACTCAGTGCTGAGGTCTCCTTAAAAGCACATGGCCAGTTTCAGCCTATTATTTTTCATGTGTTTGTTTAATTATTTACTAACTCATCCATTCAGTTATTCTTTCTGCTTATTGTTACAGTGCATCAATAATATTTTAGAAGATTTAATCTGTTTACTATTAATTAAATTTGCTATGTATCTCCAGCAGATCTGTCTCTGATTATTTTTGTGATCAAACACAAATCACTTATGGGGATGGCCTGAGAGGCAGAAATAATGAATTTGAGGACTGCCTTAAGAGTCACATTCAGACAGCCTTTATCTTTTTCCATTAATAACCTAATAACCAGGAAAAAAAATATGCAGGGCCAAAGCTCTGTGCTTACAGTAGTGTGCCTACAATGTCGCTACCCTGACAAATTAGTTCATCAAGCAACTCAGTGTGCTACCAGGTTAGTAACAATATCTATCAAATTATTTGACAGGTTTTTGCCCTTGTTTATTTCTGTGAAAATGGGAATAATAGTGTAGTATTAAACCTTGGTTTGTATTTTGTTCTGTGTCAGGAGTTACCTGCCATCTGTCATTTTCTCTGGTTGTATATCAGCTTGTGTACATAATATAAAGGGCATATCAACATACCATCCCAGGTACTTAAAGTACGTACTTAAAGATGTACTTACTTCTGCAAATCCTAAATTTCCCCAGCATGTCAGTCTGAAGCTTGGCTGTTAGCACTGTAGAGCAACGTTGCTGTGTTACGCTGCGCAGACATGTGGAAATCAAGGCACCACACCTCCTACCTGCTGCCGCTGGGTGCCAGGGGCTCCGACACCGGGGAAAAATCTGTGTCTGCCTGTGCCCTGAAGATTTCTGCTATAAAAGAGGACATGTCTGCTAATCGGGAAGAAAGTAAGGCATTCCCTCACTGTAAAGCCAGTCAGGGACCATATAACATTTCTCCAGGGCAACTAGACTTTCTGATGGTCCAGCCCAGTGAAAGATTTTGTGCATTTCAGTAAGTCTATTAGCAGTTTCCCCACAGCTGCTTCTATTTTACCTCTAGTCAAGCTACAGCATGATGGAAATGTCACAAGTTCAAATTCTGTTGAGGCTGCAGAATGAACAAATTCCCAACAGGAAGCTCAAGTCCATTATCTGTAATCAGGCTCTTGAACTTCATGGCTGGCAAACCTCATTTCAGAGCACTAAGTGATAGCAGTGGCTGTCGCATATTACTGGATCTATTTTTCATTAATTAGAGTGGTAATGAACCATCATACGCCACTTCTGTCAAACCTTTATAAACAAATCCATATCTAGTATGTTACAAGATCTGCTGAACTTTTAATTTGAATTAATTCAATACATTTATGTAATGATATGTTGTGTGTCTGTCACCTTGGTATTTCAACGCATTATATAGTTTAAATACAGGCAGATAGTAAATCTGCTGCTCATGATAAACAATATAAACACACCCTTTCCAGTATAGTTTGAACTCTAAATAACACAGCAATGGTCTGTACTTAAGTATATGGTTGACCAAGGAGACACATCTCTCATCAGATCTCAGTATAAATCCTGGAAAAAACAGGCTCCAGCAGGAGCAAATTCCATGTTGGGGGGTCTCCTGGCAGCTCAGCTTGAACTCATCTCAGGATCAGAAATATATTCTGATGGTGGTGGTAGTAGTAGTAGCAGCAGTAGTAGTAGTAAGATTCAAAATTGAAAGTTCATCAGATAATTTCAGCAGCCATAACTATGTGCAATGAACAGAGACACTCTTTAGGATAAATTGGTCCCAAATTGTGTAGGTTTTTATATCTACTATTTAGTGGCATACTTCATGTTTGATAATCCTGGAAGTAAAGTTTTTGGAAAAGCATAGGAAAAATAATATCTTCTCAATATCATCTATGGGCCTTATTCTTTCACATTTACTTTTGGCAACTGCTACCCTCACTGCTGAGAAACGTACCATCTGCTATGAGTAAAGACATCAGGCTCTGGTCTTCACTTTCTAGAAGTTGTGTGTCTACTATTCAGAAGTTTGTTAGTTTGATATGATGCAATTCATGCTGAAATTTATTTATGGTATGTGCCTATATTTGTTGATTGGCATGGGTTTTTTGATCTGACACTGGTGTCGCTACCAAGTTATTTTGAGTAGACGAGTGCCTACCGTGAATTGGGCAACCTAAGTGAGGTGTCTAACAATTTCTTCTTTACCATTGGGCAGCTGTGGGTAGGGTCACATTTCATCTTCATCAGGTTTGGAGTTCGAGGTTTTGATCTGAGGCCTGAGCCTTTTTTGCATCTGTATTCTGTGCATCTGCTGAGATATCTGCTGATGAAGGAAGTCAACAAGGCTAGTGTAAGGTTTCTGAGGAAAAGATTTTTCATTGAAAAATATTGATTAATTGAAATCAAAGTAATTCATGGAAACGAACCAATTCCCTTTTCCTGAGGAAAGACTTTTTATATTCAGTCCAGATCTTTTTCTCTTTATCATCAAAATTAGAAGCAGTCTCTCTCCCAAACATGCAGAATGGCCAATAATACAGTTTCTGGGTAAAGTATGGTTAAATTCTTGCTCTGGGAGATTTGGAGCAGGAAATTACAATCTCTCAGCCCCACTGAAGCTATCCAAACATCAATAAATAATTCTTAATTGGTCCAGAGAGAGATGCTGATTTACCTGTCATCTGGTGTTACTTGTAGTCATCTGCTACATGAGAAACTTTGATTTTGTTCACCCAAAGACTAATCAGTCAGTCATAAATAGACAATTCCAGCAGTACAAATTAGAAGAGATACACACCAGAATGGATGGAATAGGTTAGAGCACTGGGATGTGAAGAATCAGAGAATGAAGACAGGTTTGTGATAGAAAGCCTCTTAAAAGCCAGAGACATTTTACTACAAGGAATTTATTTGTGATATTAGAATTATTCTTAGAAGTCTATTAAAGATATTTTCCTAAGCATGAGGTAGTTCTGTCCTTTCCAGACAAGACTGATATAAATCAGTACCTGCACTAAAATGTTGAGCAATTCCTAATTCAGTTCACTTTTGTTAGGAGAGTGTCCTAAAGTCAAATGTCACGGTCAAATGATTTAGAAATAATCAGGTTCTCTGGCCATACTCACTCAGATTCTCTAAATGACTTATGGAGTCTTTCAAATGATTAATGATCTCTCAGTTTTGAATAGCAGAAAATGTATTGTAGTATAGTACTCCTACTAATAACTTAATATGATTAAATACTATATATTATATAGTATAAATGTATATTATATAGTATAAATGTATATTATAGAACTTCCAGTGCTGCTTATGAGCCACAAGGTTTCAGTGACTTGGAAATGTACAGTAAGAAGGAGGTAAGCAACTGACAGACCAAGAAGTAATCAACATTTTCTGGTTTTAGACTTGGTATGTTCAATTTTGCTCACATTTTTTAGGAACTGGCTTTAAACTTGTTGCTACTAAAAATGCCGAGTATATGAAGACGCTTACAGAAATACCTTTCTTTTCACTACCCGTCTTTATTCGATTTGGGATATTCATATCATAGAATCATAGAATGGTTTGGGTTGGAAAGGACCTCAAAGATCATCTAGTTCCAACTCCCCTGCCATGGACAGGGACACCCTCCACTAGACCAGGTTGCCCAAAGCCCCATCCAACCTGGCCT
>VXBL01000370.1:1146130-1160072 GCA_013400195.1 Aramus guarauna | reverse complement strand
GTCCCAATACCGACCCCTGAGGAACACCACTCATCACTGTTCTCCACCCGGACGTTGAGCTGTTGACCACAACTCTTTGAGTGCGACCATCCAGCCAGTTCCTTATCCACCGAGTGGTCCATCCATCAAATCCATGTCTCTCCAATTTAGAGACCAGGATGTCATGCGGGACAGTATCAAATGCCTTGCACAAGTCCAAGAAGATGATGTGCACCTTACTACGCTGAATTCCCATCATATCCATAGACAAGATAGCTGCTCAATTTTCCATACATACTTGTAAATTCTCCAATCCAAAATTAAGTACTTGTTGATGTAAGCGCTGGTATGGAACTTAGAGGTAGAGAGGATTGTGCTAAATTCAATTATCTCCCTACCTCATCATATGGAGTCTCAAAAGCAGTAAAATAGTTGGTTTGTTTTGCAAATTTTATCATTGCTAGTGTCTAAAAAATGCTATTTTCAATGAAGTCAGTGAATAACATGTCAGAGCCTAAATGATATGCAAGGAAATACTCAGCTTTCCTGGCTTGTTTCCAGATGATGTGCTGCAGATCAGCTGCTTTGGTGTGTGACATTTCTCGTAACTCCCACCTCAGATCATCATCAGCTTTTTCCCATAGCTCCTCTGTGCAAGGAATTGTTGCTTTGGTGGCTGTACAAGTTTTGCTTTTGCAGCACTGAATTACGCTCTCCAGGCAGAAATCTGAATTGTTTAGGAACATTTCCATACTGGTCCAAAATAGCATCCTCTGTTAGACTAGGTGTTTGCTATTTTGGACTTTTGCAACTGCCCATTACTCTATCCTTGGCATATGTGCAGCCCCTCACAAGACTGTGATATCGCTAGCTTGTAGCACTGCTTTATTTCAAAAGCCGCTGTCAGTGTGCCTTCTATTTTGCTAACATGCCTATACTTACTTAGGGGTGCTCTGGCAGCATGTTAACATAAATTTATATGTTAATGCCTCAGTGTAGTACATTAGACAACTGTCAGTCTGACTATTTAAGCCACGATTGGCTACTCTTGCAGGTGTTAGTCAATCAAATTGTGCTTTCTCTCATGGTGTCCAAGCCTCAGCCCTGTCAGCCCAAATGAAGAAATTTGAAATGGTCTAAGTGGAGTTACTGGCTTGGTATATACTGCAGGAATCTTTGTAGAATGGTTTGAAGTCACTATGCAGCTAGGGGAAACACAGTGAGAAATGAAGAGAGGTGAGATAAGAGAGGAGAGGAGAGGAGAGGAGAGGAGAAGAGAAGAGAAGAGAAGAGAAGAGAAGAGAAGAGAAGAGAAGAGAAGAGAAGAGAAGAGAAGAGAAGAGAAGAGAGAAGAGAAGAGAAGAGAAGAATATTTCAGTTGAAAGGGACTGACAACAATCATCTAGTCCAACTGCCTGACCGATTCAGGGCTGACAAAAAGTTAGAACAAGTTATTAAGGGCATTGCCCAAATGCCTCTGAAACACTCACAGGCTTGGGGCATTGAACACCTCTCTAGGAAGCCTGGTCCTGTGTTTGCCCACACTATCAGTAAAGAAGTCTTTCCTAATGTCCAGTCTCTAGGGTGATCTACCTGATCACCCTAAGCATTGTATAGTGAGCAACTACCTCATTCACATTTTTCTGTAATTACACCTTTACTAATCCTTGTGCACTTTGTTCCTTTTACATTCACCCTACAGCATATGACAGCAAGCGACATGCTGCTATCTCATATTTGCAGTATGCCTTTCCATCTCTTTGGTACTTTTAATTTATAATTATTATTCTTATCCTGTTGAATGTTGTGATTTTATTGCTGCCTTTGCTGAAGACTAGTTTATTTCTGTTCAGGTCATCTGTGTGTGAGCAAGGTCTTCAGGAAAAGGGTTGTAGGTGCAGTCATTTAAAAACAGTTGTTTAATTTTGCTTGGCTGTGTTGTCATTTAGAAACATAGGAATTTTCAGTTGCTTTGGAGATAGCGTTTGTTTCTTCAAGTGCAGTCTTCTGGTATCTGCTCAGCTTTAATTTGTTACCTGGCAATGCTGACAGTTTAAAACACAAGAATTGCCCACTCTTATGTTCAGTATAGTCAAATTGATTGCCAGGTGTCTTCATCCAGCCCTGCAACTAGCTTATTAATGATCACAAAGCTTGAAGAAATTAAGATTCCACAGATGTTTCCATTCTTTTACATCCTTCAGAGAACTGCGTGTTGCCACCAGCACTGCTAAAGTGACTGATGGGCAGAGCAGTCCAGTGGGAATTGCAGGAAATCTCTATTTTTACGATGGTGCCTCGAATGGTTACACTCTAACGGCTACATTAGAAAAAGACTTGTGTACAAGATAGAAAGTACAGGTTTTTAATTCCTCCTTTTTACAGCTGCTGTGTTAAATACAGCAATTAGGAAGGCTTTGTCAATGTAACAACATTGTTACATTGTGTAACAGAGTTATAGTATTTATATCTGACATTTAATATAGCTAAGTAGAAATATTTGCATATTTCTAGATGCCAAATTGGGCATATTCTTCACATTTTACTTTCCTCCCTTCACTTCCTTTAAGTACCAGGCTCTCATAGCCTGTAGTCTCCTATTAAAGAAAAATTACATTTTTTACCTTTAAGTTTGTGCTGATAACTCTCAAAAGTGAGGATTTGA
Organism: Aramus guarauna; assembly: GCA_013400195.1. Taxonomy (NCBI): domain Eukaryota; kingdom Metazoa; phylum Chordata; class Aves; order Gruiformes; family Aramidae; genus Aramus; species Aramus guarauna. The sequence goes on along the minus strand of VXBL01000370.1, from coordinate 1,157,428 downwards.
CCTTTCCACTGATAGATGATACTGCTGTCAATAACAGATGTAAGGAAGGTGTCCACCAGACCTATTTTACATCAACCTATGTAAGCTCTGAAAGGGTGTAAATGCTCATTTGAGCCTGGCCTAAGCCGTCCCTGCCACAGAAAAGGGCAGCTCCAGCCACTTGCTCCCACCCTCAAGCCACCCAGTCCTGGTGCCCCAACTCATGTATGCTCATCTTGGGAGCAGCCAAGGTCAAGGAGGGGCCCCTTTGGCCCCGGGGCTCCCCTCTGCCAGCACAGCCTGCTCGTGAGACCCCCGTGCTGGGGACAGCTTCGTTTCAGGTGAAAATGTCATGAGGGAGAGTGGAGACGTTGTCGTGCAGAATGGCATCATCTACTGTATTTAAGATCTCATTTTGGGATTGCCTCCTGTTGGGTTTGTGAGTGCTACCAGATTATGGTTCTTTCCCTCTCAGACAAGCGCTGAACAGAGCTTCTCTTTCTTTCTACACATCTCCCACACCAGGAAGTCTGAAGGTTGGCTGCGAGGTGCCCCGCACTAGTGTTTTCCAAAACATACAAAGCTTCTTGCTGGGACAGTAATCCCTCTTTGGCTACCCACCCACAAACTGCAGGTGGGATAGCAGCTGAGGGTAAAGAGTGGAAATCTCTGGTTCTGTATCGTCTCAGTAAACTTGGTATTTACAGAAACAGAGGAGTCCCAGGAGGCACTCACACTGTGTAGACATCCAAAATAGTTGTGCAGCTTAGGAATGCAAGTTCTGAGTTTAAGCAGCAGGGAGAGAGAGGTATATGCCCCTGGAGGACAGCTTAGAAAACTTAAGGTAGGAATTAATCTCTTTCAGTCAATGCTGAGGGTCCCATGTTTCTGCCTTCAACACTTGCGTTAGATAACTCAGCTAGATGCTGGGTACCTCCTGTTTCACTCCACTCCGTGCATTTGAGAGCAGATTATTAATACTGTCTCTTCCCTCTCCACCTGCAAACAGGCTTTTTCTTTCCCTCAGAGACATGCTCTTCTCTCCCCTGCCCTTTTCAGCATCTTTACTTCTCAGTTTTTGCCTCTCCACTTTCACCCTCACGCCCAGGATTTTTCTGTTCCCACATTTTTTTGGCCTTTTTGCTCCCATACCACTTCATTGCCTTCACTTTATACACAACTCGGGAATGCGTTAGACGGATGCTTCCAGACACGCTGCCCGCCTGCCCCTCCCTGAGATTTTAGAGTATGATCGAAAGGGCTGTGCAAGTGCAGGCTCCTGCCTATAGATTCCTACCCGTCCCGTTACGAGGACCCAGCACAGAGACAGCACTGCTTCTCCTCCTGGGCTGGATCATGTAGGAGTCCCATTTGGTGTCTTCCTACACGCTGACTAGTGCCAGATACCTCTCAAAAAGGTGTTAATACCTGTGGCCCAAATAGCCAATCACACAATATTTTTGTTCAGACATTGGGTAATCAGTGACTGACTCCTACAGGAATTTGGATCCCCTGAAAAATCTAATTCCAACAGTTCCAGGAGAAACATCCAATCTTGTCTTTAATTTTCCCTGGTTATTCCTTTATATCCCATGGCAATGAATTTTACAAGTTAATTGCATGTTGTATTTCTTTTTATCAGATTTAAATTGTCTTTTGATCTCACTTTTATAAGGAAGGGTAAATAGGAGGCATCCAGCAGACTTTCTTATCTTCCGCTACTTTGCATGCCTCTATCTGCCGTCTCATATTTGTCTTCTGACTAACCACTTTTAAATTATTCAGCCCTTTCTCCATACACAAGTCTTGCCATGCCTGTAGTTATTTTGTTGTTTGTTGTTTTTTTTTTCTTGTGGATAACTTTGTGGTTTTCTTACAGTCCAATCTAATGATCCTCTTTATTCATCAGGTGTGTGTGTGTCTGGCTATCCATGCTGCTGCCTTTCCCTCCAGAAATCCTCAGGTTTTTTCTCTCCACAACAACAGCCTTTTTCACTAAGGTCTACTATCATCCAGGAGAAAGCCTCAGACATAGTAAAATGACTAGCAAACCTTCTTTTCCCAGGGCTCGTAAGGCACAAAACAGTTACTGGGCAGAATGGTTTGGTGACTGGACTTGATGATCTTAAAGGTCTTTTCCAACCAAAACCATTCTATAATTCTACGTTTCCAAGATTTATGGGAAAGATCTGCGTGTGTTACTCGTGATTTGTTTCTTTGGTTGGACACAAATTGAGTTGGTGAACACTGGGTCAAAGATACAGTTTTAAATGGGTTTCTGTCAGCCTGTCTTAAAGCCAAATAAAACTCCTACTGAATAAATAGTGCTTTATTCCTTCTGGCAGGTACATATTAATAATGTTAAGGATAAATTATTGGAAAAGGCTAATAAAATATAAATCCATGAAAGGCTTGCAATTTAACTTAATCTTAGCTTGCAGGAGGCCCTTAGATTTTCAAGATTTATTGAACCAGCTGTTAATAATATAAAGATGTTTGCTGAGGACTTATTCAGTCCATAGAAAGAGTGTGTACTCAACAGGGCCATGAACTTTAATTGCTAACAGTACAAAGACAGGTGAAATGCTCCCATTAATGCTGTTAGTCTTATCCAGACTGAATAAAAAATAGTAACCATAACTACAATTTAAAATTCAGTATTTGTTGAGCTACTGTGATTCTCAGCCCACAAAGAAATATTTTGGCTATCTACAACAAAAGGTAAAATGATATATTTTGATATATTTGTCATCATGGTCTGAAAGTGTGCTACTTTTACACAGGAACAGCGTACATATACTTTTAGTACATAGTAATGACTAACATCGATTGATCCATTCTTGGGGATGGAATTAGGATCTCATTATAAACCTTGATTAAAAATGACAAAAGAAAAATCTGACCCATCTTCCTCATTCTGGAATTTCATAAGGGCATATTTCATTTTCACATCTAAGAAATGTCCAACATTGACTTTTTGAAAATATTCCTTGTTTTTCTGATTCAAAAATTGTTTGACCCACGGAGCCCAAATGTGCTGTATTTGATTAGCTTTACTAACAAGTGTCTTTGACTTGTTTCCAGTTTTGCTTCATTTTGTTTGGGGGCAACACACGGTTGCATTGTATGGTGAAGCACTTTACTCAAGGTGTAGTGAAGGTATACTAAGGTGCCTGTGAAGAAATGGATTTACTGGTGCTGCTTGGAGTATTCACAGATAGAGGAAATACAAGATAGTTCTCCTCCTTGACGTAGAAAGACTATATAGCTTCTTTCTGTGACTGAGGCAAGAAATCTTAAGCTAAGCATGTTTCATTAGGATAGGCTGAAGAAATATGCTACGTATGGGACCAGCTTAAACATAAATGTTTAGCAAAAGGGTGCGTGAATTCAGTTTCAGGTGACAGGTTTGGTTTGGACAGGACTTGTTGGTGACAGGTTTGGGCAGGACTCTGGACCACTTTGCTTTGCAGTGTCTGTGTGCGCGCTGGGAGTTGGTGGCAGGGATTTACACGCTTATTCATCCTGTTCAACATGCCGCAGAGCAGTAAGCTGAGCTGCCACCATATCGTGTTTCATCAGTTACTGCCAACCTCAGCCAAGCGGACGCTCTCGCCCCGGGTGAGGTATGCGTTGGGCTGAGACCCGCGCTGGGGCGCGGTGACACCTCCAGCTGCCAAGGTGAGGTCCTACACGGCTACAGCCCGAGCTGGGGCTCGATGTAGTCTGCCCGCGCATGGAGAGGCTCGCCAGCGACACGCCATGGGGCTCGGCCCCGTTTGCACACAGCTGCTTTGCATCCCTCAATGCTGACCTCATCGCCAGCACCGCGCTCTGGGGGCTCTCATCAGATCTGGCGTTTCAGCACCAGGACACGGTGCTGTAGCTCATTCTCACAGTGTTTGCAGTTATAAAACCATTGAATTGATCTCCTAAAGCATGTTTGCAGTTTAATGCAGAGTTTGTTTTCCATGGCACTGAAAATACATGAAACGTAACCTATTTTATATTATATTGTGTCAGGGTTTAACGCCAGCTGGCAACTAAGCACCACACAGTAGTGCTTTTATAATATAAATGCGTATGTATTTTGCGTTATATATTATTTCATTATACATATTATGTAGGTTTTATAGATCATATAAATAATATTATATATTATTTTAGATACATGTTCTAATTTTTTATTTAATTTATTTTAAATATTCTTCATTTCTACCATTCTCTCTTTACCATAAATGATAACTTTACATGTTCGTGAGCTGCTTTTCTAAATAGACTCGCTTTGGCTACATAAAATTAACATATATACTAGAAAGAAAATAGCTATATTTCCAGGAGGTCACTTGCATTTCACATAGAAACATTCTGCTTACTCAGATGATTCCAATACATTGCAAATTAAAACTATAGATGAAGAGAAGGGTTCAAGATGGGTCGTCTCTTCTGATCTCTTCACTGGAGTATTGCTCCACTGATGAGTAAGAAAAATCCAAGTTTCTATGCACAGATCAGTTTTAGTGGACTCCTTAGAATTTAAGTCAGTGACTAATGTAGCCATTTTCCATTGTTAGAGGAAAAAAAAAAATCAATGGAGTAGAAGTAGTAACCTCTGTACTACTTTTTAATTTCACTTCAGTGCCTAGACAGTATTACACATTTTTGTGTAACTTCTTTCTATTCTGTGTGCCACTGCCATACATCCCTATCTTCCTGTTTTTCAACAGCAATAAAAGTCAATTTTCACACTCATCTGTGTTTATCTCTGTGAATTATCTCAATACACAAAACTATTTCACTTTCCTACTTCTAAAAATACCAAGCCATTTTGTGTCTTGAGAAAAGATTACAAAAGGAAGCGAAATCACCAGCTTGTTTTGCCTGTAATGACAATTAAGATGGTTTCCATCCAGAGAGTGTTATATATTTGAAAACACAAAGACCTTTTGGCTGGAGTGACAACAACATCTGCAAAAATCAAACGGCGTCATCCATCCCAAGAATTTCCTGAAGATATCCTGCCAATTACTTTTACTAGTAGGTGACGATTAATCATAACCTGTCTGGCATCTGAGCAGAGAGATCTGATCCCTAACCAGAAAGAAAAGCTATACTCAGACATAGCTGAAAGAAAATTTTGCCAGGAATCAAGATCCTGAGCACCATTATTTTTAGTATATGCAAAACTTGGAATATCTCATATTGCTTGGGCATTTTTGTTGTTGATGGTCGTGTTTCGGCTTTTTTCCTCTGTAAAATTGAGGTCTTATTGCTGTAAATCTGCGCAGCTATTTGTGGGAGGTGCAGAACTCAACTTCCTGCCTCTCCCAAGTTACGCTTGAGATGTTCAGGTGATATAATTCAACAGATGACATTAAACTGTTTAGGGTTGGTGGGGTTTTTGTTTTGTTTTGGTTTGGTTTTTTTAATAGAGAATAATGCTTGAGCATATCGTATTTCAGAGGGTCAATTCAGGTGACCCAAAAAGACTGTACAGCTCCGGACGTCTCTAAAAATCCAGTTTGCGGATTTTGACAATCTTGCACGTACTGAATTGTACGTTATCAATAAATAGTTCTGCTTCTTCCAATGGGATAATTTACACAATATGATAACATTCATCATTTTTCTAAATATGGTAATATTGATCATCTCTCTGTTCAGAGATGTAATTACAGGTTTAATCCTCAAAAAAAAAAAAAAAGAGTTAAGATTCTGTACATTTTACAGATAAAAATACTGAAAATTTTTGGTTTCTGGGGTAAATACTTATGCAAGGTCACTGGAAGTTCAGCCCATATTAGACCAAATTTTTCTGCCATAACTATGTGAAATATCCCACTGATTTCATAGCAAGGGGACTATTCAGAGCAAAGGAACTACCACCTGGTAAAAACATCACAAGTTGCCTTTTTTCAAATTAACTGTTGCAGCATACTCTAATCATGATTTTTATTCTTTGCGCTCTTGAACCGGTAGAAGGAAGTGGTTAATTCCTTGTTTGAAGCTAAAAGCATTTTTGCAGCCAGTTATGATGAAATGACCTTTTCCGTTCTATGACCTTTCTCAACAAGTGCTCAAGGAATAATGATACAATTATTTGCCTCTCTGAATACCCCTCTATTAGGGTATTCAGAAGCCTTAAACTCCACGGATGTCTTTACTAGACTGTGCAAAAAGGCTGTTGTTCCTATAGACATATTTGTATAAACAGACCTTTTCTTTTAGGAATCTGAAAAAGAGCAACCTTATTTTCAAGTACTGATGTATGGCCTAAGTCAGGTGTTGGTCATCAGGCTATACCTTAAAGTGCTTTAAATTGCCAGTTTATATCAGTTTAGGATAGAGCCCATTGAATATATGTTTCTATAGCGTCACATGCTCAAATACAGTGCTCTGGAATGTGTGTTGTGTTAACTTTGTTCTGTAGTGTCTGATTAAAATTCAAAGTACATTTCTACATTGATTAGATGACACCCTCCGGTCCCGGCCAGCTAGCTGTGGACATTATTGTAGACAAATTGAAGGGAGCTCTGAGAATAGCAACAAACACGACAAAGCTACTGGAAGGACTGATACACAAAGAGATACTATAAAAACTAAAATGCTGGTCATTCCCTCCCTTCCACCACTCAGTCCTCCTCAGGACTCAGAATAGAAAGTTGTTAATTATTTCTATGTAGTTGTTGTTGTAAATCTGAATTAAAACTTATTTAAACTCCTCAGCGAGTGAGAACAATTGCTCACTGTGCCGCAATACGCAGACATAACCTGTGCCGTGGTAAGCAGACGGAGCCGATGTCAAAGCCCCCTTGGTGCTCTTAGTCCATTATGGAGCCCAGTGGCTCCATAACACCACAGAATCAGACTGCTGTTTTTTTCAGGAGTAACTTAGAAATTTAGGATAATGAACTGTCCTGAGAACCATTTGTCAGAAATGACCACTACAAGCCGTGTCTTTTCTCTGGGTCATAGATAATAACTCTAGCCCAAAATTAGACCTTAGAAGGACAGCCTAAGGGTAGCCTAAATTTAGTCATATGGTTGCCACTTAATTTCCTGTGTGAGTTAATATAGCTGCAGGCTACATGAACCACACTCTTGAGATTTTCTGCTTATTTCTGCAGTTTTGGGGGCAGTTGTGTCCTACTCTTGGCCTAGCTCGTTGCCTCTCTTGTACTGTTCTGTAGCCAGAGCAGACACAGTAATTGACAGCCATTGCAGTTTCCTGTGTATTCTTAAGCAGGATGTGTAAACTCGGAGCATTTTCTGTGAATCTATAGCAAACACTATTTTGAAGATGTAGTGATGATCCTAAATGATTAAATATTGTTCATTTTCTATTCAGATGAAATCAGAGAAAAGAATATCACAAGATTCATTTAACCTGTATTGGCTCAAAGTGTCAGTTTTATTTAGAAGGAAAGGATGTTCCAACACATCAGCATTAAATGCAGGCAACAGGAAAAGTTCTCTCTAATGTCTTCTTATACACTAAGACTTTGAAGAATAAGAAAGAGAGAAAGATAGTGCAGGTTTGTGTATTAGTTTGAGCGTGTACATGAGCTTTGAGCAGGTGAGAGATTGTCTTTAATTACATTTCCTAATATCATCCTGACATTCTTTCTGTAATCTTAGAGGTTGTCCTGATGACACATCAAGGCTTTGGAGTGTTTTGCAATATCCAAGTAAAGCTTCTGTGGTCACCCTTTTACTTGTATAACTGATCCATTAGCATGAGACCTATGAATACTGGAAAATTTCACAACATCCAAAAAGTTCATAGTAGGAAAGTTACATTGAAAAAGTAGTTAGAAGTAAAACAATCTATTATGAAGATTTGTGATGCCTTCTTTTTTATCATTATTAATCTCTCAGTCACAGAGTTGCCATTAGAAGTGGCAATTAGAACGGTGCCGTGGCACCATTAGAAGTGCTTATAGCTTAGAGATGCTAACTTCCATCCGTAACCCAAGTGATCCAGAGTTTCTGACCGACTTGAGCAGGGTAAGGTAGCCCAACATTGGCCTTCCTCTGTGAAGTGGGGAACTCAGGCTGGCACATCTCTCATGAGATATTTGAGTTTCAGGTTGTTGCATTACTGGGCTTCAGTTACTTGTCTTTACTTATATGTCACTATTTTAGCGAGACGGGACAATCTACTACATGCATGAGTTATGGGTTCATCTTTTGTATCTTTCAGGGGAGACCCCAGTTGTTAGCATGGTGACTGTCAACTAAAAAAGCCTTTGCTAAGTTACTGTTAACAAAACTTTCATGTAATCTCCGGGGTTTCTTGAGAGGTACTAGGTGAACTGTCTGAAGTGGAAGAATTCATTGTTTGAAATTTAATTTGAAATGAAATGTTCAAAAGTGAACATTGTAAAAGCTGCTGAGAAGATCTGAAATCTCAGACTGGAGTTAATGAGGGAGGATGCTACCTGCAAGGATAAAAATATGAGATATTTCTAAGGAGTGAATAAAATCAGCATCATAGCTGAAGAGATACTTAACGTTTTGGAAGGTCATACACAAGGTATTAGCTTGGAAAAAATCAAAGAATTAAATGTACATCAGAAACTTCTGTCTTCTAATAAGTCATTACAAAGAAGTTTGGAACTATACTGCCCATTACGCACTCTCACATCCCAAACTTCCATAGTGCTTTAATAGCAAGATACAGAGTGAAACTTGAATCCCCAATAAATTAATTGAAATGTTGCTATTTACTTCTTCCTGATTTCCTAGTTTTGCCACTAAAAGATAAAGAGGAAAATATTGATAGAAGTTTGCTAAATCCTTCTTAAAATACAGAAAGACCAGGGAGATATTAGCTAAATTCAAGTGGAATATGGAGGAAGTTCGGAAGAATATTTTTGTCTCTTGCTTAAAAGAGGGCAAATGGCACCTGAGGTATGCTGAATAAAAGTGTGGCAGGGAGAGAATCATAAAAGTACTTAACTTTTCATTTTTCAGGGACACTTAGATAAGAAAACCAAGCCAGTTTAACATATTCAGAAGTGACTTTCAACTGTTGCAAACTTTTCTTTGGACTCTGATTTCATTCCAAGAAGGGTTTATTTTGACTTGCCTTACACCTGTTCCTGGCAAGTTAAACTCTGCTGAAATAATGTGCCTGCCTGCCCTCACTGCCTCCCAGGGAAACACAACCAGGGAGGGCTGCTTTAGGCAATGGACACACTTTCCTTCCCTATTCCCAGCCTGAGGAGTTGGTGGGGGTGGTTTGGGGAGGGGAGGGAGGGGTGGGTATTGTGTAGAGGTGATGAAGATGAGAGAGCAAGGTGTGAAAAAATGCCGGCAGCCTGGGAAGGCTCTCTTCCCCCAGTTATTTTTTAAACATGTGCTGGCGCGTTTTCTGCTCCCCTGTTTCCTCAGGCTCTCCTCCCTTTGCCTCTTCCCATCTAGCAGGGTATAACCAAGTAGATAACTCCCTTGGACTAATACTTTAAAAAATGGAAAAGAGAGCTATGCTGCTGTTGGCTTCTTTGTCTCTCACAGTCAGAGGGGACCAGAGACCCTCAGTGGGGCAGAGGGTTCTCAGCAGCACAGGGCAGATGGTGTGCGGTGCTGGAAAAACTGAATTCATTTGAATTTTTTTCAGTGGGGGACCTCCAAGGAACCCCATATTGTGAGGAAAGCTGTCAGAGCTCATGGAATGGGCAGGAAAAAAGGCAGGGGCAAATAATTGGCTTTTGTAAAAAATTGTCCTTTTGAGAGTGGTTGAGGGTAACTAAAACCCCCAGGAAAGACTTTAATAATTTCCAGACCGAATGCATAATTCATAATATTTGGGTGACCTTACTCTTTTTTAAGGTCTAAGAATGATTTGCAGGAGTACACGCTGCTTTTCTAATGATATCTGATTTGCTGATAGCCAGTCACCACTAATTAAAAATGGCAGTTAAATTGCTGCTCTGCTCAGAGCAGCGTGGGACAAGCCACGCTAACCTTGCCGTCATGTTAGTTACCAGGGACACTCTTTCTTCAACACAGCCCGTATTGCTCAAGGCTTTCCAGCATGCTCTATGTGAGCCTGAGATCCAGACACACACACCTAAATATAGAAGTTTGCTTGCAGTTGGGTACGTGTGTGCTACGTGTCTACACTTCTAGTACAGTCGGTCAAGATCTAGGGCTTAGTTCAGCAGAGTACATAGAGGTGTCCCCTGTTACATGATAGTCCCGGCTCTCCAGCGACTTCTCCTGAAGGGCACAGCCTTCCCAGGTCTGAGAGCATAGCTGCCGGACCTAGGGGATGTCTCAGATACCTTAAGGCATCTCAGATGGCACTGGACAAATAAATACGGGCAGCTGAGTGGAGCCTTTTTTGTACCAAGCCCGGAGTGTGAGTCAGCAGGAGCCTTCCTGAGGATTAGCTGCACCACTCTCAGTTGACGTGATTTCCTTGTGCTGCATGGGAAGTTGAGACACCTGCTTCACAAGTAGGCACCTAAATTTAAATGTCTGCACGTGGAGCTGAATCCCACCCCATCTGTTTTTTCTGATCTCCATTAGAATTTGTTATGTCTTTAACCTTTCTTGGTCAGTTGTCCTACTTCTGAATTCTCACCCAGCACTCCTGCATTTGGTTGTTGTGCTCTTGAGACTTGTACTGTGCAAAGATGCCTCAGGATACTTTACCCATTTCTGGCTCTTCTCAGTCTCTGAACCTGTTGGATTTACAAAGCAAAATCAGTTTTTTGGTACCCAGTTATATAGTAGCCATCCAAGATTCACCTATGTAGTAGCCAAAGGCATTTTAAAATGTCAGAACATAAGACAGGCAGAAGGTCAGCCTAGTCTAACACACGATGTCCAAGTGACACTAGCCAGCAGTGAACGGTCAGGGACGATTACGCAAGCAGGGCAAACACACAGCGATATTTCTCCATAAGAGTCTCTCAGCCTCCAACAGCCTGCTACTCAGAGACATCCTGAGCCAGAATTAGGCTTTTAGTATTAATCAGCCCACAATTAAATCTTCTCCCATGAGATGATCCCACTGGCTTTGAAACTATGTAAACTTTTAGCATCTTGTGACAAGGATTTCCACAGTTTAACAAGACACTCCTTCAACCACAGGTTGTCTGTACCCTTAGTATTGTAATAAGAGGACATAGCCATCCGTAGAGATCTCAGGATGATTGCAGGCAAGGGTATTTGGACATCAGCTTACTTTGGTGGGTGAGCAGAATGAACCAGGGCTCTTTCCTACTGTACTGGACCAAGCTAAGGAAACAGTCTCCTGCTTGTAGGTACGGCCAGTGTCTCCCACTGCTTGCCTTGGCGGGGCGGGGG
>VXBL01000370.1:1097346-1146097 GCA_013400195.1 Aramus guarauna | reverse complement strand
GGGGGGGGGCACGCCTCTTCACTTAGTGGATCATTCTCGACTTGTAGGAGACACACTTGGGGCAAGATGAGTGTTCATACCCAACAAACAAGAAGCAAAACTCATGTTAACAAGAACTTGCTTTCAGTTCTTTACTGGCAAACATGCACTTAGATTATCCTTGCATAGAAACATACAAACACTACAAACACTAAGACTTAAAACAAGTATTGCTTACAAAGGCTCTTTAAGCTTTTAAAGAAGGTCAGAAAATTAATTATGAGGTGATGAAGTAACACAGAGATTGTTCTGTGCTTTTCCACTCCATGCACACTGGTGTCTCTGCCCCAGTCACCGTAAAAGAACATTATGGCTTCTCACAGCATCTGTGTGTCATCACTATGCTGCTTCTCCTCATCTCCCTTTAAATGCTGTTCTGGCTCTAAGGGCAGCTGGCTGATTAGTTCATGCAGAACAAACTTGCTCTCACAGTTTGAATCTGTGACCTGAAGAAATAAATCCTAACACTTGCTGGGCTTCAACAAACTTCACAGGCTGCCAGCTAAAAGAATGCTTCTGAGTACCCAGCACTGTATTCCTTCTTTTCCAGGAAATGGTATATCATAGAATCAAAGAATGCTTTGGGTTGGAAGGGACCTCAAAGATCATCTAGTTCCAACCCCCTGCCATGGGCAGGGACACCCTCCACTAGACCAGGTTGCCCAAAGCTCCATCCAACCTGGCCTTGAACACTTCCAGGGAGGGGGCATCCACAACCTCTCTGGGCAACCTGTTTAGTGCCTCACCACCCTCACAGTAAAGAATTGTTCCTAATATCTAATCTAGATCTACCCTCTTTCAGTTTAAAGCCAACATCAGGGGAGTTGTGTCCAGAAAGTACATGCCTCAGCCACACGGTGTTTGTACTCATAGGAAATTAATACATGTGCTTGTAAGTCCAGTTCCACTGGACTCTCACCACTGAGGCTGCTCTATTTTTCTTCTTACCTTTGATTTCTTTTTTGCCTTTTCATAAGAAAGTTGCTATGGGAAAGCATGTAAAGGAAAAAAGTTCTAATCCTTCTACTGATCTGTACAGTTTGCTACACCAGGCTTCAAAACTCCTACATGCGGTTCCTTCAACACTGCACTTCTTATCCATATGTTTTCAAAGTTATTACCCTCAGTTTTCACACTGGAGGCTCCCAAGGTAGTTTTTGACACCAGCCCTTACGTCACATCCCTACCTCAAACAGAAATCTCATTGCCTCAGATTGCCACCTACTGCAGGAGTCTCTATTGTCCCCTCATTCAGTTCATGTACATGTATGTCTTATTGATTGGTACTTGGACATTAATGTTTTCTGTAATGTATTTCTTTCAGACATCATTGTTCTCATCGCTTCAATAGCAGTTGTTTCTGCAAAAACTCAGGGTAACATTTTTGCAACATCAGCACTGAGAAGTCTTCGTTTCCTACAGATCCTTCGTATGGTGCGCATGGACCGAAGAGGAGGCACTTGGAAATTATTAGGTTCAGTAGTTTATGCACATAGTAAGGTAGGTAATCCTAGATTCTGCTTTTGCCTGGTTGATATCTTCACTTGATGCGATTCAACAAGGCGCCAAGGAAAAAAATAGCAGTTTTGAGCAGAACACCTAAACTTTTCTGAAGTAACTTCAATTGTAATGGGCGTTAGCACAGATACATCAGGCCATGTTAAATGCTAACAGTTTTTAGAATATGTTGAAGATGTTGTCCTTGATATGCAGTTTTAATTTAATATATATTGGTGAAGTTGCTGATTCGGTCCACTTTCAGTGAAAATTTGTAGGGAAGCATTTGGCTTTTAAATGCTCAAATACTGAAAAAGTACGTAGATCTTTTCATTATGTCTTCCTTGAAATGCCATTGTGTTCAGTCTTTCAAATGGATATTGATGTCTGATTTCTTTTGTCTAGGAATTAATCACAGCCTGGTACATAGGATTTTTAGTACTCATCTTTTCATCTTTCCTGGTTTATCTGGTGGAAAAAGATGCAAATAACCAATTCTCCACATATGCAGATGCTCTCTGGTGGGGCACAGTAAGTACAGAAAAATAATATACACTCCTTAACCAGTGTGCTAGAGTGCTTTGAATTTCACCTACTGTGGATTTTAACTTAGTGTGCAGTTCAGTCACTTGTTTTCCCTGGCAGAAAACTCGTCTGAGAAGCTCCCTCCTCCAGCCATTCATTTGCACGTCCATAGTTCGTTTCACCCCATCCCGTGGAACAGCTGTTTCTGTATTTCTGCTGCAAACCAGACCACTAAACCTTCAAGAGAAGAAAGCATTTTATTTTTTAACTCAGATCCTTTCAGTAATACAATTTGTAATATGGTCCTGCAAAGAGCTGCTTTGATCCAAATCAGAGGGCTGTAAGCTGCAGTGCAGGAAGAGGAACAAGTGTCAGGAAAGAAAGAGGGAAAAAATTCTTACATCAGCTATGCGGTGAAGGGAAGAGTATCATCAGCACCCTTCGAATGATGTTTCTCCATCCTCTGGACCTTGAGCACAAAAAGCAAGAATAAATATTCCCATTCTGGCTCAGCAGTGCTATTTTTACAGGTGTAAAAGCCCTGATTTAGTTGAGCTCATGCTTAACTATCAAATCAATTGGTTTTACTTCGTTGAAAACTGTGGGACCTAAATACATGCCTGACTGCTTTTCTTAAAGAAGGATTAAAGGAATGCTTACATGTTTAAATAAACTAGGCTTTATATGAATAATGAAAAACTAGGTCTGAAATTTTGATTATTTTTTTTTATGGCATAATGTATAGGGGGGGGTTGCTTAAAAATGCCCCATAGTGAGCTAGACTCCTGCATTGTGTGTGAGTTACTTAGGCAGCTTAAGAAATGTGCCCCAACAAAGCCTGCGGCAGAGCTATTGCCAGGCAGTATAAAACTGCTTTTCTTTTCCTTCTGATGCAGTAGAACAAACACCATGAACTCTGACAGTGTCTGGCTAGTGAAATGATGCCTGTGAGATCATAAATGCTGACATAACCTAGAGCACTCATTAGTTTTCCTGGAATAAGTGCGAGACCTGAACCAGCTTCTGCCACCTTTCCTCATCAGTGGGATGCAGAAATGAAGCTTTCTCACCTCAGACCTTCTGCTGACAAGACTTCATCTAGACTCAGTAGTACTCACAGGCTCAGAGCATACATAGATGGACTGTGCAAAAGCCTTTTCCAAAATGCTTTAAATCCTTGAGAAATATTTTTGTTAAGTTTTGTTTACATTTTGAGCAAAGGTCAAGGTAATTCCATGTTAGTAGGACTAGCTTGTGTTTTTGAAATTTGTTCATCTAAGGGTTAATCATTTGTTACATGCCTTCCCTAGAGACTATATTTCTGTGTTATCAGTGCACAAAATTGGGAGCTTAGAAAAGCCAGACCTAGTAGGTCTTACTTGTGCATTTACAAATATACAGAAATACTTTTTCCTGAAATTTGTTGTTTTCCACCATCAAGGCAGATCTCTGATAAAATACACATTTTTATCCTGTAATCCAAACACATGAAAAATTCATATTGGCTAAAGTCATGAGAGAAGGTTTTGCCCTTAGTTGCATCACTGTAGTTTATTTTGTTTACGTTTTCTTCAAAAGCTGAGGTTTAGGTTTTTCCTTAAAGCTTTCCAATCCGCCTGTATTGACACGATTGTGAAGCACCTGGCTTGGGATGCTGGTGTCCTCACTAAAGGGTACCCTGGCTCCAGCAGTCTGCAAACACCATTGCCCCTTTGGGGGTGGCAGTGGGCATGTGGTCACGAAAGAGACCCTCCTGTGGCAGTGCCTGAGTCTGGGAATGCATGTTTTCAGGCCTTCGATTCCCCAGAAAACACTCTCTACTCCTCTGCAAAAGCCGTGTGTGTGTTAGCACTGCCTAGGCAGGGAGTTTGGACTAAGCAGAGGATTGCACCCACCTGCCAGCAGCAGTCCCTCCAGTAGTGAGGGGAAACATCTGCACGAGCATCCCAGCAAACGCAGACCTCAACTCTAACATCTCACTGAGGCTCGTGTTAGATCCACGTCCTTCTCCCTGAGCAGCTCTAGCAGCAGAAACAAGATCTTTATTTTAGAGTTTGCTTCTCCACTACCTGCTGACTGCTATTTTTTAAGGAAAAACCCTGCTAAGAAATAATCATTGTATAAAGTGGTGCTTAAAATATTTTGTACACTATGAAGTGAAAATGTATGACTCATAGGTCAGATAAGTAGTGCAACTGAGAAAATAGGAATCTTTTCTTGACATCAGCAGGAAAAACAACAAATTGTAATCAAAAACCTGAAAACAATCTATATTGTATATTTCTATATCTTTTATTTTTTCCCCAGTATGTGACATGAATACATTTAAATTTTTAATGTGCTTAAGTGCACAAAGTTACTGAAAATCAGTGTTCCCCCTTACCTGTTATCTTTGCCATTTTAATAATAGTATTTTTTGTATAATATGTAAAACAGTATGTGGGAAATGCATAATGTGCTTCTTAGTCATGAGTGTTTTTACTGCCAGAGTAACCCACATACAGATTTTGAAAAGGTCAGGTTGTGTGGCATTCTAGGGGAAATCAATCCTTAGTCTTATTGATTTGTTTATTTGCAGAAGTTGTTCTAACTTAAACCACAGAGTATCTCCCAAATCCCAGACTGAATTCTGTGAGGCAGAGGTGCAAGAATGAAAAGACTGCAGTGAGTCAGGCACAGATAGTCACCTTAAATTTCAAGCTTTGAGGGACACTTATGCCCCCCTTTTACAGGACCAGACCCAGCAGTCAGCAATTGACCCATTAATTAATTCAGATTATTTGAGGACCATACCCTGCTATGGTCATTTCACTGACTCCATTTCTGAAGCCCATATTTTTACGCTGAAACGAAAGGCAGGATATGGCATCCTAATTTACATATGAATACTCCACTGTATTTACAATTGCATATTGTACCATGCAACCTGCAGTTTAAACATCACGCTAATGTTACTATTGTGAATATTCTTGTGGCTGGGGTCCCCACAGTGCTGCCTAACACAGCAGCACACAACAGTGTGTGTTATATGAAGAGCTCAAGTTGAAAATTTGCTCTGGTAGAGAAGGTAAATTCATTTAACAGAATAGAATATCTAAACTATACGGGAACAAAAGGTCAAATCAGAAACTTAAGTATGTCAAAACCAAACCATGCATGGTTTTGTGAGAACTGCTAGTATCAGCTAGAACTGTGTGTGCTTATAGTGGCATTTGGTTTGTACGTTAATTAGTTTTACCTGCAAATGTAATGCAATTAAGATGCTTGTCTCTTACACATTTGACAGAGTTTCTCTTAATAAGTCATTATTTTCTAGTACTATCCAGTAGTTACAGTTGGATACAGAATGGCTCTGGCACTCCACAGTGACCTCTAGGTGAACAAAACATATTACAATGAATAATATTGTCACAATTACTAGCTCAAATGAGTTAATATTGATGACATTTTTCCCATTTAATGTAATGATAGCATGAGCAAACTACATTTTTTTCAGTTAATTGATGTCAGGTAAAGATTCAAAAGGTAAATACTGCTAGCAGAACATAAAATGACATCAGAAAGAAATATTAGGGGAGAGGAAGGCCTCCTGGGTCCTATCTCATCTAATTGAAGGCACCTAGGTTATATAATCACATTCATTATTATATTACCTCACTTATTATTAGCATATTTATTAGCTCCAGCAATGAGATATAACAGAAGTTCTATCATCATTGTGAGTTTTGAGTCTAGCCAGGTGACACTGCCTGCCTTGGCTGGTCTGTCCAGACACCTCATTTATAGAAGCAACAAAACTGGAGTGTTTTGCATCTGGTACAAAAGACAGGACTCAGCTAGCTCATTTAGCCCTGCAGGAGTGTGAGTCAGTTGCTTGAACACAGGCATACAGTGCCATGGAAGATCTGTTGGAGAGTCTGCTGCCTCTCCTGCAGGTGGTCCCTGTTCAGATGCCATAGGGTATCTCAGGTAGCACTAGACATTTGTTTTCAGGCAAGCCTAAATCCTACATTTTAGGATAGGAGGAGTTACCTGGTAGAGGAATCTCTCTTTCCATTGTGCATGTTGCAGTGACCAGATCATGCTAAACACCTAAGCATTTTATTTTTCAAGTTGGGTGAGATGCATCCTATACAAATAAACTCTAAAAGGTTTGGTTTATTGTACTAGGTTAGGCTGTGGTGATCAGACATAGGGCTGCTCAGCAGCTGTTCCCAGAAAGACATGATTTGCACACCTTGTTATTTCTTTTACTGTGTCTTGACCCTCTCTGACCATTTTGCTTCCTCTGACCAAGTCTCCTCTCAAATAAACAACCTGTCCAATTACCTTCAGAGGTTTTCTACAGACTTTTATAGAATCATAGAATGGTTTGGGTTGGAAGAGACCTTAAAGATCATCTAGTTCCAACCCCCCTGCCATGGGCAGGGACACCCTCCGCTAGACCAGGTTGCTCAAAGTTTTCCACACTCTGTTTGGTTAATATAACCTCAGGATTATGCCAGTCAGGGCCTGGCCAGTGGTTTAGTCATTCACTTGCAGCACTAACAGAGATGTGGAGGATTATTCCTGAACTCGACCCTGAAGTTGCCTGGAAAAATATTTTCTTAGTTGTGTGATGAGAGGAATATAAAATGAAGATCAAACCAATTTGTTCAGCGTTGAGTAAGATGATATGGCATGGTGCTAACACCTATACAGGCACATAAAGACCATCCTGAGATAAAACAGCTGAAAGTGAGCAAGAAGCCACTGATACTCTTAATCATAGACTGATACCATTAAGTCCCCAGGACCTAAAAGAGTGGCAGGAAAGGCTTTAATATGGTCTTGTTATTTTCTTTGGAGAAATTCCAGAGATACAGTCTGTGTGACTGCTCCTGGCTTTGGATCGCTCCCAGATGTCAGATCCCAAAGGTTCAAGTTTATCTTTGACTTCTTTGGAAGACAGTTCAGTGGCAATATCATTAATATGCAGATGACACTTAGTCTGTTTCCTTCTTGTCAGCCCAGACAGGAGATATCTCTGTACTTTCCAATGTCTGGCAGAGATAGAGAACTGGACAGAAGCCAAGAAACTGGGCTCGTTCCAGAGCTTCAAACTGCTTCACAATGACTGGCCTGGAAACAAATTTTGAGGAACTTTTATTCAGGGATTCATTTGTTCAAGTGCTTTGTTGCTCTTGGGGTCTTGATAGCCTGAAACTGTTCTGCACTTGCCCTCTGATGAGAGGAGCTGGGAATACCTTCTTCAGCAAACAAAGGAAAACCAAATCAACCCTTCTGCCAGGCCAAGATGCCAGGCATCAGCTCACCTCTGCCCGAAAAGAGCAAGCTGCATTCTCATCTGCCTTCCTCCTTATCGCTCAGTCTCCACCATGCACTGCTCTGGAGCTTGTTAGGTGCCTCCACGAGCTAACACAACTCACCGAAACAGCAGAAACAAACCACACATAAATGTGGATAGTTCTCTCCACCTTCCCGGGTCGCATTAGCTCTCCAAAGAGTCCAGCAAAAACTGGGAAGAGGGGATGGGGCAGGGAAGTGAAGAGGAGCAAGGAAGGAGGATGAGACCTGATAAGCATACAAGGTGGTACGGCTGCGACCAGGCTAGCATTACAAAACTTGAGACCTGATAACCCCTTGAAATTTCAGCTGCAGCCTTAATTCAGCTCAGTCTCTTTTAGTCACTATGGCTTTCTCAGGGTAAATTACACCCGCAGCTTGTTCCCAACAATGGGAGCAATTAAAAGCACTGTTTACTATCTACAGAGCCCTAAATAGTTGAAATCTAATTACTTCCAAAAGACTTTCCTTCTTTTGTCCTGTGGTGACCCCAGCATTAAATAGAGTTGCTTTGGCCATCTTGCCTAGGAATGAACTTTGAGGAAGCTGGAAGCAAAATAATGTCTCTAGAAGGCATTTTCCTGAAGAATTCATTCCTGCCAGAATATGTGCTAAGCCTGAACTTGCCCACATTTGGTACATGATGTAAAATAGTTCTCCATGCACATGTTCTCCACTAATAACAGGCTCTGGAGTCCTTGGCATTCAGCCTACTGTTGTCTATCTTTGTCCTTTAACATTGTGTGCCATTGCCTGAGCACGCACCCTACGGCATCCCACTCGGCCTTCGGAAGTCATCCACTCTGCCCACACGTCCTCCTGCTGCCCACACCAGGCAGCAGGCCAGGTCCAAACTCCCCAAGAGGGAAGCGCAGAGATGTGACTTTCTCCTGCCAGTCCAGTCCCCGAGTTTGGGACTGGAACGCTTCCCAAGCCAGGAGTAGCCTGGAGGACATTTCCTTGGTTTGGGGAAGACCCTCAGCCACACACAGACATGAAGCCATAACCTTTGAGATATGCTCAGTAAACTACAACCATGCACCATTATCCCCACGGCATTTGCATATGCGCTGCATTCCTACATGGTCTGCGGTTAATGAACTGCATGTGGAGAGCCCTCCTACGTGTACCAACCTCTGCCATCATCTGCACTGGTGCTACATGGCAGGGGTGCTGGCCTCCACAGCACGACTTTTGTAACACCTGTGTGTTGAGGCTCTGATTACACTCACCACATGAAGGAATTAGAGATCCCCTCCTCTTTCCGTGACCTGTCCCCACGTACGTCTGAGCTAACATTGTCCAACAGCCTGAGGTACCTCTGCATCTGCTGCTGGGTAGTAGTCTTTGAACCCTCATGTCAGGAGTGGTGTAGGTATATCTGAGCCTGTCACAAGCAAGGGGCAAGGACCAGGAACTTCTTAAAGTTCCTTCCAGCTTTCGATTAGTGTTTTGTGTGTTTCAGAAGATAATCCACTTCAGGTTGTATTGATGGGCTTGTAGAAAATGCAGCTGCTTCTTGCTGTTCCTTCGACTTTATATCACCTGTGAACTTCAACTTCCTCCCTACTATATTTTTCCAAAATGATCTCTGTGTAATTTTTATTTCTGTAGTTGTGCAAATACTTTATATTTGCCTGCAGAATACAGGTGAAACACCTTTACATCCATGGAAAAGAATACTTTTTTTCTGCCCACCTCACATCATTTGCCATCATTTGCCTCCACCTTGAGATCCCAGACCTTCTGTTTTATTATTTTTAAACTTATTTATTGCTTATTTAGATGTTTTTGTCATTTATTTCTCAGATTTCTTGTTATTTCTCATAAATTTATTATTTATCTCAGTTTTATTCAGTCATAAACTGTATTAAGCTTTCATAGAAAAATGTATTTATGTTTGTTTTTCTTTTAGAAACAACTATATATAATTGATCTGTCTTGGATTCTTTAGTGGAAATGCTGTTTCATGCAATGTAAATAAACTGCAACTAATCTCTCAGTGACTTCTGGTAAACCACAATGTTCATTCATTTCTTTTTAGATCACATTGACAACCATTGGCTACGGAGACAAAACTCCTCTGACTTGGCTTGGAAGGTTGCTTTCTGCAGGATTTGCTCTGCTTGGCATTTCGTTCTTTGCACTACCTGCTGTGAGTATGCCTATAAAATTTGTAAAAAGGTGATGGAAACTTCTGTAGCTCCTGCCGCTGTTATGTTACAAAAAGCTGAAGGAAGCTCTCTACATGAGTAACAGCTGTTCAAGGCTTTTTGCTCTGTGACAACACTGCTGAACTGCTATCCAAAATCCAAATGAAAGGCTTAGTGTCATTGCTTGAGTTTTGGGGAGTTTCTTTGGCATGGACAAAACTAGGAAATAATCCTAAATTAAGTAGCATACTATTGTGTAAGGTTGAAATTCTTCTCTTTTGTTGCGAATTGTGGCTTATGTATTACTGCTTTTCTTTCAGATTTTTTTTTTAAAAATCAGCTGATATGTTTTTCTGAATTAGATTATTTTGAAAAAAAAGTGAGATATTTCTAATAGATTATCTTGTATGACTGTGTTCAGGCTACCAACACAGAGTAGTAGAAAGCATTAAATCAATCAAAAGTTCATGTCATTGAATATAAAAATGCAACTATCATTTTATGTGAATGATTATATAGAAATATTACAGTTTATTTATATTGATTTTATCAATGTTCAAGAGACTTTAATGGAAATGGGAACTGTTTAATGACTAAAGTGTAGCATAGCTTCAGAAAACTTCATTTTTGTGAGTGAATTTTTTAAAGTACTATTGAATAAGCATGAAATCAGAAATGACATTTGTATTTTGTTGTATTGCATCCAATGTAACATATACAGAAAATCAATATTTCTTCCGATTCATTATCTATAGATCACTATAAAATATATATGTTATAATAATACATTTGTTTTCAACCATATAGACAAACCAAAATTAAAAGTCAGCATTTGCCAACAGCATTGAATCATCTTGTGACCTGAATTTCTTACTCTAAGTACAGAGAGCATTTCAGTATCTCTGGCATATCATAATGGATAATTATAATGCATAGATTATAATTATAATGCATTACCTGTTTGTGAATCTTTGACATTTAATGGCAGCTACTGTAGTTAATTGCCTTTGTTACCTAGTCACCACTAACAAGAAAGTTAGTCTTAGCAGTACTACAATGAACATGTAAAAGATGAATAACCTTACGTATTATAGATGCCAGAACTTTTGTTCCTTGTGTCATATCTATGTACAGATACTCATTTTCCTCATAAACACTTCTGTGTTCAATCTGTCTGTAAAAGAAGACATATATGTGAAACTTGTGCCTTTCTAATATTATTTTATCCTGACTAAGAATCAAGTGGAAATATTCTTCCTTATAACGCAGACATGTCCAGCAGAAATATTACACTCCTTGCAAGCCGGGGAGGGAGACATTCTGAATCTTTGGGTCTGTTCAGCAGGAGTCAAATTTATCTTACTTATTCATAGGTAAAAAGGCTAAAAGGGGAAAGGTTTCATCATCAGATTTTTTTCATAGCCTATAGGATGAACAACGGGGATTATTTAGATGAGAAAGAGTGAGAAGAAATGGTCTTAATCTGTTAAGCAAGGCATTTTCTAACTTTTCTAAAATCAAAAGTTATAATAAGCACTGCAGACCTGGACTTTGAGGTCCATATATATCTAGCATATCAGGCAGCTGGTCATTTCATCGTTCCTGGCTTAAGATCCTCTGAATGTTCCCACTTGATTTTATATATATATATATATATAAATATATATATCTCCATGGCCTTTAGAGCTGCAGGAACACAGTGCAGCAGAAACCCAAGCCACAGTTGGGATCAGTGTTCGTTGGTAGCACCACAGATGTTATCTCTTAAGTAAGGAGTCTCCTGCCTCATCACGAAAGGGGAACTATTGTTAAGCCTTGTGCTGCTATATGCTGTCATAAATGTGTTAACTGAAGCAATCATATGGCGTAACAACTGCAAAAAATCTTTGTAGTTGATTATGTCTATTTGTTGAAAAAACTACCTATCTAATGATAAATGGTGTGTTGCATTGCAGGGCATCCTTGGCTCAGGATTCGCATTAAAAGTGCAGGAACAGCATCGTCAGAAACACTTTGAGAAAAGAAGGAATCCAGCTGCCAGTCTAATTCAGGTAAATATGAAATCAGTGAGGAGATAATAGTAGGTGATTTAAAGTGCATATTGGAGCAAGTTTTATTATTTCAATTTGGAAAGTTTTGTGGAAATAATGTTTAACAGATTGGTTAGTTTCATGAAATAAGTTTGTTCAGTGATTGCTGGGTGTTGCCATAATTGTGTACAGCATTTCTATGCGTAGTTTTTGAGTTCTTCTATTCATGCTGAGGTAACCAAGTCAAGGATGTCAATTGAATGCCTGCAGTTAGCAAATTACTTGGAAAAATAGAGTTGATCCCTAGACAACCCAACTGACAGCACAGCACTCTTGCTTCTGTTAAGCTACTTTTCATCTACTACAGGGTTTAGAGTGCTCCAATGAGTGATATACTTGGTGAAAATGAAAGTGACCTGCCCAGAGAATTGCTTTCACTATTAGTCAATTCAGAAGTTGGAAATGTAGGCACTAGCAATTCCAAATTGTCTGAAATTTTCTGAAGTGGTTTCAGCTCCAATATTGATGTGATGATGCAGATCAACGATTGAGAAAGATTTATTTTTTTTTAAAGTAGAAGTGGCTTGATATTTGTTAAATTTGTTAAAAGCTGTTTTGCATGGGTTTTTCCGTTAATTTACAGTCCTAGGTAAAAATGACAAAATCCTCTAAACAATGATTTTGCACCAAGCTTCACTCTACTTGATGCACTGGGAAAAAAAGCGGGGGGAAATAATCTTCTAGCATCCTAGTTTATTTTCTTGAGATCTCAAGTGCTTTATGTGTGCTATTTATGCTAGTTTTTTAATTCTGAAATAATAAATCCAAGTACAGAAGCTGAACATGAATATACTAGAGTTCCATGATAAGTTCAGGATTGATGCCAGGCTGTCTTTGAAGCATTCTTAAAGTTAATAAATGTTTTCCGTTCTTACTATTCAATGACTACTAAGTACTAAATATTTGAGATTTAATATTTATTAGAATAATTAATAAATATAAATCCACTCCTTTCTTATCTATTGTACTATAGAATTACTATCTGGGATATTTTCTAGCACATATATTCTAACCTAATTCTTCCAAGATTGATTGCTAGAGGAAACACACAATAGATTTAGGTTTTGGCTGTAGCTCTTCTTATTATTGTATGACAGTTGAACGAAAATATTAGCAAGACAGCATGCTAAATAGATTAAGAGTAGCTAGCTGAGTGATTTCAGAAAGTGACTCTCAATGGGCAAAAACATTGTGAAAGGAAGACATTTGTGGTGGTATCCTGTGATGAAGGCTGTTCAGCATTTACATGCTTGGCATTTTCAGTGATCTGGAAATTAATATAAAATCGCTGATGGAGATATTTGCCAATGGCACAAGGCCTGGCAGAATAGGAAAGATGGGGGCAGGCGCACGGCAATGAACGTGAGGGTGATCTGGGTGACTTTACAGGGTGGAATGATTCTTACCAAATGTCTTAATACACCAGATACAAAACTTGGTCTAGAAACAATGAATTACAAGAGTCCCCTATCCCATTATTAGTGACTCGAAAGGATTTGGTGAGGGATGAGAAACACAGAGGAGAAAGAGTGGAAAAGAAGGGTCAAGAGCTTCATACAAGTTCCCAGTACGTTACTCCAGCTGGTTTATTACAGTCCTTAGATACAGAACCCGAAAGTAACAAGTAGGAGAAGGCTGATATTACCACTGTGTATGGTGATGCTGGTATTAACATGCTATGTATCAACTCAGCATCTACAGTTTGTAAATGAAACCAGAAAATTAGAGAAAGCAAAGAAAACATTGGAAGAAATTGAGTCCAGGACTGGAGAAAATTTCCTGTTTATAAATGCAGGATGTGGCTGAACTGCATATCATTGTCTACTGTAACAGTGCCCAGGCTTTTTTAAATTATCTGTTGTGGATCTTGATAATGAAGTACCATGGAAATCCGTGTGCTCTAGCTTATCAGGATAACATCTATTTTCTAATCAGTTACTCTGCAGAATTAGTCTGTGCTAACTCCTCTGTTGCCATAGATATGCTGAATGCTAGAGCCTTTACCTGACTTAAAGACAGCTAAGGTATCGCTATAGAAAACTGAAATGTTTGATATGGACGTACTTTTCTCAGTTTCTTTAGCTTATAAGAAATATTCAGTGTGAATATTATTTGAACATCAAAGTTAAGAGAGGAAGTGCTGGAGCCTACAGGACTATTTAATGTATCAGACAGAAACATAACAAATATCATAGAATCATAGAAGGGTTTGGGTTGGAAGGGACCTTAAAGATCATCTAGTTCCAGCCCCCCTGCCATGGGCAGGGACACCCTCCACTAGAAGGCTATAAACCAAACCCAAAGAGTTTCAAATTAAAAATAATGCAGAGATTTTTTACAATGAGAATAATCAACCAGTGGAACAATTTACAAAGTGACAGGTTCTCCATCTATAGATGACAACTAGATGTATTTCTGGGAGATATGCAGTAGGAAAACACAGGGTATTAGACTCCGTAAAAGAAAATCTGCATGACATTTAATGGTTGACAGTTTACAAGAAGTGCAGATACTCAGCTAGTACAAATTAATATAGTTATGCTGACATCAGGGAAGCTGTTCCAGTTTGTAGAACCGAGGATCTGTCTACATGCAGTTATAAATCTAAATGGTGAATACATTTTCAATGCTGTGCTTTGGCCACTCACCTTTGAAAGATTTATTTCGTGTTTTTAAACATTTAGCAGTGTTTTGAACCACAGAGAATACTTCTGTTTTCTTCTAAATGCTTTTTGTCTGGTTTTCATTATCATTTACAAAATGTATTATGACACCTCAGACTACAAGTTCGTGTGGGTGTCCCCTATGGACTTGTCACAAATAAATCACTGCAATGTTTTTTTGAGCACCTGAATATCTTCTGGTGCTTCCACGAAGCCAGTAACTCTTGCTTTACCATGTAAAGTGTACTGCGATTCACAAAAGTTTTAGTAGGTTTTTACTGGTATTTCCTTAATCAACCCAATAGAGCACATCCCAATCTGAGCAAAATCCCCTCTCTCCGTAATCAGTGCGGTGGCATTGTCACTTCATGTTCTTGGTTCCTTTGTGCTTTTCTATTGTTTCCCCATACCAGGCTTCTTGGCGGTTTTATTCTACCGACGCCAGCCGAACAAACCTGACAGCCACCTGGCGATATTATGAAAGTATTCTTCCTCCCCTCAGGCATGTATCAGTGCTATGAATGATAAAAGACAGCCATGACTTGTATTGGTTACTAATCTGCTTTTCAATTTTTTGTTTCATCCCCTGCTCCCTCTTGCCTTGTTTTTTCTTTTTTACCATATATCCTGCACGTAGTGTGTATGGCGTAGTTATGCGGCTGATGAGAAATCGGTTTCCATTGCTACCTGGAAGCCTCATTTGAAGGCCTTGCATACCTGCAGCCCTACAAAGTAGGTACAAATATGGCAGCTGGTGCTGTTCTCGATGTCTGTTCAAGCTTATAGAGAATTACTATTTGTCTGTTTCATCTTGTTTTGTCTTCTTAAGTCCTCTCATTAAAAATTTCAACTAACAAATCAGATCGATATTACCTAGGAGCCTAGGACAGTGGGAGAAATACAAATCCTTGCCGTTTATCTAAGAAATATCACTGAGCACAGGCGTTAGAAACATTTTCGCAAAACCCCACTCATGTATCAAGGTTAATGTTTCACCCAGTTCCAAAATATCTCTAAGGAGGAAAATACTACGTTTAATGCAGAGCTTGATTTAATGTTGGTTTTATGCCTGTGCCTCTGTATAAGGCTATAGCTACAGATCTGCCGTTCCAAGGGAAGAGAATCTTGTGGTATTCTGCAGGTGAATGCACTGGGGAATTTGCTCCTTTTCATCATAACTTCTGATATATTCAATATTTCCTTAGGGCAAATTATATCCTCAGTTACACACACAGTCAGTGGAAGATGACTAAAAAGACCTGATGTCACAGTTTGGCAGACAGGAAATATTTGATGTCCTAGTTTGGGTGAGAATTCACAGAGCACTGTCAGCCCAAGACTCTTCAATAATTCAGTAAAAGATTTACCAGAAGGTAGTAAGTTGACTGATTTAATACGGGGCGCAAATCAGGAAGTAAAAGATACTCGAGAAAGATCAAAAAGGAGAGCGCTAAGAGCCTTGTGGGAAAGCTCCGATAAGCTTCCTAACTGTTGTTATTGCAGACAGTGCAAGAGAATTAGTGGTTTCTCTCAAAGCGAGGTGATGAACATCCATCCACATGACAGTAAAAAGGTAATCATGTGCCAAAAAGCTCAGCCAAAAAGAGGTTTGGCTGGGTACCCAAAGCTGATCTTTGAATTTCAAAGAGTTGACAAGAACAGAGCCATAAGTAATCCATTACTATAACTGTAATTCCAAAATGCTCCAAACTAAAAGGAACTTTTAGATTAAAAGTTACATGGACTATTGATTTTTGACATAGACAAACAGGTTGAAGGCAATATATGGTATAAATGGATGGATATAAAATTAGATAAATAATGAAGCTGTATCCCCCCTAAAATCTTCTAAAATATGTCTGTCCCTCAAAACTGCATCTACTTGTTATTTTAAATAAGCGTATTGCTGTGCTGTCCTAAAATTAAACCTTTTTATTTATCAGAGATAACTTTATCTAATAAGAGCCTACAGCTTTCTGTTATATATGTGTCAGCAATGCATTTTGCCTAAGTGCTTTGCCAACTCAGTCTGCAGTGGTACGTACTAAGCATGTTATGCATGTGTTAACACAACTGGAAAATTTCTTTTTTCAGAAGCATTGTAATTACGAGTCTTGCTTGAATGTTTTTGTGGTTGCAATGTAACGTGTGTGTTGTACACTAATTAACATATCCATTTATGTTTATCATATATCTAACATCATCTGTAACTAAGTAATGTGATGACTATCTGCATAACAAGTATGTTTTTCCCTCCCACTCCCTGACCTGAAGAAAAGAACAAGGGGAAGCTTCTAGCAGGTTTGTAGTTTCTTTTATTTCTTTTATCTGTGAAATCATTGCTTCTTAATGGATTTCAGATGTTTCAGGTTCAATGAATTGTAACTGTTAACTGATAATAATCACAAATTGTGGTTTTTTAAACTCATATCAATAGACTAGTGCTGCTGAAATTTACTTTGTCCCAGTTTTTGGATGGAAAAAATAGGCAATTTTTTGCTTCTTAACTTTGAGGGAGAGCTCAGTAGGAGCAATGGCAGAGCAGTGAGGGCAGCAGCCTCCCCATACCCAGCTCCTGGGCTTCTGCCATAGAATTGATGCTCCAGGTTTCCAGGAATCGCATGGAAGCTACAGGCATGTAGTTGAATTTGGCTTTGTGAACCAGCCCGTGAGTCCCCTGTCACAGGGGGAAGACTCTTCCAATGGTGCTGGCTGGCTGTCACCTCGCCAAGGGTCTGTGCTGCCCTGCAGGAGCATCCTCAAGGCTTCCTCACTGCCAGGTCTCCACGTTTTCCCAACTTTCCCGCCGTCCTCTCCTAAAGACCATTTTGGGACACGGCAGTGGGGAGGAAAGCACCTCTGCAGTGGCTCACCTCCTCCCGGCTGCACGGTTTGCACTCCCGCACGGCCCTGTTTGGGTGGAAGAGGCAACCTGGCATCTCTCCTTAGATAAGCCCCACCGCTGCCCGCCGGGAGGGCAGGTGGGGTTCCCACCGAGCCTGCATGCAGGCCGAGGACCTTGGCAGAGCTATCCTCCCAGGATAGATAAAGCCCCAGAGATGCGCCGTCCTAAGGCAGTAAGGGGAAATGCTGCTCTTTGCCATACTTATAGCTCGAATCCTTATGGACAGGAAAGGACTCGGTGGCTACAAAAGGAATTACGCTACCTCCCAAAGTCATTAGGGATGGGAGTCCGCAGGCGTTCGGCAGCCAGCACTGCGGTATCAGCACGATCAGAGAATAGTGGCGTTTACCTCCAAGCAGAAAACAATGAAAAGCCAAGGAAAAAAGTGTCGGTGACACATCAACCCCTGAAATACATCCTCCCCCGTGTTGTACTGTGGTTCACAAGCTATTCTGGGTTATTCAGTCTGGAGTGGAAAGTCTTCACATCAATTACCCATGTCCCGTTCCACTTTCCAGATCCTGACTCCATCCTTTTCCCCCATGTGCGCAGTAACTCGAGGGGACTGGATTTGCTCTGAGATGTCCCTCCTGAGCACTTCACCTGCTCTATCAGTTCTATGACTTTTCGTATACGTTACCTCCATAGGTTTGCGAGCAACATATTGATCTCATTAAATTATTACAGCTCGATCTAAACCTTTTGCACTCACCAGCCGTATTTCCTATTCCTTCAACAGCAACATTTAAAATTGCCTTCACCTTTTTTAAGGGTGAGACTGAAGCTGGCAGTGAATGAGTACGTACCTCCAAAATATTGATCCGTGCAGAGGGGAGCGGTTACTACCAGTTGTACCTGCAAGAGTACAAATTTAAAGAGACAAATTTACTTACAATAAGTAAAAGCTAGATGCTAAAAAACCCCAGCTGTCAAAACTATATTACATGCTCCATGTTAGTGATAACTGTTGTGGTTTTAAAAGCTGTCAATGATTTAGACAGATTTTTTTGCTTTGTTTTCACTGAACGGAAGATATTTGTCCCTTCAGAAACTCTTAATACGTGCACTGTTGCAAATTAGTGTAGGTATAAAGATGAACTAGTTAACTCCTGAGATCCTGGTCTACAGTAAAAAAACTAGAGACCACTCAGTGCCATTTAAAAAAGGTGTATTTTGTTGGTGGCTGTTTATAGTTCTTAGCTGATCTATTGCTGTATGTTTGTGTCACTTAAAATACATGTGGTGTATGTGGGGTTTTGTGGTAAAAATGTAAATGCAAAGTGCTGCAATGTACTTCAAGATAACTGTCCTCGACTATTTAACTTCTTTCTTACTGCAATGCTGAGTGACTTGCATTGGATGCTATGTGAACTAAGTAAGCTGCTTCTTGTTTCACTCTTTAAATGAAGATGTGTTTGCACAAGTAGCGCATTGGATTGCTTTCTGAATATGCTCTTTGCTCTGTACTCCATTCTAATAACAGTGGAGAAAACCTTCTATTGCTTTAGGTAAAAGTTAATTATTTTCTTTCCTATCAAAATGACTTTTATATTTACAGAAATGAATTCTTGCATTTTCTCATGTATAGACCTACAGTCTTTCATTAGGTAACTAAATGTTGCTGTGCATTTGAGTTGCGAGCTGTGCTTATGAAGCTGTAGCTTCATACTGATGTTAAGAAAAATATGTATGTTATATTTCTCAAATATTATACACAAGTATTCTAATTAATCATTTATCAAAAGTAATGGTAGACAACCTCTCTGGTGTATCCACGCTGTAAATGAGATATTTCTATAAATCAGTTCTAGAGTTCTGCAAGTCATTTAAAAAGCCTGTATGTTAAATTCTCCATATCTACAAATGCACACTGAATGCAAAAAAATATTTATTTCTGTTCAGCTATACAATGTGGCTGAAATTCTTCCTGTGCAGGAAAGTAGGCCAGAACTGATGAATCTTACAACATCCTGAGAGTATAAGCAGTCTTAAGCTGCGTGTAGGACATGAATTGGGTGTCTGCAAAGAATAAATGTCACCCATCTAGTGTTGTAACTAGTGAGCCTGAATATGAATTCCCTATTCAGACAACTCTCTGCGGTGCAGTAAGGAGGAGTATAGGAGCTTGGGGGGAAAACTCATCCCTGCTCTGGAGGAAACAAGTAAATTGTACTCGAATTCTCTCCATCTCCTATATCATAACTGTTTCTAAAAATAGATTTAATGTAAACTCTCTGCATGCACCATATTAAAAAAAAAAATTGCCAGTGATGCAGAATCTAACTTGAGGTGGAAAGCCTGACCCCATACCTGGCAGTGGAATGCTTAGTAACACGGTCCTCTATCTCCCCTCACTCCTAGTAAGCTTTGTAGTAATAAACAGAAGCTCTTCAGGATGTACACCCCTCGGAAACATAGGTATTCAGCATCCTGCCTATTCACATGATGTTTGAGAATGCCAACTAACATCAGGTGCATGATTCATTTACTTCCCCTCCTTAATGCTTTAAAGTTCCTTACTTCTCCAAAGGAGGTTTCTTGATCTTTTTTTTAAGTGCTTGTGATTCCTCTCATTGCTTGTTGCCTGCAATGACATTACGACAATGGCAATAATACCAGTTCTTTGAATCTCATCTGGTCAGAAAATTGCAGTGTGCAGCACGCCGCCGTTTGCCAAAGCCCGGTTCCCCTTCTCTGCCTGAGACTTGAACTTCTGGAATGCATTACCCTGCAGAGATCTAAAACTGGGGTTGAATATTTGGGTAAAGACATTTCCCCAAGTCCAAGAGGATTTTTATAACCACAGCAGTTGAGGTCTCCATCTAATAATTAGTGGGGAATATTAAGCTATAACATGTCAGGCAATATCAACAGTCAAAATGTGCAATTGTTGTTGAGAAGAATCCCCTTGGACACAGCCCGTGGAAGCTGTGCCTGCGCCCTGTGCTGGCAGGTAGAGGAATGCATGTGAAATCAACCATCTGCTTCAGCTGAATTCTCTGGAAATTGTGTCTCTTACCAAAAATGGTAATGCCTGGATGGATGGATGGATGGATGGATGGATGGATGGATGGATGGATATTACAGGAAGAAACCCTTGATGTATAACTAAAGCTTATTACTTTTTTTTCTTACTTTTTAACAATAATTTAAATGACAATAAAAGTACAAACTGATGATAGAAAAATTAGATTAAAAAATAGTTTCTCTTTGTCTGGAAACTGTTTTGAAAAAGGAAAAAATATACAAAACCCTTGAACTTCATTTATTTTTTTCTGTTTGATGATTGAACTGTAAGACATTATATCCCTGAAATTCTTGTTATTACTCATTGAAGGTATGAGATATAACACTACATTTCTTGGGTTCATGCTCCTAGCACGAGACTGGTGGAGAAGTCTTGAACTTTTGAACTTCAGGCCTCGCTGTACTATCCATTGCATTTGTATTTGTTCAACTTAGCTTAATTTCAGTAAAGTCAACTGTAGGCTTGGTATGAATCTGTATTTATTGGAAGTTCACTGCTGAAAATTGGCACATATGTTTGCTTGCTGTTTGTCATGGGTGATAATTTTTGGCAGTTTTAGCTTCTGTTTTGACTCGAGATCCAAAGCATTCTCCCTCACCTTCAGGGCCTCCAGTTACTTCTGATTCATTTGAATTTCTTCCTGTTCCCACTTGACCAGCCGGCTCAGCCTGAAAAGCTGAAAAATAAATCATAAATTGTGACTAGTAGCAAGCAGTAGTGCTGCAGGTCTGAGGCTGAAGCAGGGCAGATGATAAACTTGACCAGAAATGCAGGAAGGTAGTCAGGGAAATGGGGCAGTGGGACTGGGAAGCAAAGAGATGCTCAGTTAACAAAAAAATATAGTAAGATGGTCCATTTAGACAGACACAGCTATGAGTACAGGAAAGAAAAGCAAAAGTTTGCAGGCATTTATCGATTAAAACAAAATCTTATGGAGTCTAGTCATTTGGGCCAGCAGAGAACTGTTTGTTCCCCCTGCAGTGAAGCTACAGTGGCCTCTAGTGTCCCTCAACACCTATTCCTTCATAAATCAAAGGCGGAAAAGACAGAATTTAAAAAAAGAAGAAATAAGGACTAGAAAGTCCTTTGCTATCCCAGGGAAGTGAATGTACTGACAGGAGGAATGAGCGGTAAGATCCTACAACTGACCTTCCAGAAGGCAAACACATTGATTTCCACTAAAAGATGCTTCAAAGCTCCAGTGTTATGAGTATGAATACACACCACAAGTAGTAACCTGCCAGAAAAAGAGGAGTAATAGGCCCAAAGAGATTACCATTGACAGGGAAGATTGAGACAGAAAGCAAATATGTATATAAACCAATTGGAATAAGCTATCAGTTGTGCAAGGTACCAGAAATGATGGACAGACACACATCTAAAAAGAGTGCAGAGATGACTGGAGATAGCTGAGATTCTCTCAGATCCTTGTCATTTAGGTCTGATTCAGGAAACTGTGTAATTTCAGAAAGCTTTTAGACACCCATTTTCCTGATTCTTTCTCATGGTTTTTGCCTTTTTGACCAACAGTCAACTTAAAGTTTAGGAGTACTTACAGGAAAACATGAATTTCCAATGGCCATTAACAGGTTTGCATTAATTCCAGAGATTTCCTTTGGATATCTTGTAAAAAGAGAAGAGAAAAGGGGAGAGAGAAAAATAGAACAGGCTAGGTCCTGCAAGTGGTGAAGGATTTTTAGCACGGCACTGGACAGTGCTAATCCAACCATCACTAATCAGAGTAAAGGGCCCTAAAGGCTTCAGTGGCCACTGATTCAAGTGCAGAATGCCCAAGGGTGCTTGAAAGGCCATAAGATTATCTCCATTCTGTATCTCTAATACTTTCTCCACCACTATTGCAACAGAAAATTAAGAGCCAGGAGCTATATAACCTATAAGGAAAGGGACTTTGACTGTGGGAAAAAGCCTGGTCAGGATGCCCCCAAAATGCTCTGGTTCAGTTATTCCTTCATGATCTGTTTGTTTATCATATCTAGAAGAGCCTCACAGCAGGGTGCTCCCAAGGACAGCTGCTTTCTTCTCCCGAGCACAAATTCTCCACTACTGCAAGTCATATGATTTCTGCCTACACTGAGTAGGACCCAGTGACTTCAGGAACATTTCCCACCAGTCTCAAAATAGGAACAGGGATCCAAGAAGCGAAGAACTGCTATAACCAGTGTCTTTGGAGAAACTCTCAAGATGCAAGATATAGTTTCCAAACCACGCTTCCTTCAGGGTCTGCGTTTCTTTTCACGATGCAGCATCCTCTGCATGGACCCTTGGCATGCCATTACATTGCTATTGCTAAACAGAAAGTTGTTGCTTTGTTTTGGTTTGGTTTGGTTTTTTACATATGAGGTCTGCATTTTAAATTAATATTTTCATTCTCAGTGTTGCACTTTTGAAAAATGTCTCTAGTACAGATGAGGTGTCTACTGTTCCTTTCACCATTGCTTCATTGCTTTGATTTGGAGAACTAAAGATATTCAGGTTAAGTAGCCATTGTGTACCATTCAGCTTTTATAAATGAAATAACCGTGTGTACAAGTCATTTAAAGGCAGCCATTACTTTCATTAGTACAAATTAATTGACAGAAGAACACGTGTGCTTTTTTCATTTTTAGTTTTTATTTAATGAGATTATAAAAAATATGCTCCATTCTGATCATTTTAATGGTTATTTTATCAATTCTCTGTTCATTTTAATTAGTGCAAAACAAAGAGAGCTGTCCAGAAAGTTTTTTACTCTAAGATTTGTCAAAAGAAAAAATTAATTTGATTTCACGCTTCAATAGCAAATACAATTTGAGCCGTAAGAGGATTTTAAAAAAGCATAGGGGACACATGCCTACAAATAATACCTATAATAAATCCATTTTGATTTTGTTGCTCATGCTGTATAGTATGACAATGCAATAATGTGGTTAATAAATATTTTACAGCTTATATTTTCATTAAGTTGTACAATGCAAAAGATTCCTGAGCTGAAATGTAATTCAGTCTTGAAACGTAATTTTTACTGAAAATTAAATTTTAGAACTCACTTTTCTTTCAAATAGTAGGTTCTGTGGGTCTTTTGTATTGCATATGCAACAGAGTACTGCAGGTGTGGGTAACAATTTACAATGGAAATAGATAACATTTCCAGCACCATCATGTGTTTATTTCAACAATTGCTTTCTCTGGGCAAGAGAAGAAGGGGATTACATTCAGAAATTATAGTAAAGATATTCTTTCAAGTGATTCAACATGCCATATAGAAATACCTTTCTCTAATAATCTTTCTATTGATGTGCTCATTTTTTAGCATTCTTGAAAATTACCTCATTATGAGCTTCCCAGCATGCACTTTGCCTGGTACAAACTGCATCCTTTCTGCTCCAAGTGATGTTTGTATTCAGAATGAAATGCTATGCTATGCTATGCTATGCTATGCTATGCTATGCTATGCTATGCTATGCTATGCTATGCTATGCTATGCATGGACAAAGATATCTGATTATCTCAACGTTTCACAGCCACAGAAGTTTATAACTACTTTCCATTTCATATAATTACATATTAACACTGTATTTTCAGAGTGCAGTAGGTTAAACATCTAAGAACCACAAAGTCCATTACTTATTTAGCTGCAGAATTCATTTCTGTTGAAAACATCTTATGGGCATGCTGAAGTTAAATGGAAAGACTTTGAGAGTACTAGAAAGTATCTTAACTTCAAGTACAATTGTAATTTGCAGGTAGACAGTCTTTACTATAGGTGTTTTAAAAGCACCCTCACAGCCAATACCAGGGCAGTAGGACTGCAGGACCCAGTAACATCATATTGTGAGCAGCTACTGCATTGCTCACATCATCTATCCCCTTGCAAGAACAGGACAGCTGATCAAGACAACCATTCCCTTGTACAGGGTGATTGAACTTAACCTTATAGATAAACCAAGGTTTCCAAGCCTTGGTATCAGACTTTTTTTTCTGTTTCCCCTTTGTGCCTTCTGTTACAGGAAAAGACAAACAAAGGCAAAAAATGTTAAATAATGAAAAAGCCTAGGCAGATAGTCATGATGACCACAGGATGTTCAGCAGATGTCTTTGAACATGAACAAAGGTAATTTAAGCACTGGGAAGTAGAAAATCTACATATCCCACATTTAGCTGACTGAAGGGGAGGCTTACAAGCGTAAGGAGGGGAAAAAAATCAGCTTACAATTGGCCAACTATAAGACCACAGGGCCACCACTGATCCAGCAGTCACAGTCATGAGCTTGGCTGGGCTCTTGTACCTGTCCTAAAGCGCCTGTCCAATGCCACCTGCAGGTAGTCAGCTCCCAGCTCAATCTCCAGCAATGACTTGAGTGAGCACACAGCATATCATTACATTTCCATTAATCGGTCATCACGCTGTTTCTTGGATGTTTTGTTAATTTTGGTTTCATCTTGTCCAAGTAAGTGCTGTAACAAGGAATTCTGGATATGAGTGATCACTAACAATGCATATGAAATGTTGGAAGTGCCACATCTTGAAAAAGCATGAATATACTAACAGTATTTTTGCCTGCTTAGAAAAATCCAAACAATACTACATGGCATGCAGTTATAATAGAATACATTTTGCTCTTGTTTATTGGAAGAGATGGCCAGAAACGCACTGAGCTGGGCTGACTAAAATGGAAATAAACCTATTTAAAATTCAAGGAATAGAAAAAAAAAATCTGAGAGACTAATCTATAATAATTGGGTAAAATTTGTTTCTATTTGTTGATTGCAATTTCCTTTACAAGGTTATTCTGTACTGTAAGATACACTGCCATTGATAAAGTCTCTATCAAAAAACAATTACATCAAATCAGTTTCATTCCCAAATGAAATATTCAATGAAAATGAAAGTGTGTAAGAAACAGATTCATACTATTGAGAATTTTGAGAAATTATTTCCTAATATCATACAATAGAAGAAAAAGGAGTGGAGAAACCGTGAAATAAAATATATTTCTCTTCTTCACAGTCAAAAGCTAAGTTTTAAGGAGCGGGTCCGGATGGCCAGCCCACGAGGTCAAAGTATAAAGAACAGGCAATCTTCAGTTGGAGATCGCCGGTCACCAAGTGCCGACATTGCCACCGAGGGCAGCCCAACCAAAGTCCAGAAGAGCTGGAGCTTCAATGACCGGACCCGCTTCAGGCCCTCGCTGCGGCTGAAGAGCTCGCAGCCCAAACCCGTGGTTGACGGTAGGAGTTTTTCTTGCCTCGTTTGCCATTGCGCGTTGCTCCTAGACTGCTCGCGCTCTCACGTACCTGCACGAGACCTGTGAATGAGACCTGGTTTTGGAAAACAGAAGGAATCCTTATATCGGGGCAGAGATACTAGAAAGCGATAGCCTGCTTCAAACAGCATGCCGTTGGGACTTTTTTTTTAATATGACATCTCGTGTCAGCGGTGCATAGGGTCACTACAGAAAATGGCAGCTGGACTAAATGCATCCATGGGTTTGGCTGCGGCAGCTCCGCCGTCATGGCCCCTCTCCCTGTTGCCTCTGGCTGGTGGGCCACGCACCATGGCCATCGCTGCGCTGGCTGCGCCTGTGCCAGCCGAGAGCACAGTGTGTACGGCATGGGCCCCCCCAGGCAGAGGAGCTTGCCGAGGAGCTGGGACGTCCCCTCTTACTCCCACCGGGGATACAGCCACCTGCCACCAAGAGATACACTACTGGGTGCTTCACGTTTTACAGGGTTGTATCCGGTTCAGTGAGGCAGGTGGCTTTAGCAAACAAAACCAGTATTACTGCTTTTATGTATTGCTTTCCAAAGGGTATTTCAGAGGTAGGAAGGACTCCTAATGCATGAAGGTGTGGGTCTTTGTGAAGCTGACGCGGCAGCAGGCAGGAACGTAGCCTTTTCTGCACGCTGCCTCACCACAGGAGCGGATGCTGCCCCTCTCTGCTCTCCGTTTGCCAGCTGAGCTCCTCTCAGGCATTAAAATAGCCGCTGTTCAGGCAAAGATCTTCATCTACAAAGGATTGCCAAAACGGAGAGAGTGACTCCCCTAACCGGGGAAGCGGGTGAGAGCATCCCCCTGAGAGGCAGGAGCTGAGAGCGCAGGATGAACCCAGCCCCTGTAGAGACAGGTCGTGCACTGAAAGGTGCATTCAGATAGCTCTGGGGTTACCGCTGCCCCAGTGGATTTGGCGTTCTCCATTCACATTTTTCCCAACTTATGAATGTTTTGTTCTTTCCTGTGGGACCCCCAGGCAGAAAATAAGGGAAACAAAGTGACCGGCTACAACAGCAGTCAGTGCCCCTGGCTGTATGGAAAAGGTACAACGTAAATCATTTGATCCAAGTAAAGACATATAACTTTAAACTCTATGATGGCAATCACGCATGTTACATCCAACAATTGTGGTCAAACTAATTAGACAGAAGTGAGATTTCAGTGTCCGTTTCCTTTTTAGTGCACATATTATCACATACATATAGGTTGCAAAATACCCATTGAACTGAAATGCCCCATCTCTCAGATGAGGATGTGCTACACAACACATCTCTTCAGGAAAAGCCTGGGTAAATAGACATTTCCTGGAGGGCAAACAAGACAAGCCAACAGTGTTTGCTAAGGTTATTGTTCCAGGCTAGCCCTCACCCGCAGAGACCTCTCAGATGCACAAATCCCGAATTTGGCTGCGTTACAGGGAGCTGCTGGGGTGTACCAGCCACCAGGCTGCTATCCAGGTTGCTCACCACTCCTCGCTCCATTCTGGGGCACGGGCCCTGGCTTGTGTCCCATGGCAGCTGCGGCACAGAGGCTGCGTGATGCCAGCCTGGATCTCACACTGCTGTGAAGCTGGGACAAGAACACTTGCTCTGCAGTGGGAAGTGAGAAATGCTCTAGGTACCAGAGTGGGGTTCAAGCTACCCTGTATAAATTTAGGCTTCCTACGTTATCACTTACATAGCACGAGTATCTCCCTAAAACCATGCCAGAAGTGATTTCATAGGTTAAACCCCCATAACTCACACTGCGCCTGGAAGTGACCTAAGAAGAGAGTAATTTGTTGAGCACACTCCTGGGGTATCAGCGGATCACTTCTGCTCCAGCCCCACAGCCTGCACCTCGCTCAAGCATCCGTTTAGTTTTTCATCAGCCCATTTGTCACAGAAACATTTCCTCAATGTGTCCTCTATTTTGTCCCATACGTGTTGTTGTTAATAGCAGTGGTCTGCACAAGAAGATCGTGTTCCCTCTTATTGTCTCCCTTTCATGGAAAAGGTGGCATAAACGGCACCTTGGGTATTTCTGTAGATAAAAGATAACAAAGCATTTATTGCTGTGCGTAAACCCTTAAAGATCTTCCTGCTCCTCAGAGCAAGTGCAGTCTGTTTCCTTGTCAGAAGTTTCCAGCTACTAGTCCACCCTTATGAACTGGGGCCAACAGATATGACCAATTTCTCATCCGTGGCAGGAGGAACAGCTTCCATTGTCTCTAGGTTTTAGGCAAATGCCAAGTTTCCACTCCGGGACCTCGTCCAGCTACTTCTAGGACTGGTATCATCAGAGAGATGTCCAGTGTGCTCATTGATGAAAGGCGGCTCCATGCTACCTTACCCAATCCATTGCAGGAAAAGTCAGGTGCTACCAACCTTGTTTTCTTTTTTTTTCTTTTTTTTTTTTTTTTTCTGTTGTGTTACCAATGTCATAGTTTGATATGCTTTCTGCATTTGACAGCTCAATGAAAAGGATCTGGAGATGAGTAGTTTAAAATATCTAGCATTTTTCACTGGATGAAAATACAGTATTTGCTGCATTTAATTAATATCTCTCAGTTGTCAGGTCCTCCAGTTTCCTCCTTGAGGCATTCTGCAGCCAAAGGATTAATTATTTTGGTGTGCTGATCTTCCAGCCAAACTAGAAGCCACTCCTTTCTAGGTGAAAGTCTGGACACAAAGCAATACCCTTGAACAGCCATTCCTTCTGGTGATTCTTACATCTCTGTAGCGTGGTTGTTGGAGGGGGGTGGGCATGGAGAAATGGCACTTGCAATAGAGGCAATACAGCATTGGGTACCCAGTCCAGTGTCAAAACTTTATATCAGTGATCTAATGAAAAAATAATAAACTCTCACTATGAACTTCCCCTTCCAAAAGAGAAAGTGCTCTGATATTGGCTTGATTTTTCTTTCACCATATGGGATTTGGGGTTGTAAGTGATGTTCCATTAGCACAGGCAGAGGAGGAACTACCTCACTATGAAGGGAGGTGTACTGAACTCTGTGTAAAAATAAAGGAAAGAAGCAAATACATAGGTAGAGGGTTCAGGAAGGAAGAGAAATTGTTAGCTTATGAGGATGATCTAAGGCAGATCGTCAATGCCGTGACTTTGCAGGGCTGAGTTCTGATAAAGGATGTGCTTGGAATCTGGGCCAAAATGATCAGAAAGAGACTGCTGCAAAAACTAACATTAGCAATTAGAAACTGTCCTGTAAAGGGAGGTTTCTAATCCAGACAGGACGTTATGGAGGCAGCTGACAGGCTAAGATGATTGAAAATGCAGTAGCCTTCCTCTTAGGCTACCCAGTAACGAAAGCTTACTAACACTGCCCTGCTGCATACTAAAACCACAGAAGGAGGGTTTCTTGGCAGCAAGCAAAACACTTAGGCTGGCCACAGGTACCTCCCAAAAGGATTTTGGCATAGCAGCCTTAGAACAGTATGGCCAAAACTGTTGCACAAATGGCTTTATTTATGGGTAGCAACAGTCATCTGAAACGGCCTATAAACCATTTATTGCTATTGCCAAAGTGGGCCTGGCAACGGCAGCAATTATTTCAGCTACATATGTGCATTTGCAAATTGAATCCGAACCTGAGAGTGCTTTGATGGCTGGAGAGAGCTTTGGTGTTGTGGCTGCAGATGCTCTCTAGAGCATTTAACAACAGCACAGGGGGGCAAAATCAAAACCCAAGACTCATGTAATCTGATTTTAAATACATGTCCAGCCTCTGGTGACATGTGGCTTGCAACTGCCAGAACCCTCATTGAAGAAGAGGCCCTGCACAAATTAATGAAGGTGCCAGGATGCTGTATTTCCAATCCCTCTTACCAGTTTAAAAGGGAATTTTCAGGACCAGGCAGATCAAAGGGAAATCTTCACCGCTCAAGAACGGTAAATAGTGAAGTTTTAAAAGGATACAAGAATCCCACATGGTCATGCAAGAACCTCCCCTGAAGGGGTGCCGCGTCACACGGGCGAAGGTGCTGCCTGACCTCAGAGCAGC
The DNA here is from genome assembly GCA_013400195.1 of Aramus guarauna. NCBI lineage: Eukaryota > Metazoa > Chordata > Aves > Gruiformes > Aramidae > Aramus > Aramus guarauna. Next base: position 1,116,579 of record VXBL01000370.1, on the reverse strand, counting down.
GCGCAGCCACCGCCATTCCCGCACGCAGCCACCGAGCAAGCCAGGAGATGCCTCTGGCCCCAGGGCCTCCCCGTGCAGTACGGCTTGTGTCCCTGCACCAAAACCAGGGAAACCGCAGCCAAACTGCCCGTGGGGAACAGCTCCCAGCACGTGAGAATACCCACTGGCGGGGACCAAACCCATGCCAGAGTCTGTGCAAGTGATTAAACAGTACGAGTGATCTCATGCCATTGCTTAAGGCGCTGTGCCCGTGCCTTGTTGTATCCAGCCATAGAGACTCACCTCACAAAATTTCTCCTTTCCTCTTTTCTGCTTAAATCGTGCTCCAGTCTTGCACAGCCACAGCTGAAGTAATGAACGGATATTAAGTTGTGCATGCAGTTCTCCATGAGGGAAAGAAATGCCCTGTTATACTTGTTTTGTACCATCCCATGCTTCCAAGCCTCTGCATGAGTTATTGTGCCTTTACTGTAACCTAGAGACATTGTGCGGCTTTTTGAATAAAACATCAAAAGTGTTCAGCACGGGAGATATTACAAACATACTTCATTTGATTAATTAAAAAGAACTCTCTAAGGAAATACTTGATTTCTTGCACCATGCCTGAACATTATACGCTCACACGACCTCTAGCCTTTCATTCCCTACAGAGTACTTGCACAAAATCCTCAGGGTAGAGTATATTATAAGAGCCAAGGAAAGAATGCAATTGTGCATTTCAGCCCCCATATCCTCAGTTACTACTGTGTAATTTATGTATTGCAAAAATGACAGGTTTTCCTTTCAGTAGCACAAACATCTTGACCTTGTGTAAGGTTCACTTGATGTAGCAAAGGTCCTTAGTTTGGTTGCTTTTACATCGAGGTTAGCTTAAATTTGCTGATTCAAAATGAAGCTGCATGACATCAAAACAAAGCTGCTCAATTTGTATGAACCCCATATGATGAGACTAAATCACATTTTATTAGCAATATATCAATTTGTGCTAGCCAGGAGATTTATTTTCTTGTGATTATTTAACTCAATGATAGAGGTCTCAGTTATTACCGTTATCACTGTAACTAATTAGGAAGATCTTATAAAAATAATCTGGCAGTCTGATCTAAGCTCTGAGCCATTTTTTCATTTTGTGTAAATAAGTACAGGCCATTGGCTTTGAGGCATTATTTTAGCTTACTCCAACCAAGGTCCTGGCCATATGAGTCCATAACTTAGTCTCTCTCTTTATGGTACATCTTGAGGAACTTTCTGTGCACCGTTGCTCGCTGGAGTGAGCACTTATTCAGTGGTCAATGGTGAATGATTAGCAAGCTCAACTCCATGGGGGACAGCAGCAGACCACCACATAGAAGTATGATTTGCATCAGATATCACATCAACTAATACGTGCTACAAGGTCTTGCAGAGAGACAGTCAATTAGGCATGACATTTAGCTCATTAGTCCACAGTTCTAGATCTTATCATATATATCTGCCATTTCTTTTAGTTTTAACGTCTTGCATGCAGTGTGCATAAAAATACAAAGAGAGATGTGTATCTAAAAATACACTAAAATCATACATTTAGAGTCACCTGGCATTTCTCTTTCTTACTCCTCTCATATGGCCATCTAATCTTGCTGGCTCGTGTGTCACGATTTATAATAAGATCAGCCATTTTAACTGAACAATTTTTGTGCGTATAACAAATTGTTTTTAGAAAGTCTCCTGGTCCTCCATATCATCACTCAAATTGAAAAGTACTCCTTTTTAATTAAGTAGTGGGAGCTGTTCCATGAAATATTGCCAGTGCAGAAAATTTTTGAGAAGTTAAATAATAACTAAAAATAATTGAGAGTTGTTAGAAGGGAATGCTAGGGTTTTAGGTATTTGGAACTTGCCTGCATTATATGATAACTGATATAAATTAGGTTTCTGACCTTAAAAAAATTGCACTTACAGAGAAAGGAGACTAGATAATTATATCCAGAATACTTAAAATACTTTCCACCCATCCTATCTTCCATTTTGGCCAAATCTGAGCTTTTTTAGAAATCCTTTTACATATTAAATGTTGTTAGGCATATTCTTTATGATATTCTGCTTCATACTGCACTGCAGCCACCGAATTCCAGTTCTCATGTCCTCTTCTCTTCTCCATCTGGAAAGTTTTGCCTTTTTCAGGAGAAAGACAAGGGAGAAGGGAACGGGCTATGCATACAACACTACTGCACACCTCATAGGTACTGCCCGCAGGGTAGAGGCTCAGGTCATGCAGAAGGGAAAGAGGGCTCCTACAAGCTCGTGCAGAAGTGCTCCTCCTTCCAAGAGGCACCAGTTTCCTTCCTTTCCTGAGAAACTGCTTTCCAGCATGGAAATGTCAACCTTTTCATAAAAGTTCCCCGTGAACAATGTTTTTCAAATGTCATCCTTATTCCCTCTCTCTTAATTTTACCACTTGCATGTTGTTTGTACTACCAAGGATTTTTGTTCTAGACAAAAATGTTCATCTAACGTGAAGAGCACATGATGGAAGTTTACTTGTCCTGCCTCCTTCCTTCTTTCATGACTAGAAGAAAGCCTTTTTTTTTTTTTTTTTCCCCAGGGATCAAGGAAATAAATACAAGATTCACTCCCTTGGGCCTCTTTCTTTTTCTGGCCTCTGCTCTGGAAAGCATGCAAACATGGGCTGCTGCCCTTCCCTCTTTGGGAGAGCTTTGGACGTTCTTATCATTAAGCATGCAATTAAGTTCCATCCTGGTTGGTGTTGCTTTTTTCAGTTGATTTTTCCTATGGAACTTAGCAAGCAATCACCGTAAAACGATTTGTGTGAACTCTTTACTGAAAGAGAGGCAGCTTGTTGATGGTTTAAAGCAAAGGAAAATTTGAAAGAAAATCACTTCTAGAGGCAGTGAAGAGAATTTATATTCATGGTTCAACAAACAAGAAAATAATGAGAGCTTGTGAAGACCTGATAATTTTCATGAAACAAATTTAAACAGAGGCACTAGGCTGAGACATTGTATTTTGATAAAGGGAAATTGCATGAGTTGTATGAACATAAACCATGAAGATGTTTGTACTTAGAATAATTTTTGAGGGAAAAACATAACTGAGATTTTGTGTAACATTCTGTGCATTATAACGTTTGTGACAATACTATAAAATATGTGCAAGATATCTCAATTTTTTAGAGAACATGGGCTAAATCCCTAATTCTCCACAGCAAATGCTCAGGGTGAAGAAAGGTACTTCAAAGGCAGTGGAAAGCTGAGTGAAATGCACCTACCTTGCCAGCATGCTAGGCATTGCCTACAGCAGCATAACAGGGGCGCTACGTGGCTTTCAAAAGGGGCTGAAAAAAACAAAATAATGAGAATACTAAGCTGCCAACATTGCTTCTTGAACAAAAGGGGTCACCTGAGCTCAGTAGCCATTTAACAGTAAGGCAGTGAGTTAGGAATCTTACACTGAAGCAGTTGCCTGGGCCTGCTGCAGAAGACCTGTGCATCTGCACCTCCTATGGGGGTTACACATCGTGTGATGGGACAATCTGTCCTCCAAAAGCTCTGAATTTATGTCTAACTTTACTTGCCCAGAAATTAGATGCAATGAATTCCCCGCTCGTACTCTTTCTGCCCTTTCATGCAGAAAATGAGTTTGGAGATGAGTGAGCCATGTTGAGGTGCCCTGCACTGCTGCCCCGGGCAGCCAGAGCAGCTGAGCGGGATGGAGAGCGGGCTGTTGAGCTACATTAGGAATTGCTTGGACTTCAATTCCCAAGTTGAACTCTGGATTTTGAATGATAGTTATAAACTATGGCTTGATGTAACTCAGCACCTGTGAAAATTAGGCCACCATCCATTTTTCACCTTGAGTGATGTATTACAATGAACATCAATCAGAGTTCTTTTCCAAATCAGTTCTTTTTTTGCCAAGTTGATACAAAATTGTGCTGTCACACAGCACAATTGAGAGTCATATGCAGACTATCAACTCCAGGCATGTATTTAGGTTTTGCTGTGTCTAAAGCGTGGGTACTCAGCCTCAGCAGAACGATTTAGACCACCCACATGAGGAACCCTAACTACCTCCTACGCAGTCAGAGTAAGATCTAAGTGCTTCTGAAGGCTTCCAAAAAACAAGTCAAAGGTCTATGTTGGGATCACCGCACCGATCACTATGCTAGGAGCACTTCCATAGGACTACTCATGATATCGGCACATGCACTTATTAATTCTGGATTGTGGTTGCTAGCATATGGCAGTTCCCAGAAAACAATTTAAAGAGTACAAAATCTTTTTGATTTTGTTCAACAGGCACATTGTTATTTGAATGTTACTGACATTGAAAGCACAGAGCTATGAGGGTGATCAGAGTATTGTCACAGTTTTCCGGACGCCAAAGAGTGTTATTAAACAACAGAAAACACTTCTAAGAAAGGACACATGATATTTACAGAAATAATAAATCAAGCCTTGTGCATAACTTTTGCACAGAGCCATATGAAATACAGCTACAAACTTGTAAATTTTTTGTTGATGACATATAATATTTCGGAACAGTGTAATTTTTAGCCCATTCATTTGGGGTGATCATAATTGACTGAAGTTTGCATGAAGAATGCATAAATACTGTGACAAACAATATCAAGACAATTTTAATGACTTGTGCATGCATGTCTTCTATTCCTTGGTAATTGCTGATTTGCTGTGTGTTTAAATCAAAGACTGCTCTTTAAGGAAGAAAGAGGAAGAAATTAAAATGTGGCAAAGACAGGACTTTAGCCAAAAGTAAATAATGTCAAAGATCGTAAGATGATGGTGGATTCCTCATCAGTTATGTAATAAACACTTTCCAGATTGATGTTTAGGATCAAAACACATCCTGAATTGTAAAGATCCTGGTATTAGAAAAAGGGAATTGTTTCTGGATTGTCAGACTGGCTGACACCTCTTCTTAGGGAGACTTGCAGGGATATGTCTAAATCTGTATTGAGACGCTTTGGCCATCATCAAGACCGGATTCGTAAGCTGCCCAAGCAACAGCCTTGAAAGGCCTGTTTAACTGTTGGTAGAGGCTCCCGGAGAGAAAGAAGGACCTGTGCTAACCCTGGGAAGGGCTGGCAGAGCGGCCGGATTCATGCAGAGCAGCTGCTGCCGAAGGTTGCCTGTGGAGCCCACTTGGACCATGCACAGCCACCCTGATGGAGAGCAGGAGATGTGGCCAAAGGGTGTGGGGAAGCACGACGAAGCAGATGTGTGCAGGGCTAGGCATCAGCTGGCACCGGAGGGTCTACCTGCCCCAGTTAATCATGGGGAAGGCTCTCTCTGGGAACAGGCAGCAGTGTGGAGTGGGGATCATCAGAGGCCATAGCTTAGCCTGGTCTGGGAACAGGCAGGGATTTTAACAGCTGAAGCCACTGAAGCAGCCAAACTGGCCCCAACATGGCCCGACCTCGAGGATGAACTTGAGAGGGACAGAAGCAATACAAGTACATCTCACCTCGTAACTATGCCGTACAGAACATGAGCTTCCACTGGAAAAATTCATCAGAATGTGAACTTTGATTTCAGGGGGGGGTTTAAGCTGGAATATTTTTTTTTTCCAAATTGTTACTATGCATTTCCCAAACTTCTTCCCAAGTCTGCTCAGTATTCTAAAGAAACATGTATGTTTCCCATACGAATCAAACAAGGTTTATAGCTTTTCACAAGTTTTATTGACATGTGGTACTGAGAGCCTGCCATAATGAAGGAAATTCATGTCAGTGGGAATATTAGAAAGAGAAAACGAAGGTGATTTATTAGGAGCGGTATGTCTTCTTAAAGCTGGCTCAAATTTATAAGAATTTTCCAGTGTCCGTCTGAAGTTTTTGCTGATTTTTGTATCCACATGTGAGCAACGTGGAATACTATAATTGCACCACACTGTTCTCAAAACAGTTCTGTAAAGATATGTGGTGTTAAGGAAGCCTTTTTATTAATGACATTGTACTTGGCAAACGACCCAAGAACCGTATCAGTGAGAGAACCATTCAGAAACATGTTTATTTTAAACTTTCAAGCTGGAGTCTCCTGTTTCACTGGGTTTACATGGCTGTAGTTCTTGTGACCATAGCAGAATTATTCCTAATTTATACTGGCATAACTGAGTAGATTCAAACCTTAGAGTGCCACTGAAAATACCAGTAGCATAAAAAGCTCTGGTTTTAGAATGGCACTTAGAAATGAGCTGGAGGATTTCAGCCCTGGGAGAAGTAACTGGAGAGGCTGATCAGACATGACACCTGGAAAGTTAGTGTCCTGGAACACTTAGTACCTTCGGAGATAGAGTTTTAGGTAGTGTATATACCTATCAAAATAATTACATAGTTTATTTTAGCTAATTACATTTTTTGGGCAGAGATCCAAATGTTAATTAGGCAAGATAGGTGGAGAGACATATATATTTTATCTATAAGATAAGCTGAGTCAGTAGCAAAGCTTGTGAAAGAGTGCAAGAAAAAAGCACCCGTCATCATTGTAGGCACAACTCACAGTAATAGCATGGAAGGGGAGATTTCAAAGTTTTGTATGAAAATTTCACTTTTACAGTGTTAAAACTTTACAAGGCCGCATTTATTTGTTTCATGTGTACTTGAAGATATTATTAACTTGGCTATACACCATCTTTCTTTCTATATTAAGTTTATCTGTCAAAGATAAAACCTCCTGCTATTCAAAGCTATTGTAGATGTTCCTCATGGATGTACCAGTTCAGCAACAGTCAGAAAAGAAAAGATATTCTTGAGGGTAATGAACTAGCCAGACTCATCAAAATAAGGTATTATGGCTGAATATTAAATCTGTGAAGACAATAATGTAGCAATACCAATTCCTGAAGATGCAGCCTAGTACAATGCCGTTTATTCTAAGACAGCATTCCTATTAGATTTGAAAGGTACCATGAAATTTCCAGGCACTTCTGACAGAGGAAGAATATTTTTCATCTTTAATTTACAGTCTTTGTGAAAAAGGAACATGCAAAAAATGTTCTGCAATTATTTGTGTCTGATTGTGCTTCAAATTTGTTTATAATAGAGGCCTCTGAAACGGTTTAGTTGCAGTGTTTCTGGATGACTAAGCCTATGTTCTAAGTAAGAGCATGAATGCAGGTAGGGATATAGGACTGGGAAGAAATCTCCTCAGTTACTGGGGGTTACTGAATCCCATCCTTTTGTTTCTATTTCATATGTCACTCTCTCATTTTACACTCTCTTCTTTATGAAGCAGACACACATGTTGAAATACACTGCCCTTAAGTGAAATTCTTCACCTGGGCACTTGGACTTTACGTAGGTGAAGAGAGATGGTTTGGGAGGAGAAAGCATCTACTCTCAGGATGGGTTCCCTGTATTTAATGTGCCTTCGAGACATACATGACGCAGGGTTGTTCACTGACCCTGCCCTCCTTGCTCCTTGCTCTGTTCCCGCTCCAGCGCATTTTAAGTTTGTACAACTTCCTGGCCATGCATCGCTCCCTGTTTTCTTGTGTATTGAGGCACACTGGGCACCTCTGAGATTTGTAGTTAGTTCTCAAATGGTAACTGCAGAGGCAGTGTTAGGAAGGGGTAGAGGATCAATTTTTTTTCAGGCAAATAAATACAGTAACTTGGCTTAAGCTCCCATTGCAAAGGAAGGCTGCGATATTTATATGGCTCTGAGGTTTAAAGTGGCAATTGATCCATGATGGATGTCATTCTGTATTCATTTTGGGCAAAAAGGTACTTTGTTTATTTTCACCTGTAATAAAGTGTTGGATCATTCCACAGCCTCCTTAGTAAATGAAATGGATCTTCTCTTTTGTCTTCAATGTCAGGTCAATCCATAGCGCTTAAAAAAATAACAATTTTAATATAACTTCAGCATCTTTTGATTCTGCCATTACATCTGTTAGCTCACCACTTTCCCTTAAGACAGAGAATGTGACGAAAACCAGTGAGATATCAGGAATAGACATACTTGTACTAAACTATTAATTTGTTTGAAAATAACAGGGCTTTCTTCCTTTCTGACTTCTACTGTTTACACTGGGGACTACCCAGGCCTTTTATGACACAAGCGCAGACACAGACAAATGCATCATGTAGTTTGTAAACTGAAGAAGCTCTGTCTTGTTTGATTTGTAGTCCTTATTTTTTCCAGAACCACTATGCAGGCGGTTAGAAAACACTAAGGAAGACATTTTTAAATGCTGCTTGTTTAGTCTGCTCTTGTATTTTGCAGCTGACACCAGTCTTGGAACAGATGATGTTTATGATGATAAAGGATGCCAGTGTGATGTGTCAGTAGAAGATCTCACCCCTGCTCTTAAAACTGTCATCAGAGCAATCAGGTGAGTAAAAAAATACTGAATGACTAAATATTTGTGATTTCTTTACTTAAGATACTAATTAACTGCATGTCAATTAATAAAATGGTGGTTAGTTGAACTTATTACATGGCTATATTTGTTACATAATGCTAACCTAGTCTATTTATGCTTGCTTTTCATGCAAGCATTTTTTTTATTTATAAGTAGAAATATTTTATCTGTTCTGATGTCAGCTTTTCGATGTCTAAAAATGTTACATGAATTGATTCAGAAAAGAGAGTAATGAATGCTGGTTTCCACTATATTTCCTGTAATCCAAATTACTGTAATCCAGTTTGATGTAGTTTTACTGAATGTATATCACCTTGCCTGGAAAAGTTATTTTCTTTAAAAGTTTACTTTTTTATTGGATTTCTGTATTCCTGAAACTATCTGTCATACGACTTTTATTTCAACTTTCTTCTGGTAACAGCAGAATAATTACATTCATTCAGTTGTGCAAAGCCTTGCCTGCCACTAGCCATTGAACTAAATATAACCCAAATAATTTAAAACTAATTGTCTCCTTCTCCAAGAAAGTAGCAAACTGCATTGAAACTTATAAGGTTACCTATACTGAAAGCTTAAACTTAGCATTCACCCTCCTGAGACCACCAAGGCTCTTTTTACAAGTTTTATTGACACGTACATTGACAAGCAAACCCAAGGTTATTGCTGGGGTCACCCCACTGGCTCTGCAGCACAAGTCACATCGGTGCCCAGCACCCTTCTTGCAGGCAGGCAAGAAGCAGCCACAGGGGATTTCTGGAAAAAAAAAAAAAAAAAAAATCCTAAGGAAAGATGTTTTCCTGCAGAGAGTCTTGCCTTAGTTCTCTCAGCACTATGGCAAGAAAGAACTTGAGCTTTTTATCAAATAATTTCATACAGTGATAACCTACAGGCTCCTTGTATTTTCTTCCCCTTTTCCCACTGATTGCCAATGAAGGCAGACAGCGAGTAAGGCTATTTCTAATACTTTTCTACTAGCACAGACAGCCTGACAGATCATTTGCAGATGCCTGTTCCAATGATTTTTCCAGCCTGCCTGGAAATGACCTCACAGGATGTGTCAGATACCAGGTCCATGTCCACAGCCACGCCAATTGGCAACTCAAATGTCACTGCTGAGAACCATCTCTTGACAGTAATATTTCAGCAGGAGACAGAAATCATTGTACACAGTGGACACCCACCTACAAGGCAGACCTATTCCTTCAAAGGGAGAATGCTCAGATTAGGAAAAATCAGCATAATTCATTGGCTCTGGTACCAAAGGTCCTTGTCTGTGATGCTGCATTTTAAACAGACTGGTTGAGTCTTGGCTCCAAGTGCACCTTGCCACTGTACTGCAAGTGATGCCAATGGTCATCTCATTCTTAACACTGTCCAAATTCCTTAAGATCAACCTGATATTTTCATACTAAATTCAAGGAGCTTGTTTTCGATCGCACCACTGGATCATTCAGTGCATCACCTGCTTCTTTTCTTGGTTCTCTTGGTAATTATCAGCTCAAATGGAAAGCAACCAAATGTGAAGGACCTAGCTGGCAAACTTTCTGCACAGTGTCATCCACAGAAATGTTCTAAGAAGAGCAAGTATGCAATAGTTTGATTGTTTCAGACACACACAATTTAACTGATAAGAGTTAACTTTTTTAGATTACCTCCAACTTTTTCTCTGCACATTTGGCTTACCACAACCCAACTCATCTCACCAGTGAGGCTGAGAATAACAATTCTGCATCTCCACTTGCTATCAGCTGGCCACAAATCTTGCCCATCTCTCCCTGCAAATGTTGGTATTTCACTAGATTGCAAGCAGCACATACATCTTGCTTCAGAAAAATACCTTTGAGATCTATAAAGCAATAATATGCAACGATCTTCAGACTTGTGTTACATGCTATACCTTAATCTCTCAAAATCAAGAGACTGATAATTCAGTTCATCAGGTAGCTGATACTCCTCTTTCTGATTATTCAGAGTATCTGTTACCTGACTACACTGGGATCTATGCAAACATCTGAACAAGGATCTGAGACACTATATAGTAACTGTAGAATTTCAAGATGATAACATCTGCCTATATGGAAACTTTGTGCCTCCTTTTGAAGTTTGTTTTTAGCAATGGCTTTGAATTGCAAAGGCAATGGGCGGAGGGGGGAGGCTGGTTTTCCTTTCTTGCTGGTGTACAGGAGCAGATGAAGATAGAAGATACTTGAATAGGTACTTCATGAGGCACTGTTGAAAAGACCCAAATGTAAGCACATACAGTTGAATTCATTCTGGCTACATCATCTTGAAAAACTGGATTAAGGGAGAGTAATTATTTTTTTCCTGCTTAGAGCTGGGTACAAATTGTTATACAATGATACAAATGGTTCTTTTGTTTTGGGGAAAAAATTAAATTAGCAAAATTATTTCATGCCTGTGGGTTTGCAGAGGTAGGGCCTCTCAGTTTTGGAATCAGAAAGAAATGAGGGTTTTTTTCTGTGGAAGGAAACAAGAATGTGCTGGTTACTCTCAGGCTGGACAGCCTTCAAATAGCAAAAGACAAAACCGGGTTTACTTATAATCTTTCATTTTGGTAATTTCAAACTGTACTGCTTCAGTTTAGACCTTGCTTACTCACATTTTTCCCAGGGCTACTTCATTCTTCAAAACAACTTTTTGATTTTAAACAAACCCCCAATCTTTCATTTTGAAATTGTCGAAACAGGAGATGGAGAAAATAGTCCTTTCCTGAAAAAGTTCTTAACACATTGGCCCCTTCCAAAAACAGGGTTCCCAAACAATCCTGCTGAAGACCCACTGGGCAGACCTGTGCACTAACACATTGAGCTGTCAGCCTCCTCTCAAAGCCCCCCAAGCTGAGTCCTCCACAGCCCATCTCTTGTGCCACCCCCTCCACCCCCCTTACTACAACCTCTCTGTCAGGAAAGATCTAGCGAGGCACTAGGGGAAGTAAGGAAAAGCTGCTGGATGCATTCGCACAATGTTGGGTGAGTAAGGGACAGATGGGTAGCGTGGTGAAACGTGGCGTGCTCCACAGCGTGCCTTGGGCCAGGCCACCATCAGTCCTGCTCCTCTGCAGCCTCCTGGAGACTAACAAAACCCATTGCATTTTCCATCTCTTTCTGTTAGTTCACGATGATGTATGTGTATAAAAGAGACTAAAAAGAAGATGAGGATACCTTGTTTTCATATATTGTGATATCTCTGATTATTTTTCATAGCAAGAGGCTCTAAATTCTTTAATACTCTCCACAATGGAAATGATGGAATTATTTTACTATTTATGGAATACAAAATTAGATTTGAGAAGCATAAATAAATATGCAGTAGGAAATAACTGCAATGGCAGGAAGATGAACTTGCTGACCTAAGAGGTCTTTTCTCTCTTTAACTCTAGTGATTGCATAGATATATTTTCATTTGTTGTTAATAAGAAATAATAATAATAAATGTAGCTAAGCGTAACGAAATTTGAGAATTCTTGAGCTGATAAGCTGTATAGTTGAATAGTCATACATATTTAATAGCCAAAGAAGGAAAATATAATTTACCATTTATGTTCAGTCTTTGAAATGTTCCTGCTACACCTACAAAATGTATTTTTAGTGGCCGTTATGAATTTATTCAATGGTGGTGTTTCAGAAGCCTCTATTTCTTTTAAATCCCAACACATTGTGTATTTTCTGCCCAGATGGTCTTCAGAGTCTAGGCAAGGGTCTTAGACGTGTCTTTGGCTATGACAGCACTGTGCTTGGGAGAAAATGACGTCTCTGGCTCCTAGGAGATGGGTTAGTCCAGGTCAAGACCCAAGAGAGGCGGCAGTATTGACCCACTCACCCCACATGCAGTGGAACTACCTCTCAGCCACCTTTGTTGGCCTCTCTATATTGGATCCTGATCTCTTCCACACATTGCAGTTTACCAGGAAGAAGGGTTATTTGGCAATCGAAGGGTAGAGAGACAGAGGAACCAGCGCAACTACATCTGTGTGCACCTGCTTTCCTGATGTAGTAATTGGGCAAACAACCTGTGGGCACCTCATCTAGCTATGGGCAAAACAACCTACCTGGTTTTTAATCTTCAAGGCAGGAACTATGTGTGAGCTTACCTGAATCCCAGTGGAATTAAGTTCCATTTCTTCCTGAGATAGTGACAAGACTGACAAGATACAGGTTTAAAGAAATAACATGAGTACGACAGGATTAGAGATGTTCTGACTCAGTGCCACTCTCAGTAAAGTGCACTGATGACAAGCAGAATAGCTTTTAATACTGGAAGGGGCAACACGAATGGAAATTAAAATGCAACAAATGCCAGGAAAAGAGCCGCAACCTGCACATTCAGGAAACACTGTAATTCTAGCTCAGTGCTGATCCTGCATTTGACAAGAGTTAAATGAAATGGATGCTGCTTTTGGCTGCTCGGGGTCAATATGACAAAAGTTGGTATTTGACTTGTAACTTTCTACAAATTACTAGGCCATGTAAAGATTAGTGGAACCTGTGGTTTAGAAGTTATCTATAGACAAAGCACTTTCATATATTGGTATAATTCACCACAAAAGATTTTTTTTCTGCTCTCCTCTGGATGCATCCTTGAAATAGGCTACTTTTATGGCTAATTCTCACCAGAAAATTGTCACGCTTGTCACTTGAGTACTTTTCCGACCACGTATCGTCTATTACATTAGATTCGAGTTTTAAAATACCACCTCGCTACAGAGCATACAGCGACTTAAAAATATAAATAACATTTTAAAACATCATGGGGACTACACACTTGTTCTTTTGGGTTAATTCTTACTTTCAATTACTGCTGTTTGGTCAGTGCTAGCAGTTCAGTATTGCCAGTGACGACTTGCTTTCGTTTATGATGGGTCTCGTTTGCCCCCTTGTGGTAAAACTACAAAAGACAGACCATTGTGTAGTTTGCTCTTCCCCCACACACACACACTTTTTGTAAAATTTTATATATTCTAAGCAAAAAGAAATAAGCGATACGGGTCTGTTCCAAACCCTGCTGAAGTTAATTAAGATGGCAACATATGATCTAAGAACTAAACCAGAAATGGTACAGTTACACCTCACTGATACAGCCGTGAGGCTTTCAGTCCTCTGTTTGACTTCTGAACGTTACGAACAAACTGCCTTCATAACCAAAAAATCTGTTATAAAGCTGCAAAGCAGTAATGAAGACTTTTGCGCACACTGATTAAGAAGCTTCTAGGGCTGTTAATAAAAATTAGTCTTCTGTCTCTTCTCTTGTAAAATCACTCAGTTGTGGTAAATTCAGTTGTCTTCAATTATGCTATTAATCCTCTGGCTCTGCTTTTCTTATAGAGTTTCATATTTTTACTTTATCAAGAGTGTGAAGTAAAAAATTGTGACCACCAAAACAGAGAGAATAATAACAAAAGAACGGTACTTTCTTATATGTCAGCTACATCATTTATTCTTTGTAACCTGAATAAAGAACTAGATTGCCGGAGACTCTGCTGCCAGACTACTATGAACAGAGTATCTTGGCATCGTCTGACAGCTAAAAGAAAAAAAATCTGCATCCCAGCTTCAGAGGCCTTTGGATTACCAAGGGGGCCAAAAGCCATTAGTCTGTAGAACTGGCTGACAATGGAAAAGAGGAATTAAAACTGCATGGAGATCAGTCTTGAACTGTCAAGGTGATGGACTACCCCTAACAGGCCTTTTCCATTTTTAATTTCTATAATCAGAATCATGCTTCAAGCTCTATACTAGTGACAAGCAATCTCATTTTTAACTGCAAGTTACCAGAATGGGAAATATCAACAACCTAAGCACTGTGGGAAAAGCCTGATATTATTTGGAAGAACATTTATGTGTAATACAGAAAACAGTAGAGGATCACTATATATCATTAATCTGACTCTACATACCTTTTGTCATAATGTCTGTCCTAACTACAGAAAGTATGAGTTTCCTAAATTCCACTCAAACACCACTAATCTATTTTTATCACAGAGTGAGAATCACGGTTTGGTTTTTATTATCATTTATTGTCTTACAGCTGCTGAATACATACAGAGGAAATAGATTAGCATGAACTACTGGGATTTGGAATAGGATACCAATTTACTGTCTCTGCTTTTTTAATTGCTACAGATAGCAAATATCAGCGATTTGGCCCTAACGGGGATTCATAAGCTCTGTAACACAGACCGGAGCGGCCAACACACCTGATCCCTTGGCTTCTCTCCCAGCTCTCCCACGGTTCTCTCCTCCGCAGGTCTCATATGAACCAAGGAGAACTGCAGGTTTTCCCAGGTGACCTGGGAAATCGGCTCACTATACTTTCTAAATTTGTCATTTCTATTACTTAAAATTTGCTATTTAAGATCAAGCTTTTTCATTCTAAGAAGAACTATTCAGTGGACGTCACATATTCAAACAAGCGTCACAGAAACTTGTGCAAGTCTCGCATAAAAAACATATGCCATTCATCAGTTTTGGATATTTACTGTCATCTGATACTTGCTACTCTGCAGTCAAATTCAAGGGAAAAATTGCCAATGCTAGTTAAACAATAATTCCCATAGATTTCAATATGGATCAAACACAAAAACTTCTCTTTAGCCTGCAAAGTGATCGTAAGTCAGCAAAATAAATGAAAAAACAAATCCTTAAGCCTGAATGTTAATAAAAATTAAAATTGAAGAAAAATTAATTTGGTGCATAGATTTAATTTAAAAAACAACAACAACAAAAAAAAACACAAAAAAAACCAAAAACAAACAAAAAAAAACCACAAGCAAAGAACTTACAGTGAACACCATAGAAAGAATGCTGTTATTTATGTTTCTGCAATCGATTTGCTAGAGGAATTTTCCCTCTAACAAGGACAGAAGTAGATTAAGCATAAATGTAGTTTTCAGGGTATCTCACTCAAGTCAATGGGACTAATCCCAGGTTTAAGTTAAGCATGTACCTCAGTACCTTTCATATCAGGCACCTAGCATAAAACAAGCCAAATAGGTGTATACTGATAAATAAAACATGCTCTGCGCTCTTTAAAATAGTGTTACCTGATCTCTCTTAAATAACAATTCAAAGGGACAAAAACAAACCATTTGTACTTACACATTTGTACTTATTAAAACAATTTTGTAAAGGGAAAAGTTCCCTTGCACAAGCTGTATTGAAAATATTTTCCATTTAAAAATTAGCTGTCAGATTTTGTCAGTGGAATATATTGTATTGTTTCGCAACTGTTGAAGATTAATCTGTGAAATGCTTTTTCCTGACAGAATTATGAAATTTCATGTGGCAAAGAGAAAGTTTAAGGAAACACTTCGTCCATATGATGTCAAAGATGTCATTGAACAGTATTCAGCAGGTCATCTAGACATGTTATGCAGGATTAAGAGTCTTCAGTCACGGTAAGGAAAGAATAATTTCTGCTCTGCATAAGCATCTTACATCATTCACTGCATAATGAGTATTGGTAACATTTAACATTCCTGTGTTACATTTGGGTACAAATCACCATCTATGCTTCAGCCCAGCCTCTCTTTCTGTGAATACAGCCGAGCCAGAAATTACATTGTGGGTAAAAGCAAACAAAAACCTATGTATCTGAATTGTCCCCAGAGAATGGAAGTCTGAGCAATAGAAAAGGTAATCCTTTATCTGTAAAGTCCATTCATAAACAAGGAATTAAGTCAGGAGGTTGCCAAAAGGATGAGGTCAACATTGAGAACTGTGTTTCTCCCATCCCAGGCGTTCTCTTTTCACATAAAAGAAATGGGGAACTACTGGTAATATAGTATTTATGTAGGGTTTATGTTCTAGATTCCCAGCAATAATAATTAAAAAAAACAACAAAAAACAACATTGCATCACGTGTATCATTACCAGCATCAGGGCTGACATTCCTGCTTCAAACTGGCCACTTTCCCAGGACTCGATGCTGCTGTTAGGAGAGGAGAGCTGAGCGCGGCACTGGTATGTCTGCTCCTCCACAACGTCGGGCTGCTGGAGAGGCCACCTCCTCTCTCCCCTCTCACCAGGTCCAGCCCCGGCTCTCCCAGATGATGGCTAAGTTCCAGCCTCCAGTTAGGGCCAAGGGAAAAGAAAATCAGTCTCAAATGCTTAAAATTACTCTTTTTATTATTTATTAATTAATAAAATTGTCTTCTTTCTCAAGTGCTTTTCTGCAGTACTGTGGTTTTAATGTACAGATATAGTGAACAATTCCATACCATCACCATTTTCAGGAATCACAGCAGCTTTTGATTTCTCTTACAGTGTTGATCAAATTCTTGGGAAAGGACAAATCACAGCAGATAAAAGAAGTAGAGAAAAGAACCCTGCAGAGAATGAGACAACTGATGACCTCAGTATGTTAGGGCGTGTAGTCAAGGTGGAGAAACAGGTAGAGTGATTATCTGTGTCACTTTGTCTTGTTCTATTGCTCGTGCCTTTTGTGCATTTCATTGCCAGTTTCAAAGGCTGAACAGGTAATTTTTTTTTCCCTAATATCTGCTTCATTTACATGTTGAAATAAAATTGATATGAATCGTATTACCTTAACTGTCTCCCATGTACAGAGAAGTAAGAAAGAAAAAATCACAGGTTACTAATTTTTTTTTTCCCTTTTAATAGCTTGCTTGTGAAAAATGTACGTGGCTTTTGACATTATTTTTCAAGGATGTCAACAGCATATACCAAGCTCCTTCCATTTTTCTCTTCAGCAGTCACATTTTCCCTTTGCTGGCATTCCAAATATTTTAAATTAGCATTTGGCATTAATGTCAACCTTCTCCTCTCCTCCTGTAGGTACAATCCATTGAGTCAAAACTGGACTGTCTATTAGATATTTACCAACAAGTTTTGCGAAAAGGATCTGCATCCGCGCTCACTTTGGCTTCCTTTCAAATGCCACCTTTTGAGTGTGAGCAAACTTCTGATTACCAGAGTCCATCAGACAGCAAAGATTTGTCGAATTCTGCACAAATTAGTGGATGTGTATCCAGATCAGCTAGTGCCAATCTGCCTCGTGGCCTACAGCTCATACTGACACCAAATGAATTTAGCACTCAGGCTTACTATGCTTTTAGTCCAGCTATGCATAGTCAAGCAACGCAAGTGCCAAACGATGGACCTGCAGCAGTTAATAATACATCAAACCAAATAAACCAGGCAACTAAGCCAGCAACTCCAACAACATTACAAATACCACCTTTCTCATCAATGAAGCATATCAACAGGCCTGAGCCCGTTCATATTATTCCTGTGACCACACAGGAAAATATTTCCGATGTCACCGCTTGCCTTGTTGCATCAAAGGATAATGGACAAGTTGCACATCCCACTGCGACGAAGGATCTCACGTGGAGAAAAAGTCTGGATACAGAAGGGGAACCTTTGCTCTCAGTTAAACCTGTGGTGCAAATGGATTTAGGAAAATCTTTATCTGTACAAAACCTTATACAATCAACAGAAGAACTGAACGTACAGATTGCTGGCAGTGACTCCAGTGGTTCCAGAGGTAGCCAAGATGTATACTCCAAATGGAGGGAGTCAAAATTATTTATAACTGATGAAGAGTTGGAGACAGAGGCAGGAACAGAGACTACTGAAGCCATCTCGCGCCCATTAGTGGAAACAACTCTCTCCGCTGACTCTCTAAGGACTGGAATATCAAGATCATCTCAAAGCATTTGCAAGCCAGGGGACGGTACAGAAGCACTCAATCTGCTCCACGTCAAACTTAAGTAACAGCTTGTGGGCTTTCTTCATTGGCTGGGTCATTCCTCTAGTCATACATATCATAGCATGAACTGTTTTGAAAGCCTTTTTAATAAGATAAAATCGTGAAAATCAGGATGAATCTGAGAAGCAGTTGAATGAGCCCATATCTCCTAGTTGCATGAAAATGCATGTTTAAGTGACAGCTGACATTCAAATTTACACCTACAGTACGGCAGCCTTTATGTAGTACGGTAGGTTTAAATGATGAGTTGCCTACAAAGCTAATGCTGCAGGATGTATCAAAAAGCAAAAATTTGAGCATTTAGACCTAGTGCTGTTTCTACAGGGCAGAAGTAAAAATTGTAAGGTTTAAAGCACTTTGCTTCTGAACTAATTAAATATATATATAATGTCCTGATTTAGATGATAGTTTATGTTTACAACAAAAAATTATCTACAGCTGCTAGCAAGGTACCAAGGAAACCAGTAATATGGGATTAGAAATGGCTGCCAGTTGCAAGATACACACATTAGCTCATCAGTAATCAGTTATTTTTAACTCTGAGAAACAGTATATTAATATCCATCCAATTTACGGTGATTTAGTGCTGTGGCAAAAGTACCTGACACACCACTGTCATGTTGTTCTTTATAACAAGAACATTATTTTGCTACGAAATGTTTGTATTTTAAAGGATCGGGGCTGGCCTCAGAAGTGGATATCCTGGGTGACTGCACTAAAAATTCAGGGGAATCTCTCCTTCTTCCAGTCTCATTGAGGAGCTATCTTGTGAATCTGAAACATTTTGGCAGTGGCAGGTGAGGGAAGGAAGCATGCACTGCCTTTATTGTAAAAGCAATACTTCCTTCTGCAGAAATTTTTGGCAATTTTCCTTGCAGTCCCAACCTGATACCATGACAGCACTTCATAAGGCTGGGAAAGGAGGGAAAATGAAGAACTGAAATACAGAGTAAAACTAAAGAGGATAGAACAGGGAAGAGAGAAAGACAACACAATCAATGAAGAAAAAAAAAAATATGAATTTAGATGGGAAGGAAGGGAAATGATCCTAAAAATAAAACAAGGAAGGTAAAGAGGCAAAATGATTTTTTTTTTTTT